>CP139509.1:41824453-42180570 GCA_021014915.2 Artemisia tridentata subsp. tridentata | reverse complement strand
ATCAACTAAGAACTATCCAATCCCGATTTAAACTTAAGCATAAAGACTAGGGACCAAATGTGACAACTCAGGAAACTTAAGAACACTCAGTTTACACAGAAAGCAGTTTCGACTAGCACTTTTCAATCGCTTGTAAATCGCTCAAAACTTAACCAATTTAGAAAATGAAAACTGTTTTGGAAAGCTGATCAACCATAGATTCTAAAAACTCAAAAATCCCTATCATAAACACTTGTTTGCTAGCTTAAATCGAAGCAAAAACAGATGCACAAAGCATGAACAATGCAACAGACTTAAAACAAACGGCTAGCAACAGATTTCGAACGCAATTTCGAAGTACCAGATGTTATCGCTATTGCTTGAAATGAAAAATACTCAAACTATCCTAGGCTAACTTACTTAGAAACACAAAATCACATAATATAAAACACTTATGATCTATCAAATTGATTTATGAAAACAGCAGACCAAGAACAATATGCAACAGATTTAAACACAAGTTTGACGAATAAAACGCTATCTAAGGTTGACTAAAGTGAGATTCAGCTATCCTGATCTATTAAACTAAATGTAATTAAGCTATTTAATTGATTAACTAACAAGCCTACACTACTTAACTACCAGATTATCCCAACTCAGGTCCAAAATAGCAACAAATTACAGCAGTAACACAGATTTAACAAGCCACTTGACTTTTTAATGGAATAACCTACTTATGTATAAACTAATATGAGTTCTATATGATGAATGCAGACTAAAGAGATCAAAATTTCACAACTAATCAACCACAATACTCAGCAAAGCTCAAGATCCAAACATTCCATTATAATGCCTTATCCTAATCAAACTGAGTTTCAGGTTTACCCCATCATTAACAATCATTAAACTTCACTTACTATCATCAAATAACTCCAGATTAGCAGTATCAACAACAATGAACACCAGATTCTCATATTCAAATTGATCAAAACAGAAGCAAATATTGAGGCAGTTTCAAACGTAAACTATCAACTAACTATTAAACAGATTAAACTAGTATTACATCTATCAAATAAACATTAACTAATCAATAACAAACAGAAATTAGACTAATAGCAGCAGATTTAAACTAAGACAGTTAACGAAACAATATGATCAAATAAGGTGCAATCTATGATATTATGATGCAATCTACTATTATAAGGCTATATTATAACTAAGCTACACTAATGAAACAGTTAACAAGAAAATTCCACGGATCTAAGCTAATAAATCAGATTATGCAATATTAGACTAGAAAATGAAAAGAGAAACTCACTGAACACACCTCAGCTAAATTGAGGTATCATTTGACCATAAGCCTATATTTAGTTAGGCCCAAAATACACCATTAACCATGAGTTTAACACTAGTAAACCCAGAAATCTTCATCATTATCTTCCTATGACTTTAGTTGACCAGAAACCATTTAACTAATCTAAGCAGAAACAAGGCACCTAAACTCACTACAAGCTACTGATAAGCTTGAATGAGCTTAAGAGAAACGTAATTTGAAAGCGTGAAACAGATTTGAGAATAGTAATTGCTTGAAAAATAAATGGCTAGGAATTTAAGAGCAAACTAAGATTTCATTAAAAGCTTTAACTGAGTACAATCTGAAAAGTTACAATAAGCTAATAAAAACGGTAAATTAAGCTAAGTTTACACTACTACTACGGTATTCTACTCCTACTCCTAGCTAGCTAACCAACGATGTGAGGTGAGAGGTCTTGAATTTATAGCCTTGAGCTTCAAATCGTAGCCCTTCATTTATCATCATGTCATCAAACATAATCATAGCCCTTGGATCTTTTGCGTGAGGTGTCACCACCAATCAGAGGGCTTCGTACGTCCATGCTGGCAATCCTGACATTCTCTGACACGTGCTGAGGCTTCTAGAAGCTCAATCATTGGTTATTTATTTATGGATTGAGGTAATTTAAAGTTTGGTAACTTAGGGTTCTTCGGTAACAGTAATTCTGGGATTTGGGGCGCGTTTTGAGTGTGTGAGGGAGAGTGTGTTTGACTGGGTAGTGGGTATTTAGTTTAGTGATGACCGGGTTGGGTATCGGGTTGAGTCAATGGGTTGTGTTTCCGGGTTAAGGGTTTAATAATAAAGATTGGTGGGCTCGGGTAATATTCGTGGGCTGGGGATTTGATTTGGGCTTGGGTGTTTAATATTTGGTTGTTGGGTTATTTTAAGGTGGGTTTGTAAATGGATTGGATTTTTTTTAAATCCGGACACAAGGTGTAGCAAATTTAGGATTTGTGTATGAGTGAAATTATAAGGACCATTTTTGTAACTTTTGATTTTTCAGGGACTGATCTTGCCATTCTTGTAAACTTAATCCAAGGGCTAGTCTTGACAAGCTTTGATAATTCATGGGTTGACTTTGACTTTTATGCATCCCGGCTTCGGCTTTGAACACTCTTCCAAATCTCGTGCTCGTTATTCCCGGTTTTTGCTTGATTTTTGTCCCTTTCTTCGATATCCGTGCCTGCACATGTAAAAACACAAAAACACAATGTATTTGGCATTTTGGTCGGGTTTTTGGTCTTTTTGGTCCGGTTTTGGTCGGGAAAAGGTATGTGTTTAAGCACATACCAAATTCCCCCAGACTAAGCTATTGCAATGTCCTCATGCAATGTTATGAAAACACGTTTTTAAAACCAAAAATTTCCAATCTCTTTTTACTAACTTTGAGAAGTAGCAAAATTTTCAAAAGAGATTAAGAAATCTTAAGTTCTAAAAACTCCCCGATTTTCCTTTTATTCTATTTTTGTATTTTTCTTATTATTTAAGTGACGGCTTTGTTGACGATCATTATCTCACGATAACTTTTAGGGTCCTCGAGCAGGAAACACGACTCATAAAGAAGTGACCATACGGATAAAATTCATCGTCCCCGATTTTTCACAAGTCCCCAAACTAAGATTAAAAACGAAATCATTGTCATTTACAAGTTAGATTGCCAACACTACTCAGAAAGCTAATTGTGGACTTCTCGTTCCCAAATTCCTATTTTCCTCTATTTATTTTATTTTTGGTGAGAAATGAATTTCTTCAAGTTCTCGTTTCGATAATTTTTAATCCGATAAAGATACCTTAGTTTAGACGCTAAGTAGTTTCCAAACCTTCCCTCGAAAACCGTTGCATACAAAAAATGAGGTCCATATCAAGGTCTCTGATTTAACACGATTTTGAGAATATCCCTTTTATTTGCGACCGAAACAACTCATCTACGAGTCCAGAGACGGAAGCCTTTATTAGGATACCTCGGAGTCAAAATTTGGCATTATTAACATTATTAAGCACATATTATTATTGATCCTTGGCCCTTTATAACAATCACAACATCGGCTGCGAACCGGCAAGATGTGATAGTTTATTATGACCTTGGAATTTTTCCTCTGCCTTTATTAGAAGTCTACAACATCGGCTGCGAACCGGCAAGATGCAGAAAACTTTTTATGGCTTTGGATTATTATTATTATTCTTTATTTATTATATATTTTGCCAAATCCCGAGTCCTACGGCTTTTATAACAATCCCAACATCGGTTGCGAGCCGGCAAGATGGAATAGTCTATTACACCGTAACACTGACAGTACCTTGATGTGTACCCAACTTTCATAAGCAATGACTCTCTAAGGAAGAAATAAAAACTAATTATCGCCAAAACCAAAATACCTTTAATTATTCCTAGATTTCTATTTTTAAGGTGAAACAAGCTTATGGGAACAAAAAGCCACAAATAACTTCGATGAGCTCTAAAGAGAACCAACTACTCCACGTTTAGCAATCTAACTTATAAACAACTCTATCATTTCTCGTTCTTCGCAAATTTAAAATCTTAAATAATAAGATTCGTGAATGCTTAGCCGAATAATCAAGCCATGCATGTATAAAGTCAAATACGGGAACTTGCAAATTCTTAAAAAGAATTCGCGTTTTCTAGCTCCTTGTGTAAAAGACTAGCACGAGCTTATAGATTATAAATGGTTAAGGGGACAAGCTAGGGCTCAACACGCCCGGTCAAGTCAGAATTTTATTCCTACTCTCTCCAGCGGAAAGTCAACAAAAATGTCAAAATTTATTATATTTTTGTAAAATTTTTTAAATTTTTCTCATTTTTTTTTTATTTTTTTCAATTTTTGAGGAAAACGGGGTTTGCATGAGAAAATGGCAAAAATGCAAGGCAAAAATCAAATCGACAGATTACCCCCCCAGACTAAAACGAGACATTGTTCTCAATGTCTTAAAGGTAAGGGTTCTCCTACATAAATCTAAGGCCGTTTATTAATTATGCCAAAAGATAGATGTAAAACGATAAGATTTTAGGATATCGGATGAGCAGCGGATGATGAAACTCGAGTAGCGTGAAGGAAACTACGAGCACGAGAGTCTTCATCATCGGGCATTCCTGGACACATCACAGAAAACAACGAGACACAAGAAATGGAAGAGGAAGCCCTCCTCACTCACTTATTAGAAAAGAAGATAGAAGGATAAGCATGGGGTGCCTCCCACGAAGCGCTTGTTTTTGGTAACCGAGTCACATGAGCTTGACTCGACCCCGAATTTATTTATCCTTGGGGGAGCAAGAGGAACGGACACCCGGCACGAAGAACGGAGATGCCGGGGTCGAAGACGGTATCCTCACTCCCGGAGGAGTGGAAAGATGGAGAAATGAGGGGATAAGAAAAGAAAGGGTGAAACACTCGGATGGTGAAAGCATAAACATCATTGGAATCACGGGTGGGTTGGGTGGGCAAAATGTCAAGCACGGGATCATCATGATCATAAGTCTCGTCCACCACTCCATCAATTACTTCATTCACACCGGATCCAAGTTCTACATCCGGTGGTTTCGCGGGTGGACGAGAAGACGGTAAATCAAAGATAAATGAATCAGCCTTAGAAAGTAAATCATCATCATTAATTTCTTCAATAAGTACGTTTCTTTGAAAACCATGCTCGCCATTCTCAATACCCGGTGGTATCGAGTCATCCGAAGCAAGAAATCGATCGACATCCTCTAAAAGAGGATCACGTGACGGATTATCGGAAATAGGTTCGGAATCAATTTCAAAATGAAAGCACTCATAATCCGAAAGAGAGATATTAGCATGAATAGTGGGACTGCCACTACTCGTCTCTTCAAATCGAAAAATTTCAAGCTCGGGTAAGAAATCACTATCCATATCGGGGATAGGACATGAAGAGGTGATCACGGCATCACTAGACGGAGTCGGATTATTTAAAGCTTCGATCTTTGAAATGAGAAGATTGATATTAGATAATTTTTCACGAAGTAAATCATCTTCGATCTCATCTTCATCTAGGTCGAAATCCTTTATCTCCTCTAAACTAATGAACTCATAATCGGAACGCGATTCCTCAACATCATCGATATCTCCACAAGAGTCTTCAATACTCGGAGTATACTCATTGTGAGAATCGGCATAACTTTCAACGTCATCATCCGCAGCGTGATCAAACGGCATCTCATCCGTATCAGCGGTTTCAAAAAGAGGGTTCGAATAAATAATGATATTTTCGTTTGGAACATCCTCATCTGGAAGCGTATCATCATCGGTCTCATCAAAAACTTCACTGCTCATCGGAGGGAGGGAAGATAATGGTTCTTCATTCAATAACTCTTCAAGAAAACGAATATCTCCCTCCGAATCAAAAGTAGAGTCATCAACCATCGTTGAATCGGAATTATCATTAGCAAGAGAAGTATCGACCTCTTCCAAAACGGGGTCACTTCCCTCAACCGGTGTGAGGGAAGGATTGGAAGAGTCGGGGAGGATAGATTCAGAAGACGGAGTGGGATTGCCACTCGAAGAGTAATTAATGTCATGTTTACAATATAAAGCTATTACAACCCGCCTCTGCTCCTCGAATAACAATTCTTCCATGCTTTTTGTTCCGTCATCTTCGACGGTTGTGGTAAAAAATGATGAAGAATTATAATAAGAATTAAACATGAGAGGGAGAAAGAGATAGAATTATACGGTTTAGAGGGTTAAAGAAGAAGAATCAAATGGATGAGAGGATAAGAAGATTATTTTTGGGATTTTATAATTTAGAAACATTGAATAACACAAAAGAAAAGGAAAATAAAATTTTGAAAAGAAAAATCTTTTTGGATTTTTATATTTATAAAAACCTTGAAAAACAAATTTATTATATTTTTGGTAACCGTTACGTTATCCGTAACCGTTTCCTTCAAAACTACTTGCGACGGGACGGGAGAGAAGAATGGATCTCTCTTCAGCTTGCAATTTAATGTCAAAGCTTCCGTATTTCCCGCTTATCCGGTTGTAGAATTAAAGTAGTCCGATAACGTTTAATTTCACGATTTGTTTTGTTGTTTATTTGGAATGGTTTACAACCGCCCTCCTTCAACGGAAGACCGAGGATGTTTATTAAGATGTATTTATGAAAACACTTTAGGAAAAGTGTTTTATTTATTATATTTTTGTATTTTTATTTTTTTATAAAACGATAACTTCCGAGGAAGGATCTTCAAAACACAAAATACGATATGAATCAACGACAACGTTTCAAGCCTTCCCCGGCAGCGGCGCCATTTTTTTTATTTGTATCTTTTTACGTGTGTTTTTTCCGAAGGAATATTCGCGAAAATATTTCCCCGGGTCGTTCTCCCAACGAAGGTTTGACGGCGTTTAAGTCGATTCGGTGTCGTGAAAATGTGAAGTGAATAATTGAAAGTGAATATTTTGGTATTGATTACACAAAAATATGGAAAATTAAAAGCGACAATCTACGTTATCAAATAAATGCACACAAAAAGAAATCAAATAACGCAAATCCCGGGCTAATCCGAGATTTATAAAGCTAATAGTGAAGAAATAAACCTAAAATGCGAAGCTAAAAACCTAAAGGACTGAAAATGTAATTTATTAAAACTAAATTTTAATAAAAGAAAATAAAGAAAAAATTTATAAAAACTAAAAGGACTGAAAACGTACTTTGGAAACTTTATTTAAATCTAAAAAGTTTTGAAACAAAGACGAGGACCAAAACTGTAAATTCTAAAACTTGTTTAAAACTCAAATCGTTTTTATAAAAAGACAGGGACTAAATTGCTATTTATCAAAATGATTATCAACTAAGAACTATCCAATCCCGATTTAAACTTAAGCATAAAGACTAGGGACCAAATGTGACAACTCAGGAAACTTAAGAACACTCAGTTTACCCAGAAAGCAGTTTCGACTAGCACTTTTCAATCGCTTGTAAATCGCTCAAAACTTAACCAATTTAGAAAATGAAAACTGTTTTGGAAAGCTGATCAACCATAGATTCTAAAAACTCAAAAATCCCTATCATAAACACTTGTTTGCTAGCTTAAATCGAAGCAAAAACAGATGCACAAAGCATGAACAATGCAACAGACTTAAAACAAACGGCTAGCAACAGATTTCGAACGCAATTTCGAAGTACCAGATGTTATCGCTATTGCTTGAAATGAAAAATACTCAAACTATCCTAGGCTAACTTACTTAGAAACACAAAATCACACAATATAAAACACTTATGATCTATCAAATTGATTTATGAAAACAGCAGACCAAGAACAATATGCAACAGATTTAAACACAAGTTTGACGAATAAAACGCTATCTAAGGTTGACTAAAGTGAGATTCAGCTATCCTGATCTATTAAACTAAATGTAATTAAGCTATTTAATTGATTAACTAACAAGCCTACACTACTTAACTACCAGATTATCCCAACTCAGGTCCAAAATAGCAACAAATTACAGCAGTAACACAGATTTAACAAGCCACTTGACTTTTTAATGGAATAACCTACTTATGTATAAACTAATATGAGTTCTATATGATGAATGCAGACTAAAGAGATCAAAATTTCACAACTAATCAACCACAATACTCAGCAAAGCTCAAGATCCAAACATTCCATTATAATGCCTTATCCTAATCAAACTGAGTTTCAGGTTTACCCCATCATTAACAATCATTAAACTTCACTTACTATCATCAAATAACTCCAGATTAGCAGTATCAACAACAATGAACACCAGATTCTCATATTCAAATTGATCAAAACAGAAGCAAATATTGAGGCAGTTTCAAACGTAAACTATCAACTAACTATTAAACAGATTAAACTAGTATTACATCTATCAAATAAACATTAACTAATCAATAACAAACAGAAATTAGACTAATAGCAGCAGATTTAAACTAAGACAGTTAACGAAACAATATGATCAAATAAGGTGCAATCTATGATATTATGATGCAATCTACTATTATAAGGCTATATTATAACTAAGCTACACTAATGAAACAGTTAACAAGAAAATTCCACGGATCTAAGCTAATAAATCAGATTATGCAATATTAGACTAGAAAATGAAAAGAGAAACTCACTGAACACACCTCAGCTAAATTGAGGTATCATTTGACCATAAGCCTATATTTAGTTAGGCCCAAAATACACCATTAACCATGAGTTTAACACTAGTAAACCCAGAAATCTTCATCATTATCTTCCTATGACTTTAGTTGACCAGAAACCATTTAACTAATCTAAGCAGAAACAAGGCACCTAAACTCACTACAAGCTACTGATAAGCTTGAATGAGCTTAAGAGAAACGTAATTTGAAAGCGTGAAACAGATTTGAGAATAGTAATTGCTTGAAAAATAAATGGCTAGGAATTTAAGAGCAAACTAAGATTTCATTAAAAGCTTTAACTGAGTACAATCTGAAAAGTTACAATAAGCTAATAAAAACGGTAAATTAAGCTAAGTTTACACTACTACTACGGTATTCTACTCCTACTCCTAGCTAGCTAACCAACGATGTGAGGTGAGAGGTCTTGAATTTATAGCCTTGAGCTTCAAATCGTAGCCCTTCATTTATCATCATGTCATCAAACATAATCATAGCCCTTGGATCTTTTGCGTGAGGTGTCACCACCAATCAGAGGGCTTCGTACGTCCATGCTGGCAATCCTGACATTCTCTGACACGTGCTGAGGCTTCTAGAAGCTCAATCATTGGTTATTTATTTATGGATTGAGGTAATTTAAAGTTTGGTAACTTAGGGTTCTTCGGTAACAGTAATTCTGGGATTTGGGGCGCGTTTTGAGTGTGTGAGGGAGAGTGTGTTTGACTGGGTAGTGGGTATTTAGTTTAGTGATGACCGGGTTGGGTATCGGGTTGAGTCAATGGGTTGTGTTTCCGGGTTAAGGGTTTAATAATAAAGATTGGTGGGCTCGGGTAATATTCGTGGGCTGGGGATTTGATTTGGGCTTGGGTGTTTAATATTTGGTTGTTGGGTTATTTTAAGGTGGGTTTGTAAATGGATTGGATTTTTTTTAAATCCGGACACAAGGTGTAGCAAATTTAGGATTTGTGTATGAGTGAAATTATAAGGACCATTTTTGTAACTTTTGATTTTTCAGGGACTGATCTTGCCATTCTTGTAAACTTAATCCAAGGGCTAGTCTTGACAAGCTTTGATAATTCATGGGTTGACTTTGACTTTTATGCATCCCGGCTTCGGCTTTGAACACTCTTCCAAATCTCGTGCTCGTTATTCCCGGTTTTTGCTTGATTTTTGTCCCTTTCTTCGATATCCGTGCCTGCACATGTAAAAACACAAAAACACAATGTATTTGGCATTTTGGTCGGGTTTTTGGTCTTTTTGGTCCGGTTTTGGTCGGGAAAAGGTATGTGTTTAAGCACATACCAAATTCCCCCAGACTAAGCTATTGCAATGTCCTCATGCAATGTTATGAAAACACGTTTTTAAAACCAAAAATTTCCAATCTCTTTTTACTAACTTTGAGAAGTAGCAAAATTTTCAAAAGAGATTAAGAAATCTTAAGTTCTAAAAACTCCCCGATTTTCCTTTTATTCTATTTTTGTATTTTTCTTATTATTTAAGTGACGGCTTTGTTGACGATCATTATCTCACGATAACTTTTAGGGTCCTCGAGCAGGAAACACGACTCATAAAGAAGTGACCATACGGATAAAATTCATCGTCCCCGATTTTTCACAAGTCCCCAAACTAAGATTAAAAACGAAATCATTGTCATTTACAAGTTAGATTGCCAACACTACTCAGAAAGCTAATTGTGGACTTCTCGTTCCCAAATTCCTATTTTCCTCTATTTATTTTATTTTTGGTGAGAAATGAATTTCTTCAAGTTCTCGTTTCGATAATTTTTAATCCGATAAAGATACCTTAGTTTAGACGCTAAGTAGTTTCCAAACCTTCCCTCGAAAACCGTTGCATACAAAAAATGAGGTCCATATCAAGGTCTCTGATTTAACACGATTTTGAGAATATCCCTTTTATTTGCGACCGAAACAACTCATCTACGAGTCCAGAGACGGAAGCCTTTATTAGGATACCTCGGAGTCAAAATTTGGCATTATTAACATTATTAAGCACATATTATTATTGATCCTTGGCCCTTTATAACAATCACAACATCGGCTGCGAACCGGCAAGATGTGATAGTTTATTATGACCTTGGAATTTTTCCTCTGCCTTTATTAGAAGTCTACAACATCGGCTGCGAACCGGCAAGATGCAGAAAACTTTTTATGGCTTTGGATTATTATTATTATTCTTTATTTATTATATATTTTGCCAAATCCCGAGTCCTACGGCTTTTATAACAATCCCAACATCGGTTGCGAGCCGGCAAGATGGAATAGTCTATTACACCGTAACACTGACAGTACCTTGATGTGTACCCAACTTTCATAAGCAATGACTCTCTAAGGAAGAAATAAAAACTAATTATCGCCAAAACCAAAATACCTTTAATTATTCCTAGATTTCTATTTTTAAGGTGAAACAAGCTTATGGGAACAAAAAGCCACAAATAACTTCGATGAGCTCTAAAGAGAACCAACTACTCCACGTTTAGCATTCTAACTTATAAACAACTCTATCATTTCTCGTTCTTCGCAAATTTAAAATCTTAAATAATAAGATTCGTGAATGCTTAGCCGAATAATCAAGCCATGCATGTATAAAGTCAAATACGGGAACTTGCAAATTCTTAAAAAGAATTCGCGTTTTCTAGCTCCTTGTGTAAAAGACTAGCACGAGCTTATAGATTATAAATGGTTAAGAGGACAAGCTAGGGCTCAACACGCCCGGTCAAGTCAGAATTTTATTCCTACTCTCTCCAGCGGAAAGTCAACAAAAATGTCAAAATTTATTATATTTTTGTAAAATTTTTTAAATTTTTCTCATTTTTTTTTTATTTTTTTCAATTTTTGAGGAAAAACGGGGTTGCATGAGAAAATGGCAAAAATGCAAGGCAAAAATCAAATCGACAGATTACCCCCCTAGACTAAAACGAGACATTGTTCTCAATGTCTTAAAGGTAAGGGTTCTCCTACATAAATCTAAGGCCGTTTATTAATTATGCCAAAAGATAGATGTAAAACGATAAGATTTTAGGATATCGGATGAGCAGCGGATGATGAAACTCGAGTAGCGTGAAGGAAACTACGAGCACGAGAGTCTTCATCATCGGGCATTCCTGGACACATCACAGAAAACAACGAGACACAAGAAATGGAAGAGGAAGCCCTCCTCACTCACTTATTAGAAAAGAAAATAGAAGGATAAGCATGGGGTGCCTCCCACGAAGCGCTTGTTTTTGGTAACCGAGTCACATGAGCTTGACTCGACCCCGAATTTATTTATCCTTGGGGGAGCAAGAGGAACGGACACCCGGCACG
Source organism: Artemisia tridentata subsp. tridentata (assembly GCA_021014915.2). NCBI lineage: Eukaryota > Viridiplantae > Streptophyta > Magnoliopsida > Asterales > Asteraceae > Artemisia > Artemisia tridentata. Next base: position 42,168,768 of record CP139509.1, on the reverse strand, counting down.
AAGAACGGAGATGTCGGGGTCGAAGACGGTATCCTCACTCCCGGAGGAGTGGAAAGATGGAGAAATGAGGGGATAAGAAAAGAAAGGGTGAAACACTCGGATGGTGAAAGCATAAACATCATTGGAATCACGGGTGGGTTGGGTGGGCAAAATGTCAAGCACTGGATCATCATGATCATAAGTCTCGTCCACCACTCCATCAATTACTTCATTCACACCGGATCCAAGTTCTACATCCGGTGGTTTCGCGGGTGGACGAGAAGACGGTAAATCAAAGATAAATGAATCAGCCTCAGAAAGTAAATCATCATCATTAATTTCTTCAATAAGTACGTTTCTTTGAAAACCATGCTCGCCATTCTCAATACCCGGTGGTATCGAGTCATCCGAAGCAAGAAATCGATCGACATCCTCTAAAAGAGGATCACGTGACGGATTATCGGAAATAGGTTCGGAATCAATTTCAAAATGAAAGCACTCATAATCCGAAAGAGAGATATTAGCATGAATAGTGGGACTGCCACTACTCGTCTCTTCAAATCGAAAAATTTCAAGCTCGGGTAAGAAATCACTATCCATATCGGGGATAGGAAATGAAGAGGTGATCACGGCATCACTAGACGGAGTCGGATTATTTAAAGCTTCGATCTTTGAAATGAGAAGATTGATATTAGATAATTTTTCACGAAGTAAATCATCTTCGATCTCATCTTCATCTAGGTCGAAATCCTTTATCTCCTCTAAGCTAATGAACTCATAATCGGAACGCGATTCCTCAACATCATCGATATCTCCACAAGAGTCTTCAATACTCGGAGTATACTCATTGTGAGAATCGGCATAACTTTCAACGTCATCATCCGCAGCGTGATCAAACGGCATCTCATCCGTATCAGCGGTTTCAAAAAGAGGGTTCGAATAAATAATGATATTTTCGTTTGGAACATCCTCATCTGGAAGCGTATCATCATCGGTCTCATCAAAAACTTCACTGCTCATCGGAGGGAGGGAAGATAATGGTTCTTCATTCAATAACTCTTCAAGAAAACGAATATCTCCCTCCGAATCAAAAGTAGAGTCATCAACCATCGTTGAATCGGAATTATCATTAGCAAGAGAAGTATCGACCTCTTCCAAAACGGGGTCACTTCCCTCAACCGGTGTGAGGGAAGGATTGGAAGAGTCGGGGAGGATAGATTCAGAAGACGGAGTGGGATTGCCACTCGAAGAGTAATTAATGTCATGTTTACAATATAAAGCTATTACAACCCGCCTCTGCTCCTCGAATAACAATTCTTCCATGCTTTTTGTTCCGTCATCTTCGACGGTTGTGGTAAAAAATGATGAAGAATTATAATAAGAATTAAACATGAGAGGGAGAAAGAGATAGAATTATACGGTTTAGAGGGTTAAAGAAGAAGAATCAAATGGATGAGAGGATAAGAAGATTATTTTTGGGATTTTATAATTTAGAAACATTGAATAACACAAAAGAAAAGGAAAATAAAATTTTGAAAAGAAAAATCTTTTTGGATTTTTATATTTATAAAAACCTTGAAAAACAAATTTATTTTATTTTTGGTAACCGTTACGTTATCCGTAACCGTTTCCTTCAAAACTACTTGCGACGGGACGGGAGAGAAGAATGGATCTCTCTTCAGCTTGCAATTTAATGTCAAAGCTTCCGTATTTCCCGCTTATCCGGTTGTAGAATTAAAGTAGTCCGATAACGTTTAATTTCACGATTTGTTTTGTTGTTTATTTGGAATGGTTTACAACCGCCCTCCTTCAACGGAAGACCGAGGATGTTTATTAAGATGTATTTATGAAAACACTTTAGGAAAAGTGTTTTATTTATTATATTTTTGTATTTTTATTTTTTTATAAAACGATAACTTCCGAGGAAGGATCTTCAAAACACAAAATACGATATGAATCAACGACAACGTTTCAAGCCTTCCCCGGCAGCGGCGCCATTTTTTTTATTTGTAACTTTTTACGTGTGTTTTTTCCGAAGGAATATTCGCGAAAATATTTCCCCGGGTCGTTCTCCCAACGAAGGTTTGACGGCGTTTAAGTCGATTCGGTGTCGTGAAAATGTGAAGTGAATAATTGAAAGTGAATATTTTGGTATTGATTACACTAAAATATGGAAAATTAAAAGCGACAATCTACGTTATCAAATAAATGCACACAAAAAGAAATCAAATAACGCAAATCCCGGGCTAATCCCGAGATTTATAAAGCTAATAGTGAAGAAATAAACCTAAAATGCGAAGCTAAAAACCTAAAGGACTGAAAATGTAATTTATTAAAACTAAATTTTAATAAAAGAAAATAAAGAAAAAATTTATAAAAACTAAAAGGACTGAAAACGTACTTTTGGAAACTTTATTTAAATCTAAAAAGTTTTGAAACAAAGACGAGGACCGAAACTGTAAATTCTAAAACTTGTTTAAAACTCAAATCGTTTTTATAAAAAGACAGGGACTAAATTGCTATTTATCAAAATGATTATCAACTAAGAACTATCCAATCCCGATTTAAACTTAAGCATAAAGACTAGGGACCAAATGTGACAACTCAGGAAACTTAAGAACACTCAGTTTACACAGAAAGCAGTTTCGACTAGCACTTTTCAATCGCTTGTAAATCGCTCAAAACTTAACCAATTTAGAAAATGAAAACTGTTTTGGAAAGCTGATCAACCATAGATTCTAAAAACTCAAAAATCCCTATCATAAACACTTGTTTGCTAGCTTAAATCGAAGCAAAAACAGATGCACAAAGCATGAACAATGCAGCAGACTTAAAACAAACGGCTAGCAACAGATTTCGAACGCAATTTCGAAGTACCAGATGTTATCGCTATTGCTTGAAATGAAAAATACTCAAACTATCCTAGGCTAACTTACTTAGAAACACAAAATCACACAATATAAAACACTTATGATCTATCAAATTGATTTATGAAAACAGCAGACCAAGAACAATATGCAACAGATTTAAACACAAGTTTGACGAATAAAACGCTATCTAAGGTTGACTAAAGTGAGATTCAGCTATCCTGATCTATTAAACTAAATGTAATTAAGCTATTTAATTGATTAACTAACAAGCCTACACTACTTAACTACCAGATTATCCCAACTCAGGTCCAAAATAGCAACAAATTATAGCAGTAACACAGATTTAACAAGCCACTTGACTTTTTAATGGAATAACCTACTTATGTATAAACTAATATGAGTTCTATATGATGAATGCAGACTAAAGAGATCAAAATTTCACAACTAATCAACCACAATACTCAGCAAAGCTCAAGATCCAAACATTCCATTATAATGCCTTATCCTAATCAAACTGAGTTTCAGGTTTACCCCATCATTAACAATCATTAAACTTCACTTACTATCATCAAATAACTCCAGATTAGCAGTATCAACAACAATGAACACCAGATTCTCATATTCAAATTGATCAAAACAGAAGCAAATATTGAGGCAGTTTCAAACGTAAACTATCAACTAACTATTAAACAGATTAAACTAGTATTACATCTATCAAATAAACATTAACTAATCAATAACAAACAGAAATTAGACTAATAGCAGCAGATTTAAACTAAGACAGTTAACGAAACAATATGATCAAATAAGGTGCAATCTATGATATTATGATGCAATCTACTATTATAAGGCTATATTATAACTAAGCTACACTAATGAAACAGTTAACAAGAAAATTCCACGGATCTAAGCTAATAAATCAGATTATGCAATATTAGACTAGAAAATGAAAAGAGAAACTCACTGAACACACCTCAGCTAAATTGAGGTATCATTTGACCATAAGCCTATCTTTAGTTAGGCCCAAAATACACCATTAACCATGAGTTTAACACTAGTAAACCCAGAAATCTTCATCATTATCTTCCTATGACTTTAGTTGACCAGAAACCATTTAACTAATCTAAGCAGAAACAAGGCACCTAAACTCACTACAAGCTACTGATAAGCTTGAATGAGCTTAAGAGAAACGTAATTTGAAAGCGTGAAACAGATTTGAGAATAGTAATTGCTTGAAAAATAAATGGCTAGGAATTTAAGAGCAAACTAAGATTTCATTAAAAGCTTTAACTGAGTACAATCTGAAAAGTTACAATAAGCTAATAAAAACGGTAAATTAAGCTAAGTTTACACTACTACTACGGTATTCTACTCCTACTCCTAGCTAGCTAACCAACGATGTGAGGTGAGAGGTCTTGAATTTATAGCCTTGAGCTTCAAATCGTAGCCCTTCATTTATCATCATGTCATCAAACATAATCATAGCCCTTGGATCTTTTGCGTGAGGTGTCACCACCAATCAGAGGGCTTCGTACGTCCATGCTGGCAATCCTGACATTCTCTGACACGTGCTGAGGCTTCTAGAAGCTCAATCATTGGTTATTTATTTATGGATTGAGGTAATTTAAAGTTTGGTAACTTAGGGTTCTTCGGTAACAGTAATTCTGGGATTTGGGGCGCGTTTTGAGTGTGTGAGGGAGAGTGTGTTTGACTGGGTAGTGGGTATTTAGTTTAGTGATGACCGGGTTGGGTATCGGGTTGAGTCAATGGGCTGTGTTTCCGGGTTAAGGGTTTAATAATAAAGATTGGTGGGCTCGGGTAATATTCGTGGGCTGGGGATTTGATTTGGGCTTGGGTGTTTAATATTTGGTTGTTGGGTTATTTTAAGGTGGGTTTGTAAATGGATTGGATTTTTTTTAAATCCGGACACAAGGTGTAGCAAATTTAGGATTTGTGTATGAGTGAAATTATAAGGACCATTTTTGTAACTTTTGATTTTTCAGGGACTGATCTTGCCATTCTTGTAAACTTAATCCAAGGGCTAGTCTTGACAAGCTTTGATAATTCATGGGTTGACTTTGACTTTTATGCATCCCGGCTTCGGCTTTGAACACTCTTCCAAATCTCGTGCTCGTTATTCCCGGTGTTTGCTTGATTTTTGTCCCTTTCTTCGATATCCGTGCCTGCACATGTAAAAACACAAAAACACAATGTATTTGGCATTTTGGTCGGGTTTTTGGTCTTTTTGGTCCGGTTTTGGTCGGGAAAAGGTATGTGTTTAAGCACATACCAAATTCCCCCAGACTAAGCTATTGCAATGTCCTCATGCAATGTTATGAAAACACGTTTTTAAAACCAAAAATTTCCAATCTCTTTTTACTAACTTTGAGAAGTAGCAAAATTTTCAAAAGAGATTAAGAAATCTTAAGTTCTAAAAACTCCCCGATTTTCCTTTTATTCTATTTTTGTATTTTTCTTATTATTTAAGTGACGGCTTTGTTGACGATCATTATCTCACGATAACTTTTAGGGTCCTCGAGCAGGAAACACGACTCATAAAGAAGTGACCATACGGATAAAATTCATCGTCCCCGATTTTTCACAAGTCCCCAAACTAAGATTAAAAACGAAATCATTGTCATTTACAAGTTAGATTGCCAACACTACTCAGAAAGCTAATTGTGGACTTCTCGTTCCCAAATTCCTATTTTCCTCTATTTATTTTATTTTTGGTGAGAAATGAATTTCTTCAAGTTCTCGTTTCGATAATTTTTAATCCGATAAAGATACCTTAGTTTAGACGCTAAGTAGTTTCCAAACCTTCCCTCGAAAACCGTTGCATACAAAAAATGAGGTCCATATCAAGGTCTCTGATTTAACACGATTTTGAGAATATCCCTTTTATTTGCGACCGAAACAACTCATCTACGAGTCCAGAGACGGAAGCCTTTATTAGGATACCTCGGAGTCAAAATTTGGCATTATTAACATTATTAAGCACATATTATTATTGATCCTTGGCCCTTTATAACAATCACAACATCGGCTGCGAACCGGCAAGATGTGATAGTTTATTATGACCTTGGAATTTTTCCTCTGCCTTTATTAGAAGTCTACAACATCGGCTGCGAACCGGCAAGATGCAGAAAACTTTTTATGGCTTTGGATTATTATTATTATTCTTTATTTATTATATATTTTGCCAAATCCCGAGTCCTACGGCTTTTATAACAATCCCAACATCGGTTGCGAGCCGGCAAGATGGAATAGTCTATTACACCGTAACACTGACAGTACCTTGATGTGTACCCAACTTTCATAAGCAATGACTCTCTAAGGAAGAAATAAAAACTAATTATCGCCAAAACCAAAATACCTTTAATTATTCCTAGATTTCTATTTTTAAGGTGAAACAAGCTTATGGGAACAAAAAGCCACAAATAACTTCGATGAGCTCTAAAGAGAACCAACTACTCCACGTTTAGCATTCTAACTTATAAACAACTCTATCATTTCTCGTTCTTCGCAAATTTAAAATCTTAAATAATAAGATTCGTGAATGCTTAGCCGAATAATCAAGCCATGCATGTATAAAGTCAAATACGGGAACTTGCAAATTCTTAAAAAGAATTCGCGTTTTCTAGCTCCTTGTGTAAAAGACTAGCACGAGCTTATAGATTATAAATGGTTAAGAGGACAAGCTAGGGCTCAACACGCCCGGTCAAGTCAGAATTTTATTCCTACTCTCTCCAGCGGAAAGTCAACAAAAATGTCAAAATTTATTATATTTTTGTAAAATTTTTTAAATTTTTCTCATTTTTTTTTTATTTTTTTCAATTTTTGAGGAAAAACGGGGTTGCATGAGAAAATGGCAAAAATGCAAGGCAAAAATCAAATCGACAGATTACCCCCCTAGACTAAAACGAGACATTGTTCTCAATGTCTTAAAGGTAAGGGTTCTCCTACATAAATCTAAGGCCGTTTATTAATTATGCCAAAAGATAGATGTAAAACGATAAGATTTTAGGATATCGGATGAGCAGCGGATGATGAAACTCGAGTAGCGTGAAGGAAACTACGAGCACGAGAGTCTTCATCATCGGGCATTCCTGGACACATCACAGAAAACAACGAGACACAAGAAATGGAAGAGGAAGCCCTCCTCACTCACTTATTAGAAAAGAAAATAGAAGGATAAGCATGGGGTGCCTCCCACGAAGCGCTTGTTTTTGGTAACCGAGTCACATGAGCTTGACTCGACCCCGAATTTATTTATCCTTGGGGGAGCAAGAGGAACGGACACCCGGCACGAAGAACGGAGATGTCGGGGTCGAAGACGGTATCCTCACTCCCGGAGGAGTGGAAAGATGGAGAAATGAGGGGATAAGAAAAGAAAGGGTGAAACACTCGGATGGTGAAAGCATAAACATCATTGGAATCACGGGTGGGTTGGGTGGGCAAAATGTCAAGCACTGGATCATCATGATCATAAGTCTCGTCCACCACTCCATCAATTACTTCATTCACACCGGATCCAAGATCTACATCCGGTGGTTTCGCGGGTGGACGAGAAGACGGTAAATCAAAGATAAATGAATCAGCCTCAGAAAGTAAATCATCATCATTAATTTCTTCAATAAGTACGTTTCTTTGAAAACCATGCTCGCCATTCTCAATACCCGGTGGTATCGAGTCATCCGAAGCAAGAAATCGATCGACATCCTCTAAAAGAGGATCACGTGACGGATTATCGGAAATAGGTTCGGAATCAATTTCAAAATGAAAGCACTCATAATCCGAAAGAGAGATATCAGCATGAATAGTGGGACTGCCACTACTCGTCTCTTCAAATCGAAAAATTTCAAGCTCGGGTAAGAAATCACTATCCATATCGGGGATAGGACATGAAGAGGTGATCACGGCATCACTAGACGGAGTCGGATTATTTAAAGCTTCGATCTTTGAAATGAGAAGATTGATATTAGATAATTTTTCACGAAGTAAATCATCTTCGATCTCATCTTCATCTAGGTCGAAATCCTTTATCTCCTCTAAGCTAATGAACTCATAATCGGAACGCGATTCCTCAACATCATCGATATCTCCACAAGAGTCTTCAATACTCGGAGTATACTCATTGTGAGAATCGGCATAACTTTCAACGTCATCATCCGCAGCGTGATCAAACGGCATCTCATCCGTATCAGCGGTTTCAAAAAGAGGGTTCGAATAAATAATGATATTTTCGTTTGGAACATCCTCATCTGGAAGCGTATCATCATCGGTAAAAACTTCACTGCTCATCGGAGGGAGGGAAGATAATGGTTCTTCATTTAATAACTCTTCAAGAAAACGAATATCTCCCTCCGAATCAAAAGTAGAGTCATCAACCAACGTTGAATCGGAATTATCATTAGCAAGAGAAGTATCGACCTCTTCCAAAACGGGGTCACTTCCCTCAACCGGTGTGAGGGAAGGATTGGAAGAGTCGGGGAGGATAGATTCAGAAGACGGAGTGGGATTGCCACTCGAAGAGTAATTAATGTCATGTTTACAATATAAAGCTATTACAACCCGCCTCTGCTCCTCGAATAACAATTCTTCCATGCTTTTTGTTCCGTCATCTTCGACGGTTGTGGTAAAAAATGATGAAGAATTATAATAAGAATTAAACATGAGAGGGAGAAAGAGATAGAATTATACGGTTTAGAGGGTTAAAGAAGAAGAATCAAATGGATGAGAGGATAAGAAGATTATTTTTGGGATTTTATAATTTAGAAACATTGAATAACACAAAAGAAAAGGAAAATAAAATTTTGAAAAGAAAAATCTTTTTGGATTTTTATATTTATAAAAACCTTGAAAAACAAATTTATTATATTTTTGGTAACCGTTACGTTATCCGTAACCGTTTCCTTCAAAACTACTTGCGACGGGACGGGAGAGAAGAATGGATCTCTCTTCAGCTTGCAATTTAATGTCAAAGCTTCCGTATTTCCCGCTTATCCGGTTGTAGAATTAAAGTAGTCCGATAACGTTTAATTTCACGATTTGTTTTGTTGTTTATTTGGAATGGTTTACAACCGCCCTCCTTCAACGGAAGACCGAGGATGTTTATTAAGATGTATTTATGAAAACACTTTAGGAAAAGTGTTTTATTTATTATATTTTTGTATTTTTATTTTTTTATAAAACGATAACTTCCGAGGAAGGATCTTCAAAACACAAAATACGATATGAATCAACGACAACGTTTCAAGCCTTCCCCGGCAGCGGCGCCATTTTTTTTATTTGTAACTTTTTACGTGTGTTTTTTCCGAAGGAATATTCGCGAAAATATTTCCCCGGGTCGTTCTCCCAACGAAGGTTTGACGGCGTTTAAGTCGATTCGGTGTCGTGAAAATGTGAAGTGAATAATTGAAAGTGAATATTTTGGTATTGATTACACAAAAATATGGAAAATTAAAAGCGACAATCTACGTTATCAAATAAATGCACACAAAAAGAAATCAAATAACGCAAATCCCGGGCTAATCCCGAGATTTATAAAGCTAATAGTGAAGAAATAAACCTAAAATGCGAAGCTAAAAACCTAAAGGACTGAAAATGTAATTTATTAAAACTAAATTTTAATAAAAGAAAATAAAGAAAAAATTTATAAAAACTAAAAGGACTGAAAACGTACTTTTGGAAACTTTATTTAAATCTAAAAAGTTTTGAAACAAAGACGAGGACCGAAACTGTAAATTCTAAAACTTGTTTAAAACTCAAATCGTTTTTATAAAAAGACAGGGACTAAATTGCTATTTATCAAAATGATTATCAACTAAGAACTATCCAATCCCGATTTAAACTTAAGCATAAAGACTAGGGACCAAATGTGACAACTCAGGAAACTTAAGAACACTCAGTTTACACAGAAAGCAGTTTCGACTAGCACTTTTCAATCGCTTGTAAATTGCTCAAAACTTAACCAATTTAGAAAATGAAAACTGTTTTGGAAAGCTGATCAACCATAGATTCTAAAAACTCAAAAATCCCTATCATAAACACTTGTTTGCTAGCTTAAATCGAAGCAACAGATGCACAAAGCATGAACAATGCAGCAGACTTAAAACAAACGGCTAGCAACAGATTTCGAACGCAATTTCGAAGTACCAGATGTTATCGCTATTGCTTGAAATGAAAAATACTCAAACTATCCTAGGCTAACTTACTTAGAAACACAAAATCACACAATATAAAACACTTATGATCTATCAAATTGATTTATGAAAACAGCAGACCAAGAACAATATGCAACAGATTTAAACACAAGTTTGACGAATAAAACGCTATCTAAGGTTGACTAAAGTGAGATTCAGCTATCCTGATCTATTAAACTAAATGTAATTAAGCTATTTAATTGATTAACTAACAAGCCTACACTACTTAACTACCAGATTATCCCAACTCAGGTCCAAAATAGCAACAAATTATAGCAGTAACACAGATTTAACAAGCCACTTGACTTTTTAATGGAATAACCTACTTATGTATAAACTAATATGAGTTCTATATGATGAATGCAGACTAAAGAGATCAAAATTTCACAACTAATCAACCACAATACTCAGCAAAGCTCAAGATCCAAACATTCCATTATAATGCCTTATCCTAATCAAACTGAGTTTCAGGTTTACCCCATCATTAACAATCATTAAACTTCACTTACTATCATCAAATAACTCCAGATTAGCAGTATCAACAACAATGAACACCAGATTCTCATATTCAAATTGATCAAAACAGAAGCAAATATTGAGGCAGTTTCAAACGTAAACTATCAACTAACTATTAAACAGATTAAACTAGTATTACATCTATCAAATAAACATTAACTAATCAATAACAAACAGAAATTAGACTAATAGCAGCAGATTTAAACTAAGACAGTTAACGAAACAATATGATCAAATAAGGTGCAATCTATGATATTATGATGCAATCTACTATTATAAGGCTATATTATAACTAAGCTACACTAATGAAACAGTTAACAAGAAAATTCCACGGATCTAAGCTAATAAATCAGATTATGCAATATTAGACTAGAAAATGAAAAGAGAAACTCACTGAACACACCTCAGCTAAATTGAGGTATCATTTGACCATAAGCCTATCTTTAGTTAGGCCCAAAATACACCATTAACCATGAGTTTAACACTAGTAAACCCAGAAATCTTCATCATTATCTTCCTATGACTTTAGTTGACCAGAAACCATTTAACTAATCTAAGCAGAAACAAGGCACCTAAACTCACTACAAGCTACTGATAAGCTTGAATGAGCTTAAGAGAAACGTAATTTGAAAGCGTGAAACAGATTTGAGAATAGTAATTGCTTGAAAAATAAATGGCTAGGAATTTAAGAGCAAACTAAGATTTCATTAAAAGCTTTAACTGAGTACAATCTGAAAAGTTACAATAAGCTAATAAAAACGGTAAATTAAGCTAAGTTTACACTACTACTACGGTATTCTACTCCTACTCCTAGCTAGCTAACCAACGATGTGAGGTGAGAGGTCTTGAATTTATAGCCTTGAGCTTCAAATCGTAGCCCTTCATTTATCATCATGTCATCAAACATAATCATAGCCCTTGGATCTTTTGCGTGAGGTGTCACCACCAATCAGAGGGCTTCGTACGTCCATGCTGGCAATCCTGACATTCTCTGACACGTGCTGAGGCTTCTAGAAGCTCAATCATTGGTTATTTATTTATGGATTGAGGTAATTTAAAGTTTGGTAACTTAGGGTTCTTCGGTAACAGTAATTCTGGGATTTGGGGCGCGTTTTGAGTGTGTGAGGGAGAGTGTGTTTGACTGGGTAGTGGGTATTTAGTTTAGTGATGACCGGGTTGGGTATCGGGTTGAGTCAATGGGCTGTGTTTCCGGGTTAAGGGTTTAATAATAAAGATTGGTGGGCTCGGGTAATATTCGTGGGCTGGGGATTTGATTTGGGCTTGGGTGTTTAATATTTGGTTGTTGGGTTATTTTAAGGTGGGTTTGTAAATGGATTGGATTTTTTTTAAATCCGGACACAAGGTGTAGCAAATTTAGGATTTGTGTATGAGTGAAATTATAAGGACCATTTTTGTAACTTTTGATTTTTCAGGGACTGATCTTGCCATTCTTGTAAACTTAATCCAAGGGCTAGTCTTGACAAGCTTTGATAATTCATGGGTTGACTTTGACTTTTATGCATCCCGGCTTCGGCTTTGAACACTCTTCCAAATCTCGTGCTCGTTATTCCCGGTGTTTGCTTGATTTTTGTCCCTTTCTTCGATATCCGTGCCTGCACATGTAAAAACACAAAAACACAATGTATTTGGCATTTTGGTCGGGTTTTTGGTCTTTTTGGTCCGGTTTTGGTCGGGAAAAGGTATGTGTTTAAGCACATACCAATGATCTTGTTGTTAGTGAAGTTATAGTTTATGAGTAAGTGGGAAATCATCATATGATGTGGGTAAGATCATATGATGATTTGGTTAGGAAGATGATTATGTTTTGATGAGTTTTGATAACCCTTGTTATGTATTTTATTGTTATGATGTTAGGTTTTATTATTTATGAAGGATGATGATGATGATGATGGATCATTGTGATGAGGATGATGTTATTGATGTGTTGTAGCTTGGATTGAGGTAAGTAAAATGATGATGGCATGTGTTATATGGATGTCTAACATGTATGTGTTATGTATGTTTGTGGTTAGTGATAAGAGACTTGATATGTGCTTATATGCTAGAATGAGTATGATCTAAGTGATGAATTTGGTGGTGAGAGTAAGTGATGTTAGGTGTTTATGCAAGAAATGGGAAAGTGGAGTTGCTAAGTAAGTGTTTGGATATATGTGATGCTTATGTGTTTGATTGAAGTATGATGGTATGTGATTATCGTTTTACTTACTAAGCGTAAGCTTATTCTTTTAGTTGTCAATGTTTTATTGTAGGTTTATGTGCGGCGAAATGGAAGTACTTGGACCATAGCCTAAGGAATTGGAAGCGGATTGATAGGTGAATTGCCATTAGGAACTCAGTATAGAATATCGAGCTCAAGTGTCAAGGTTGTACCCCCGAGAGTCTTTTGTCGATTTATAAAGTGTAGTCGTGTGTCAAAATGTATGTCAAAGTGGTCATGACGATTTGGGAGTCCAACGATGAGTCAAAGTGTAGTTTATGTGTTTTTGCATAAAGTTAAAGGGGCGTTTGGTTTAGTTGTAAATATACCCATTTTGGGTTGTAAACGGGTCAAGTGCCCTTGGAACATGTTTGTTATGTTAATCTAATGATTTCTGGAAAGTTTGATGTAATTCGGAAGTGGTATAAGTGGTTTGTTGTGAAAATGGGTCAAAAGTGGTTTATGCATAACCCGTCAGTTCTGGGATCTACCCTTAGGTTCCAAAGTATGGACCTAAGTGTGGATCCTTAGTTTCAGTTTAGGATCCCCCTTTAGGTTCCAAAGTATGGACCTAAGTGTGGATCCATAGTTTTCAGTTTAGGATCCCCCTTTAGGTTCCAAAGTATGGACCTAAATGTGGATCCATAGTTTTCAGTTTAGGATCCCCCTTTAGGTTCCAAAGTATGGACCTAAGTGTGGATCCAGAAATGGTCATCTTGGTTATGAGTTAAATGTTCATCTTGGTTATGAATGTAGATTCTTATAAAGGGTCAATAGAGTAACGGAATGTCAAGTAAAGTCAAGCGTTTCCCGTCAAATCTTAAAGTATAATTTCAGTCCTGGACCTTAGTGTGGATCTTCCAGGATCTACTTTTAGGTTCCATAAATCTGGACCTTAGAGTGGATCTTTCAGGATCTACTTTTAGGTTCCACAATCTAGACCTTAGTGTGGGTCAGTTTCGGAATGTTACTTTTTGCGAAAAAATTTCACGTTTTTGGTCAAAGTGGTCAAGGGGCGTTACATTTTCGATGGTGTTTAGTTTGTTAAAATACTTTATATTATATGAGACAATACAATTGGGACCAAACGGAAAATGCAATCTTTGTAAATTCGTCACTGATGACCTGGACACCGCGCAAGTTCACTGATCCAACATAAATATTGTAACGCGATATCTGCTAATGGTTCTGATCAATCCAGCAGACTGTGAGCGTCGAAGAAAGAAGATGAAATGATATATGAACCTCTCCATGTTGATCACTTATATTATAAGACCATCACTTGGCTAGTGTGTGGACCACTAATTGGCTTAAATCTTGAGAAAGTCAAAATGATCATGATATATACTCCCTTGTGTTGGTATTGCGACTTGTTGGTTATGGCATTTACCTTTAAGAAAAACTTAGTAAGTTTTTTAACTGTTCCAGGAAAAAAAAAGAAAAAAAGGAAATAAAAAATAAATAAAAAATAAAAAATACACTAACACTAACTAAAATCAACTAGTCAGTTCATGAATTAATTTACACTAGCAGGGTACCCGCGCGTTACAGCGGTGGATACCCTGAAATAATATTTTTCGGTGAATTATGTATTTTAGTTTATTATGTTCTTTTTGATAATAAATTTATAGATATCAAGAATTTCATGTGACGCATTTCAACTCCTTAACTAAGGAATTTATGTCGTCTTTTTGGGTCTTTTTTAAAGTCATTCGTATAACATGAGCCCGTTTGACCAGTGCCCGTTTAGCCCGTGCCCGTTCGGGCTCTAGCCCGTTTGCCCCGTGCCCGTTCGGGCTCGAGCCCATTTGGCCCGTTGCCCGTTCGTGCTTGAATATTTGTATAATGTGCTTTATTATTTGTGTTAGTAACATTTAATGCAGGAATTGTGTTTAAGTTGATTGTAAAATATGCTTGATAATTTGTATTTTTTATGTAAGGGGTGTTTTAATAACTACATTAATTGTATTTATTGATCAGTTAATTAATTGACTACATTAAATATCTTGACCAAATTAATAGTGCTTTGTATTTTGTACATTAAGCTTTAAGACTTGTAAGTCTTAAAATTAAGATTGATGAGAAAGATCATTAATAGTGCTTTGTGTATTGTACAATAAGCATTATAGCTTGTAAGTCTTAATTTTAAGACTAAGAGGAGAGAGATTCATCCCTACATTATATGTAGTATAAATAATCAAAAGCCAAGTACAAACTAGGGCCGAGTCAATTGGGCTCGATTCTTATTCATCCTTAAACAAAGTCATTTTATAATTTCTCTACCATTAAAAAAACACTAGCTCTTTTTAAAAGGGATGGTACAAGTGAGGGGAGATTTAGTTGGACTCGAACTCGTGACCCAAGCTTTAGAAAGAACGAGTGTTGAAACCCGCGCGTTGCTGCGGGAGTGTAGTGTTGATGATGTGATAAGAGATGAAGTTAGTTTAATAATGAAAACACGTTACATATACATCGGTTCAGGAAGTGAAAGAAATTACATGAAGGTTCACAAAATATCAGGAAATGAAGCATGAAGCAGTATGAAAAAAATAATATCTAAGTTTATTTAATGTCGATGCACAATGATTGAAAATTGGAAAAGAAATATAGTAAGAACTAACAATGGTTGAAATAGCTTTCTCGGGAGCCTCTGGGAGGTCGGGGTATTCAATCCCATGATACTCAAGGAGCAGGGCGTCTTGTCCTATAAGCAGGCTCTCTTGTACATCCACAATCGTAGCAGCCAACTTTTCTTTCATGTCCTAATTTTTCTTGAAAAGTAGCAAAAAAATTAGTGAGCCAATACTTTGAATAAGCAAGGCGTACTCGGTCACATTTGTCCCAACCTTGGTTTCATATACCCATGGTATCATCCATATTGAAGAGCTTCATCTCGTTCTGAAAAAACATCAATATATCATCAGTTGCATTAAGATGAACTTTTTTCCCCCCCTATATTATTCTATATCCTTATAGAAAAATAAAAATTGAGAGCTTACATTGTTATTGCCAACCTTATGGTGATCGTGTTTACTAAGAAATTGAGGTGACATCTGGAAGAATATGTATACTGTAAGATGAAATTGGGGGTGGGTTTTGATAGGGGAAGGGATTTAGTGTGTGTTTGTTCCAAACACGCGTGACTGCACACAATTTGGTATTGCTGCTGCTCTTCTTTCCAATGGAGAACGCGGAACCACAGCACATGGTTTGTGTAGAATAATGTGACTGTAAACAAATTATGAACTTATAAAAAATGAGAAATGGAGAAAAAACAAGCAAGGTTTTATGTAAGAAAGCATGTGCACGTAAAAAAATCTTGATTGAAATTGTAAAAATAAATGGAGAAATCTAAAGAAAAGTCTCTATTGAATGTTACCCCGGATTAAGACTCATCGTGACTCAACTATAATGAAAATTCTGGAAACACACCGCGTACCACCTGAAACCCTCACAATTGAAGTTACTGGGAAAAACCTGACCTGACTTGGAACTGAATCACTTTGGGAACCACACTCATCCTAAGCTCATTTTTTTATTTGATTTCTTGTCGTCATTGTGTTCTACTGCCGCTAACATGGGGGCTACAGTATTGGAACCACAAAAGTCTTATAATCAAGAGTCTAAAAACATACTTTCAATTCAAGTTTTTGTTATATTTATGTTTGACTATGAATCTATTTAAATTTCATCTTAAGCAAAACCAAAAAAAAACAAAAAACAAAAAACAAAAAAAAAAAAAAAAAAAAAGATGGAAAAAAGTCAATTATTTTGACATCCCGTACTATATAAAATCCATCTCAGCCCCTAAACCTACACATTTTCCCCAAAATCAGAAAAGAAAACCGAATCTTATAAAACCACATACCTCGAAACCTAAGACCTGGTATTTCAAGATGGCAATTTTCCAAACTCTCAATCCTTTGCAATTATCCTTTTGCATACAGTCAAGTGGTGCAGAACTGCAAAAGCAAATTATTAATTAGAACTAAGAAACTGACTTAAAAGAAGCATAATA
Source organism: Artemisia tridentata subsp. tridentata (assembly GCA_021014915.2). Taxonomy (NCBI): domain Eukaryota; kingdom Viridiplantae; phylum Streptophyta; class Magnoliopsida; order Asterales; family Asteraceae; genus Artemisia; species Artemisia tridentata. The sequence continues at coordinate 42,151,962 of CP139509.1, read as the reverse complement.
CAAAATATCAGTATCAAAATTACCTGGAACACAAATATGCTGCCAAATCACGTAAGTCCAATGCGCCTGAATCCCGGATAACAGAATAAGGCCTGCACTAAAACTATTGTTCATGTAAGATAATTTCAAAAGAGTATAAATTCAATAACCATTAAAAGTACAAAATGATCTATTTAATAACGTTTTCTTTACCTGTTTTCCAAACTGAATAAGTAAACACCATTTTGGAACCTTCACTTCAACTTTCTTTCTATTTGCTTCCATTCTGGCTATGACCTGCACAAATCGAAGTATCTAAGTGACTGCAAGTTATAGCGCTGCTATACCAGACATAAGTTTATAACCCCAGACCGCTTAAACATTGCTGCATGAGAAAAAAATAATCATATAGTCAAAACCAAACATTACCTTAAAACCGAAACCACCATGACCAAAGAAATACCCATTCGACCATGTTGTTACCTTTTTCGTGCAGACTTTTGCGTATTTTCAGAACTTGTCTCGATGTTACTTCCTACAATTGCCGTTATCACCATAAGAATAGAAACTTTATTAATAAACCAACTGACGATTGACCGATGCTACCACTATGCTAAATATCGAGTAGGCGTTTTATGATATTCCAATTATGCCGTTCAAGGTTATTTGTAGAAATCAGTTGCCAACATAAGTATGGTAACCTGTGTAGGATCAGGAACGTTGAAATACGTTGGTGTAAGTGACTCATAATTAGACAGGTTTTGTCTAATGACATTTTGCATCTCATAGTTGGGGCACCCATGTATAGTGTGAGCATTGTTTGGTTTTGGGTTTTGAGGCAGACGGTTACCAATATTTTGAATATAATACTAATGCAATTAAGCCAAAAGGGTATTCAAATCTGCATACATATAACATTAAAGTCAAAACCTTGATATTAATCTTATGATCAAAATGTGAAAATAGTTAAAATGGTGAAATGATCTGGCAACATTTTTTTTTGGGGTCCAATTTGAGAATAAATTATCATGTAAAATCTTCTGATTATAAAGTAGATTATTAATATAATGATATAAATTCCTTTAAATTATAAGGTTTAGGACATTTTAAACATAGACCACATGTGAAGCGATTTTTGAATTTTCACACATTTACCCATTACATTCTTAGATACTTTTTCAGATATTGCTCATTTCAGTTATCAAACAATACAAAATGAGTTGAATCACTCTTATATAAATGGGTTAAAATTGGCCACCACTAACAGAAAAGAGTGTGATCCAGTATACAGATGATAATATTTATGATCTTGAATGTTAGCATTCATGCAATAAGAATAAAAGGATGTCACATGATTATCTGTAAATGATTTATATTTGGTAAATAAGTGGAAAGCAGTTACCTGGAAGAAAACGGCTTCTCCATGACCATACTGGGCACAACGAACTGCTTTTGTACGCGGAAGAGTTGGATCGCTCGACCTCCGCTCCCGTTAAACACCACCATCTCCCTTCCTTCAACGTCAACGCCTCCTCCTTTATCGACTCCAACCAATTTATCCACTTCCGGACCTTGTCACAGTTGCCAACTCGGACCTGTGACTAATCATAATTTTGAAACAAAAAAATCAATAACTTGGCATAAACAATATCATTTCATTAGCCTTGATACTAATATTTTATCCACACATATACCTGTGGCAGCAATATACTTGAGCTTGTTATGTCTCATGAGCTAATTACTTCATTTTGTTGTTCTTTAGTGGCCATTGTTAGGCTTTTGACGCCCCTGCCACTCCTCTTTTCCCTTGACTGTAAATGGAATCACAAACCGCTATATGAAACACCCCTAAAAAAATATCAGTTTTTATTTTTTTAAATTGCATAAGTAAAGCCAACAGAAAATGCATTCGTTTCTTACGCATTGTACAGCTTCATTCGGTCAGCAATGTTTTCCATCAATTTATGAGCAATGTTTTCCGAATAAAGAGGTCTACGATCATAATCACATTAAATGTTTGGGATTCTAAACCACGACCTCTTTATTCGGCGACTGATCCACAACCCTTTTTTTTTTAAAGCAGCAAATTTAATACGTAAAAGTATCATCAATTCCGATGATAACCTCAATCTAATTAATTAAAAATTTTAAAAAAAGTAAAGCATAAAAAGGACCTTATGTTTTGGAGAAGTACGCCGGTTGATTAGGGACTGCTGGCGGTCGCTGGATATCCTACCTTCGTCAACAACCATCGTCGTAATTGATATAGCTACCTCTATTAACGTCCTGTGAATGCGTCTAGACCCTGTTGAGCAAAGGAAAGGATAGTATAAAAGGAAAAAAATCAAATGTATTTTCGTATTAATGTCATGTAATTATAAACTTTCGAAATTTATTATATCAAGATCAGCGATATGAAGAAGGGTTATCTATTTTATCATCTAACCATCATAAACCTATAAACTAATCCAGACACTAATCTAAAACATGGGTTTTGACAATTACATATAGTAATAAGCTATTTTTATATATTGTTTTTTCGGTAACCATGGTTTTCTACATTTTCGGCGACTAATCCGCGTGGTTTGAACGCACCTCAACACAGACTCAAACATCCTATATTGTTGACAAAATGAATGTATGTATATTGAATCAATTAAACAAAATCAAACATAAATTATCCATCTTTTATATCACATCACACATTTTTTATAAAAAATTTAAATGTAACGATAATGAAAGAAAATGTGTACCTGGGTTCGTATTGAAACTGGCGATATAAAAATGGGTTAAAGAATATATTCTTCTTTAACTGTTTTGATTTGCAAAATACCATCTTCATCAGCATCATTTATTGATTTGTTTTTTTGCTGATGATGAATTAGGGTTTAAGATTTTATATTCAAGATCCGGGGATAAGAGGTGTGGGCGTGTGTGTGTGTGTGTGTGTGTGTTTTTTTTTTTAATGGGGAAGAAAGGTTTTGGTATAATATAAGCATGAAGAAGTAGATGAGCTGCTAGAATTTTCTAGCAGGTGAGGGGAAGGAAGAAGGCGGTTATTGCTAATGTACAATTGGTTGAAGCACGGTTACTGTTTTACTGTTTGAACCACTGTTACAAACAACCCTTTGATGCAGCCCCAATCCCCCCTTTTAGTATATATAGTAATGAGCCTTTGGCATCTCCCCCAACGTATCATTCCCAACCAATTGGGTTTTTAAATATACTAAACATGAAAGTGACTTAAAAAGGTAAAGGGCCCACGACACAACTAAATTAGATCATATGTAAGCCGTATAATTCGAGTAGTAACTTTATTACAAGTATGCAACCCTGACATATTATAAATCACTGCTTTATATAGACTTACATTTTGCAAATTTTGGTAAGTTGCAATGCACGTAAAACATGAGAATGAAATCCATGAGCTTGCAATGGACACATCACATTTCATATTCACACGAACTCAACCTCACTTTGATTCATGGTTAACGTAAACAGTGGCTTTTCATTCCAAGTCTGATGTTCATTTGAAAGAAATGAAAAACTGGTTTCATCACAATTACAGTTATAGTCAAATGCAATCTTAGGCATATTATCATCACTTGTACTTGACTTTTTATTGTGTGAGTGAACGCTTGAATTGACTCGCTGATAATAATTACTTAATTAGTGATAACTTGTAACGTACTGTTTTCAGTGAGTTTTCGATGGTGATTAGTTTGTTAAAAATACCTGAAGTTACAAATGAGAGACAATACATCACATGGGACCAATCTGAGAATGCAATCTTTGTAAATTTGTCACTAATGACTAGCATATCGCGCAACTTCTAGAAAGCCTAATACTGACCCACCAAAACTATTGTAACGTGATACTTGCTAACGGCTCTGATCAATCTAACAAATTGCGAGTCCTGGGAAAAAGATGGGCCAAACGATATACGAACCCTCCATGTTGGTCAATCATATTAGAAGAATCATCACTTCGGAACTCAATTATTGTTTGTGTGTGCGCAAATGCAGAAAGCTGGTAACAAGCATCGAGTTACAATGGTTGTGACATTTACCTTGATAAATGAATATATAAACTGTTTCCAGAAAAGAAAGATCAACATTGTATAGTTACTCTGACACAGTTGTCTAATCATCTTTCAAAGTTCATTGAGAGCTAAGGAATAAGTGATATAGTTTCAGACGTATTTTTATACGACTCTTAGTGGTCAATGCTAACATGTCTAATGAAGCTTTTTTGCCAGACTATTATTCAGATGATTGAGCAAACATATCGTATATCCGAGTCTAGAAGCCTGTAATACCAAATGAGGCATGACATGAGCATTTCAATATCATATCATAAGCCAATAAGAACACATAAATCAGCATCAAAATTGGTCGCCCCATAAATACTTATAGAACCACCCCTTTCTAATCTCAGGCTAACGTCTTTCAACAAAAATGTTCATTGAGAAGAAAACCAGAACACAGACCGAGTCGACTTAATCAAATGCATGTATGAACATAAATTTTTTTACCATTGAGAGCTATACGAAGAAATAAGTGTTATAGTTTCAGTCGTATTTTTGAGTATTGGCAGTTACATGATGCTATTCAAATGATCTACTGCCAATGAGTTATAACTGGAACAATAATAGAACCACAGGATGCAACAAAATCATTCCATTTTCAAGATCTGTTACTAGTACATTTCTTTTTCTCATTAACTCGGTCACAAACTGCAAGATTAATCAGTAAACAAAAGTTTAAAATTTACCAAATTCTAGCAGAGTTCTATTTTGGCTATAACTTCTGGAGATGCTTGATGGAGTTCTATTTTGTCAATAACTTCTTAGCAAGCATCAGCTGTCCATTGTCACCACACCAAACAGTTCCGAGTTGGGACGAATAGTCATCTTCTTTAACAGCAGAGAACAACCAGTTTTAAACTATGAACAACTTAATTGATTTCAACAAAATGTTCCTCTGAATCTCCATTTTCAACTCGATGACCATCAGATGTATCACTACCAGACGCATCTCAAACGAGAGTAAAGCTAACATTGCAAACAGAACAGTATTAGAATAGTGCAATGTCAATGCACACAGAGACAAACAAACCCGAATGGAAGGAAAAAAAGTAATAGGTAATATTACCTCCCAACAGTAATCGTTCATGGTTACATCTTTGACATGGTGAAGGCTTTCCAAAAGTCCTCTTAAAATTTCTTGGTGAGATATCCCGGACTTCCTCCAACGGATAGAATAGTCTAAGTTAGCTTTGATCAAAGAAGACACATCTTGCAACACAGGCTCTTTCAATATCAACTCATTTTTTATAGTCAACGACAATATGTAAGGAGCATTGATTTTGATACAATTTATATAAACCTCCTCGTATGTATCAAACTCACGATGAGAGTTGTATCCAGAAAACACCAACTCCTTAACGCTCTTTGAAGTAATATTAATCCGCCTATAACCATAGCAATCATTCAACTCCAAAGATTCCAAGCAATGACTTCCGGATAATATCTTCTCGATCATATCTTCATCCAGAGTCACAGAAGATAAACACAAACACTCGAGTCTTTCCCAACTAATCGCACCATTAGGAGGATTAAACGGACACCACGACAGCTTCACACGATTAAAACACAAATTGTTGAAAAACAACTCATCATCATAGCTAAACGGACCCCCTACTCCTACATCCCATAACCGTAAATCAACCTCTTCAACATTACGGCTAATAGCATAACGGATCCAACTATTTGCTCGTGATTTGAACTCAGCATTAACGAGACTACTGTAATTGATATCAAGTTTGAATTTTTTAAGACTAAGATTTGTAGGACACTGATTTAGGGTGTTGTCGATAAAAGAAATGTAACCATGGAGATCAGTTTCTTCACCTACTAAACCTGTGATGTCATCCTCCTTTGAGAAAATGAGATGAGGAAGTGAAGTCCAGAGGTTCTTCCATCGTGTAGAGATAGTAGTTGTTGTTTTGATCATCTCTTTGGTAGTGCAGTCCAAACGAGACATGATATTATTAACTAACATTTCATCCTTTAACTCGTTTAATCTATCTCCTTCCATACTTATTCGGCCAACTAGACTTTGTGCTTTTAAAATAACAGATTGTTCCGTAGCTATACCAACTGCCATACACAACGAGAAATGAAATGTTAGAAATCGCGGATATATCAAGAAGTGGCAAGATGGGTGGTCAAAACAGGAAAACTGAATTATATCCTAATATAAGAAGACAAGCTCATGTTCTGTACAAAAACGAAGATAGAAATATGAAGAATAACCACTACAGACCATTAGCAATGCCATAGCCCAAATCGTCATAGCTAAATCAAATACAAGGGCCCTAAGTTTGCGCCTAAATGTTCATATTTGTAGAGGGTGTTTGTTAAACGTGTTTGCCCGCGTATTCTGTTTTAATTCATAAAAGATATAAACACCCATTTCTGCACTTAAACACACCCATTTCAGCATCCAAACACACCTAAAATAGCTGAAATAAGCAGTAAAAAGCTGAAAACAACACTCAAAAAGCTAGAAATAGCTCCCAAATCAGCACACACACAAAAAAAAGGTTTAAAAAACACATTAACTACACCAAAAATAAGTACTTCTGAAATAAGCTGAAAACAAGACTCAAATAACTATAAAGAATAATCCAATAACTTAAAAAGCACATAAAACATCAACAATCAAAATCGGTTAGAGGTTTGAAAACAACCTTTAGTGATGGTGTTAAAGGAAATCGTGATTTAAAGGAACTGAGATGGGCGGGTTTGTTTTCTAGTTTTCTTTATTACCAAGCGTAACAAGGAAGTTTTGTTTATTAGACCAAGCTTAATAAGGAAGCCAACAAACCGCATTTATTATGGTCTAGCTTATAGACCCGTGCCATCCACAGGATTTTAGAGGGTTTTTGTGCAAGAAAAAGTAAGTACGTGAATATAGTGAAAAAGAACAACGTACGTAAACAATATAATATTTTTTTTAACCGAAAAATAAGTTATAAGTGAGTCAAAGTATGTAATACAATGCTTGTAAATGTGTATCTAATAAACGTTGATTGCCTCTTGGTCTTAAATATGTTTGTCTTGAGAAACAAATCGATGTGGTGAACATTCTGCCATTTGCAAAAAAGGTCCATTCCGTGACCACCTAATAAGTAAAAAAGAAAAGTAAGCAAAATATTGTTGGGAATTATAATAAGTGAAAATAAGAAAAATACGACAAAACATGTCATTTGTATAAACGACAACAAACGTAAACGTGTTTCATTATTTTTTTTAAAGAAATAATAAGTAATAAGTCAATGATCCTATAAACAATTGTGTTTGTAACTATTAATATAATAAACGTCCATGCATCGTCGTCTCTAAATTTGATGTTCTTCACAAGCAAATGTATGTAGTGAACGCTAATGAAGTGATAAGACAATGTCCATTCCATGAGCACCTAATAAGTTTAAAAAAATATTGAAAGTGTAAATAAAAGGAGTTTGTGATTTATAATACATGTAAATTTAAGAATGGTTTTCTTCGAATTACTTAATTGCTTACCTTTAAACAATGATGACTTACACCAAGAAACCTACAATGTATAGGCAAACATGTAAGTGTAAAATTCTTGAATATATATTCACAAAAATAGGATAAGTTATCAATATAATTGAGTACACCTACAAATAACAATGATAGAAAAAACTATAATTAAATGGGTCGCTTAGATGCTACATGGATTGAAACATTATATTCAACATGAATCCAAACGTGCTATATGGTGCGTGGTTCATCCATTACACTCAATTTTTCTAACTTGTATATCGCCTATAGTAAAATATTATGAATGCAATGACATAAATTTTGAAATCATGCTTGACACTCCATTGTAAAGTTGAGTATTTGGACAAAACAACATTTTGGGTCAGCTCGACCAGTTTGAATACACACCAAATATTGTCGGCCCATTTTGTGTACTATCAACAATCTTCATAATAGAGTGATTAGAGATTATGTTTCAATAAATGCCCCAGTGACCCAATTATTGTGTTGTATGAGAGGCATGTAAAAGAGATATAAAACTTAGTTCCCCTGTGTATATATAGTAAGCATAACCTCTTGATTTCATTGCAGCAACTCATGCATCACTATATATGAAGTGCTTCTTATTATACATGGTCATATACCCTTTTGAAAATTAAATTTTTAAGGAAAATGTAACTCACCATTCTGCTTCGCTTCAGCTTTGAAGTTGATTACTTCACAGTGTGTATCCGAAAGAGCTTATTTCAATTACTTGGATCAAATAATTTGATTTGGTTATTTAATCCCAAACACCCTTGAAATACGTATACGTTGTCAAAAGTTCAAAGCAATTTTTTTTTTTGCAATAAATAAACAATATGAAGCTGTTTACTGAAGGCTCCTTATTCGAAACATCTTACTCTAGTTACCAAAATATAATACACACCACAGTTTCATGTCTGATTCGCATACGTCAAAGATAACATCATCCTACGAATTCATGTCTGATTTGAAATCATGTGCCTTTGTTATGGTAAAAGAGACGCTAACATGAGAGCGTGTGTACCGCTGCATTATTGGTTTAAAACTTTAAATCATGTGCCTTTGTTATAGTAAAAAGGACACCAATAAACGTTATCCAGCAACTATAATTAACAAAAATCCTAAAATAACAATGGCTGTGGTGATGACACGTCCACATTAAGCTAAAATAAAAATATTAAAGAGCTAAAACTCACGTGGATAACAGCGACTCCATCGGATAATTTTGCGATTCTTTCATTTAGCTTTTCTTTCTCGTTGTCATGTGATGAAGCGAAAAATGTACCGCTTTTAGGGGGTCATTTAAGCCCTAAATCGTATTTATTTGATCAAATATTGCCCTAAATCGTTCCTTTTGTCATTTTAGGTACTTTGGAGAAGAAATCTGGAAAAGGAAGCATTTTGGACGTTTTTGGAGCATAAAAGTGAAGAAAACCACAAAGTCTCCAAAGCTGCTGGAAAAGTACACTTGACGGCGTCAAGGATTGCTCCTGACGGCGTTATGGCTTGGCAAAAGAGGTGGATATGACAAAATACACGTGACGCGCCAGAGAGTTTTACAATGGAAAGTCTGACGGCGTCACCCTTTAAGGTGATCAAGGCCATCACGGTTTAAGTTAAAGAGAGACGGCGTCAAGCACATTTCTGACGGCGTCAACCCGTGATAGGCCAGAGCGGATTTTGGAGGATTAAAAAGGGACGGCGTCAGGAAGACCATCCGGGAACCCTAGCCACGGCGAGGTGACGGCGTAACCTCCTACAACGTGACGCCGTCAGCCCCTAAACTCTATATATAGTTTTTCAATTTTTAGTCATTAGTGTGCAACTTTGTGAGGAGAAACCCTAAGACGAATTTTCTGCCATTTTTAAGGGTTTTATACCCTTGGATCTCCCATGTTTAATTGAAGATAAGTAATCACTTAATCATTCAATATGTCTATGTGTTGTTTGATTATATCTTGTTCTTGTCTTTTAATTAACATGCTAGGCTAGATTTATCTTGTGTTTGCTTAGATCTAATGAAACCTAACTATTGATTATTGGTTGTTGGTGTGTTATTAATTGTATTGGATGATTGTTTATCGATGTTAGGCTTAAGAAAACTGGCTAACCTCCTATACGGTAATTTGCTTGAACGTCTTAAGAAACATGAACCAATGCGTACTAAGGTTTTTATGGTTGTATTTAATGCATGAGCAAATTCTAGTGATCCCATGTTAGGAGCTTCTTAGCCGGCTCGACATAGGAGTGAAGTAGGAGCTTGTAGAGTTGGGGAAGTACGTACGCCACCTCACGATTGGTATTAAGGAATACACCCGTCATCCACGCAATTAATACACACTAATCAACCGGTAAAAGATAATTAGGGAGTAAGGAAATCTAAGTAAACACATTTCTCTCCACATAAGTTTCACAACCTTTTCATTTTCAGTTATTTTATTTTATTTGCATTTGTAGTTATTTGGGTTAGTTGACTAGCAACTAATTCCGCCCACTCCTTCAAACCCGAGATTTTACTTGCTTTCCATAAAATATAAAAAATACAAAAAGAATCTTCCCTCACCCTTAGACCTATTAGAGTAGTTTTTCAATCCTAACGACACTATTCCCCTAGAGAACGATCAATCCCCCGGTACTTGCCACTTCACTATACTACATCGGTCAGGTACACTGCCTGGTGGGGATTGCAAGCCTCTTGAGATCCCTCGAGAGGTAAAACCTGTTGTAAGGTCGCAAAACCACGCATCAAGTTTTTGGCGCCGCTGCGGGGAATAGTTATTGTTTAGGTTGAATTTTTATTTTATTAGGTCTACTCACTAGATTCCTTTCTAGTGAGATTTTTATTTTATTTTTCTAGGTTTCTTTAGTCTATCTTTTTTCTTCGTTTCCTTGTTCGTAACCATTACCATCCGACATCATGGAAGGTGGTAATATCTTTGATCCCAACAACCCACCACCACAACAACACCCACCTCCTAGAGCCCGTACCTTAGGAGACTACTCCCGTCCTAGCCACCATGGCTATCAAAACACCATTGAGCTCACTCAAGGAGCCAATGTCACTCCCTTGCGATCCGACACCATCCGGTTGGTGCAAAGCGGATGCGCATTCCATGGACTTTGTTCCGAAGATCCTAATCAACATCTCAAGGACTTTCTCAAAATTGTAGACTCCATAGACCTTGATGTTGCCACTCGAGAGACAACCCGATTGCGTCTCTTTCAATTTTCTCTACGCGACCGTGCTCGGCAATGGTTGTGGCAATTACCCATGAACTCCATCTTGTCTTGGAAAGATCTTACCACCCGTTTCCTAGCTAGATTCTTTCTACCTAAAGCGATTACTTTGTTGCGTGAGAGGATTGTTAATGAGATTAGTGAGCTAAGAGAACTCAATGAGTTGATTAAGAGTAAAATCGAGTTTAGGACCAGCACAAGCCTAGATAACTTCGAGCTTAGGAATGACTTTAGACTCTTTGAGAATTTTTTCCCAACCAAAACCGAGTTAAGTTACCATAAGTTCCTCTTGAAGTATCCTTGTCCCGCAAAGTATCGGAAAAAACCCATGGATTAGGAAAGGAAATCATATGAATGTGAAAGTCCCATGCATGATTGGTCATATGTTTAGAGAGCATACTTATATTGACTTGAGGGCCCCAATGAATATCATGTCTAGGCTTTACTACAATTGGATTATGAGCGATAAGTTAGAACCTTGGCAAGATCCCTATAACCCCAAGCGACTATGTAACTTTGTTGGAAGAGTTAGAGGCATACACGTCTTCATTAAAAACTTCACTTATCGATGTGATTTCATGATCTTAGAAGATGTAAGAGGAATCATAGACCAACATTTAGGTGAGATAGTTTTGGGTGAACCATTCGTCAACACATCTGAAATGATCTATGATAGGGACGAGGGCATCATTACTTTTTCCAAGGTAACCGAGTGTGTTAAATATAAGATGCCTTATAAGTTTGAAAAGTTCAAGGGTGTTGAAGACTTAGATGTCGACAATATCCCTACATTCGATGTGAGTGAGAATAATCACAATGTAGAGAGGATTAAATATTCGGGATGCATGGCCTTAGGTCCGGAATACATATGGGATGACAATGTGATTAAAAACTTTAAAACCGCATTTAAGTTGCGGTATGGAAAAACGTAATGTACGGTGACTTTGAGTCTAGCTACAAGACTCGTTAATAAAGAAAAGCGCTTCTTGGGAGGCAACCCAAGCTTTATTTGCTTTGTGTGTTTATTTATTTGTTTGTTTGATTTTATTTGTTTCCGTATGTATGTTTAATTTTTATTATTATTGATTCATGTTCAAAACTAAATTGTGAAAATGCTTTATCTTGTTTTTAACTTCGTCTTAACTACATATAAAGGTATTTTGCAAAAGATAAGTGTAAGGGAAATCCAAATCGGTTTATTAGAACAAATGAACATGAATCATAACAATATTAAATTAACATACATATTAGTAATTGTTTGAGTCAAATGCTTGTATCGAGTCATAATGATGTTTTGCAGGAATTCCAGGAAGTAAGGTATAGGTTTTTCCAGAAATTTTCCGAAAACTTAACATGAGAATTCTGTCAGATCATTTCTGACGGCGTCAGGTTTTAATTTTCTGAAATTTTTGAAAGTTTTGTTTTTCTACCGGAATCATAAAAAGTTTTTATTAAATCTCTAACTTATAAACTCCAGGAATCTGCAAAATTATCATTCCACAAGCATTATATCCTAATATAGATTTATCCCGCCGATGTTATGCAGGTTTTCGTGTTTGTTTTCTCAGGTTTAACAGGTTATTTTGGACAAGGAGATGTTTGTGGAATCTAGCTTTTGGCGATGCATTAGTCTTGAAGCTTCTACATTCCCTTGGAAGAAGATTTAACCATGTTACCTCTTTATCCACCGAACGAATCAGGGGAGTATTTGATTTCATTCTTTTACCTTATTTACTTTTACATCTTGTTATTTGAACATTGGGGACAATGTTCATCTTAAGTGTAAGGGGGGGGGGGGTAAAGTACGATACTTTAGAGAATGCAATTACGCTTGATTTTTGTTTGTTTAATGGTAGATGTGTAATAAAACTGAGAGAAATACCTGTTAAGGCAATTTTAGTGCCAAATTTAAAATTTTTTACAACATATAGGAGTGAAACTTTGATCTTAATGAGCGTCTCATGGATAGGAGTTATATGACTAGCACAAAAACCGTACCACTAAAAAATTTTCCACCCCCAAATATGTGAGGTTCGCCCCTAGAATTGGTAGGAAAAGCATTTATGCTATGATGTGTGTACCAGTAGCACTTAGATTCTTGAACTTGCGTTAGGACCATTCCGAGGCCACAAGTGAGACTACATTCGTGTAGTTAGATTTACTACATGATAAGAGGCATTAGGATTAACCCATTGTTTTACACCTGTGTTTTTGTTATAATTACATTGGCTACATTGGTCAAGTAATTCTCCCACACCTTTGCGTTGTACTCATTTTTAGTACACGATACCCCTAGTACACCCCTCAGAGCCTATCTTTTCGTTTCTAACTTTAAGCATTTTACTTAAAGTAAGAATTTGTTTACACCCCACTTAAATGTACACCCAAATCGCCTTAGCCTACCTTATATGCACTCATTTTTAGTGCATTATTGTGACAACATTTGTTTAAACCCTTAGTTAATTATCTAATTGATTACATGATTGCTAAGTCGAGTCATATCCTTGTACATATTGTTTTGGGACGATTGGGACTCATGGGTAAAGTACTAGTGTAATGGAGTAATGGGGAAGAACAACATTATTACCCCCATATGTGCTAAATATTTTAAAAGTACTCCAAGTGTTTCGATTATCTTAATTCGAGTCATTAGAATAGTTAATTGTAAAGTTATGTAAAAGTTCAAGTGTAAGGGGAGAACCGAGGCCCCTATGATGTATTATTTTGGATGGTAGGGCAAGAGTGTATGCAAAAAAAAAAAAAAAAAAAAAAATCGAAAAAATCAAGAAAAATACAAAAAAATGAGAAAAAGAAAAGTAGAAAAAAACATACGGACTACCATCCTGTTTCATTTTATGTTTATTTTATGTTTTTGTTATTTTGTTTTTAGCTTAAGTCGAGTCTAGTCTTGGCTTAGCAACGCCATATTGTACATGTAATTAATCAAGATCTTTAACTCGCCACCAGTAAAATATCCCTTATCCAACAAAACCGTGTTTATCATATCCCTACACCTAACGTTATAACCCGTTTAAAAGCCCTCTTTGATAGTTTATCTTAGGTGCTTACGCCTAGTGGAGGAGGTTTTCGATCCTTTCCCAAGCCTATGGTAATCTATTTGCTATGACAGGTAGTGAGAGATATTATCCGTTTTCATTTATGAGATATACTTTTATGACACCTGAGAGATGTGAGTATCTAAACACTACTTGTGAGGTGCTAGTGTGTAATCTCCGTGCTTATTATGATTAAAGTGGAACGACTATTTGTTGTAATTACTTTTATATTAGCATTAAATGACCCCTAACTTGTATTTTGATTAGAATAAAAGCGCATTTGCTTGAGGACAAGCAAATCTCAAGTGTAAGGGTATTTGATGAAGCGAAAAGTGTACCGCTTTTAGGGGGTCATTTAAGCCCTAAATCGTATTTATTTGATCAAATATTGCCCTAAATCGTTCCTTTTGTCATTTTAGGTACTTTGGAGAAGAAATCTGGAAAAGGAAGCATTTTGGACGTTTTTGGAGCATCAAAGTGAAGAAAACGACATATTGCCCTAAATCGTCAACCCTTGATAGGCCAGAGCGGATTTTGGAGGATTAAAGAGGGACGGCGTCAGGAAGACCATCCGGGAACCCTAGCCACGGCGAGGTGACGGCGTCACCTCCTACAACGTGACGCCGTCAGCCCCTAAACTCTATATATAGTTTTGCAATTTTTAGTCATTAGTGTGCAACTTTGTGAGGAGAAACCCTAAGACGAATTTTCTGCCATTTTTAAGGGTTTTATACCCTTGGATCTCCCATGTTTAATTGAAGATAAGTAATCAATTAATCATTCAATATGTCTATGTGTTGTTTGATTATATCTTGTTCTTGTCTTTTAATTAACATGCTAGGCTAGATTTATCTTGTGTTTGCTTAGATCTAATGAAACCTAACTATTGATTATTGGTTGTTGGTGTGTTATTAATTGTATTGGATGATTGTTTATCGATGTTAGGCTTAAGAAAACTGGCTAACCTCCTATACGGTAATTTGCTTGAACGTCTTAAGAAACATGAACCAATGCGTACTAAGGTTTTTATGGTTGTATTTAATGCATGAGCAAATTCTAGTGATCCCATGTTAGGAGCTTCTTAGCCGGCTCGACATAGGAGTGAAGTAGGAGCTTGTAGAGTTGGGGAAGTACGTACGCCACCCCACGATTGGTATTAAGGAATACACCCGTCATCCACGCAATTAATACACACTAATCAACCGGTAAAAGATAATTAGGGAGTAAGGAAATCTAAGTAAACACATTTCTCTCCACATAAGTTTCACAACCTTTTCATTTTCAGTTTTTTATTTTATTTGCATTTGTAGTTATTTGGGTTAGTTGACTAGCAACTAATTCCGCCCACTCCTTCAAACCCGAGATTTTACTTGCTTTCCTAAAAATAAAAAAATACAAAAAGAATCTTCCCTCACCCTTAGACCTATTAGAGTAGTTTTTCAATCCTAACGACACTATTCCCCTAGAGAACGATCAATCCCCCGGTACTTGCCACTTCACTATACTACATCGGTCAGGTACACTGCCTGGTGGGGATTGCAAGCCTCTTGAGATCCCTCGAGAGGTAAAACCTGTTGTAAGGTCGCAAAACCACGCATCATCCTGCTCTACTGCCTGCAAGATAGAGTTGAAGTTATTGTCACTATTAGCTGGAGAAAAAAAGACCCTATTCTAAATAGATATGAAAAGAGATTTATAGTATTGCACCTCAATCAGGTTTCTAACTTGAGCGACCCGTTTGTTGTTCAACTCCTGGGTGCTGCCATCACCGAAAATAGTTGTGGTATCCTTGGTGAGTACCACATTTGCAGCAAGTCCTACCTCCTCTCTTATTACATTTCCTGAAAAAACACGAAAGAAGATTATTAAAAAAAAAAAAAAAAAAAAACAGAGGAACTTAACGGAGGACATAATTTTTTTAGATATTTATTAACAGAAATTTAGCAGAGGTGTATGATTAGAAAGTTATACAACATTATATAATTAATAAGCTTGATTTCTGAAATAATGATTTAGGATATTATGCGCGTTACAAATAAACTTTGTGCGACTTTCAGCCGTTTATTTTGATGACCCATTAGAAAAGAAATAACCCAAATAGACCCATTCACAAGTAAATAGGTCCAAATCACCACTTTTAAGAATCTCCCTTTTCATCTTTGAAGTTTCTGAATGCCCAACTCTACCCTCTGAGCCAGCCACAAACTTCAAACTAAGCAAAGCTTAATGTAAGAGGGACGATACTAATCCTACAGGGCTAATTGGGCTTACTTTAACACTTGTTACATTCAAGACTAAATAAAGAATACATTAAACCATAGTATCTTCAAATTGAGCCATTTTCAAAAACTAAATTTATTAGGTAAAAAATATATACTTGCTAGTTACATTAAACAATGCCCAGTAATACATTTGTATATGCAAAGCCATATACTTATGATCCCATTTGAGATGGTAACTTCTACTACATGAAACCACAGATTTTGAAACCATACTAACATAGAGGTGGTCCTACCATGTCATAGACTCATGCTATCCTCAAGTCCATTTAAGAAACTTCATCGCACTGATGAACAATATTTAGTTCCAAGACCTGCGAACAAAGAAACAACAGCAAAAGTGTACAATAACCTACATTCGAGTTACATAATTCCCGGCTTAAGTAAGTAAACAAATAGACATTGTCACCTTGGCCGATCCTAAAACTGACTTTGCATAGTGTAGTAATCGTAGTGTTGTGTGGATGTCTGCATATAGGTTTTCTGATGGTGATTTTAGCGAAATTCTCCATTAAAGTCTGCAAAACATTATTTAGATAATATTATAGGATGTAACTAAAATATAACGGACATGGTATTCCAGGATTATAATTAAATCCATTTTAAGTTAGGGAGGCACCAAACTCATAAGAAAATTAACATTTCATTTATAAACAAATTTTGACCCGTTTACTTTTAAAAGCTTGTTCTTTAACCCGTTTCGACAGTTAATAACCTAATCCAAATTGGTCCATTTCTCACGGGTTAAAATTAATAAAATATAGACTGTCAAAAAAATGAGTGCCCATGATATTACCCAGACGTTAAGTGCGCAAACTGTGTAAACCATACCACATAAAAATAAAACACATAAAATAAGTTAACATTATTAGCCAAAGCTTGTGTTATAAAAGGTATATGCTCAATGACAGACCGCTAAGGAGCTGATGATTGTGGGAGCAA
Source organism: Artemisia tridentata subsp. tridentata (assembly GCA_021014915.2). Taxonomy (NCBI): domain Eukaryota; kingdom Viridiplantae; phylum Streptophyta; class Magnoliopsida; order Asterales; family Asteraceae; genus Artemisia; species Artemisia tridentata. Next base: position 42,134,875 of record CP139509.1, on the reverse strand, counting down.
TGAGAGCATTGTATCCACAAAGACATCCATCAATTGAGGTGCTTCATCGCCATTTGGTTCATCGTCTGAATCAAGATCAGGTAATGGGAAAAACTTCTTGCAGCATACTTTTGTGCTCTTTTGCAGCATACGTGATTGAAATTGCCCGCATAGTGCTGCATTTAAAGCAGTTACAAAAGTAGCACTTCGTAAATCATCAAACATATAACTTTTTTTGAATAATAGAAACTACTAACATAACGAAAACGAATTCACACGTAAATAGCAAAATCACAACATCATACTTACTGCTTAAAAATCACAACATCATACTTGCTTCTTAAAAATCACTTCCATCTTGTAGTATTTCAAGACTCTTTTCTTGGCTTATTGTCATCTCCGGCTTAAACAACGCAGGACACTCTGCCGACACCCTTCCAACATCAACATTTTTAAAAAAGGTAACTACTTTTAAGTTTTAACCAACAATCATAAATATCTTTGCATATCCCAATTCAGTAATCACTAAATCCACCCAATTTCAAACTCTAAAACAAAAAAATCTCATAAAACCCAAATAAAATATATTGTTAACATAGTAAAACCCAGATCAATACAACTATAATTTACACAATTTAGAAAATCCATACAATGAACTGTCAATATTTGTAATTATCTGGGGAACAATTCTCTTAATGATTCACAGTTTTCATCGTTAAATAAGAAAATCCAAACAGTCCTAAACAATCCTTATAAGTTTATTTATTCATTAAACTAATGGAATTGTGAATTTATACTCATTCCTTGTGTGATATTGTGAATGGACCTTACTTACCAGTGGTTATAGTTGAACTCATTTTTTTCATGTACTCGTCTTGTGACTCTTGTCTGTCTAAATTGCAAGTAAATGGAAATAATCATCTTAAGCAGTGATATTTTTTCATACGAACTATAAAAACATGTAGTACAACTCTTGTTTCACTGAACACTAATTGATAATCATCAACGGTAAGGCCCTATTATAATCTTCTTTTGCTCAAATCAGTATAAAGTTTTACAATACCCTAAAGAAGCAGTAATCTCTCGATAATAACTATAAAACAAAACCTAAACCAAGATTTAAACAAACATAACCATCCTGCTAACATTTTATGAGCAACATCATTAACAATGTGCCAAAGTCCCTTCCACGGGTCATAAATATAATGACCTCTACTGCATTTTGAGTTTAGACAACTTCAAAGCAGCTACTATTAACCAACTAAATTGCCCCTAAGCATAGTCAAATAAACACTAAACAAACACTAAACACTCGAGCTGTAGTTTTGTTTAAAATTCTAAAGCATACTGTGATTAGTAAGCATTTTGGCATTCACTAAACCCGTGGAAAGTAATTAGAAAACAACAATAATCTAAAGCATTTTAGAGAGTTTTTGATTAAAAAAAGTAAGTATGTGAATAAAGTAAGAATGAACAACGAATGTAAACAGTATGAAATTTTCTTTTAACGGAATAATAAGTTAGAAGTGACTGATAGTATAAAATACAATGCTTGTTGACGCAAATTATACGCATTTGTTGACGCACCTCCTCTTTTCTATACACATCCTTTGCAAACACGTGCTTCATATTTGGCTACTTTATGTTTCAAAACCTGCATAATTTCATCCAAACACCCCCTTAAAGACTTATACAATAAATCTTAAAAAGGATTAATTAGGATACAGTAACTTTGATGCATACTCTAGAGTGTCTACAGTTAATTGAATATTATCTTTTGCATTTTTGATCTTTTCTAACTCAGCTTTAAGCACACTAATCTCAGCATTTTTATGAGTCAAATCTCTTTTAATCTCAGCATTTCTACAGTTCTAGTGTAATTTTCTGAGTGACACCAATTGATCTTCAATTGTAGTCAATATAATATTAATATATAGGCTCATTCAATGTTTTCAGGTAACTTAAATCGCTTCTAAGTCAACTCACCTGAAAATAGACCCGCGGAATCGCAGGGTTTTTAAAGAAGCAATGCATCAAGATTAAGAAAAAACAACGAAGATAAAGATTTTGAATTATTTTTTGAATGAAATAATATTTAATAAGTCAATGATACAATAAAGAAATATGGATGTAACAATTAATTTAATAAATGTCCATGCACGCGGCCTACAATCTTCATGGTCTTGAAAAGCAAACGTATGTGGTGAACGATAATTAAGTGATAAGCCAATGAACATTTCTTGAGCACCTAATAAGTGTAAACAAAAAAAGTGTAAGTAAAAGATGTTTGTGATTGATAATACATGTAAATAAAAAAAATGGCATAAAAGATATCATATGTATATTGGTACATAGCTTATAGACCCGTGGAATCAAGGGAATTTTTAAAGAAATTATTCATTATGGAGTTCCGTGTGTGAATAATTAACAAACAACAACGAACGTAAAAAGGTGTTTGTTGTTTTCGAAGGGAATAATAAATAATATGTCAATGATACAATAAACAATCTGGTTTGTTAAGAAAATAATCGTGCATGTATTGTCTTCTCCTACGGGTATATAGTCTTGGTGAGCAAAGCTATGCAGTCAACGTCAAACATAGTCTATGATCTAAAAAGTTATATTTTCTAATAAGTAATCTGTGAATAATGAAACGATAAACAATTTGGGTTATACTATAACTATTAAAATAATAAACGTGCATTTATCGTCTTATCCAACTGGCAATTAGTCTTCAAGAGGCAAGGTATGTAGTCAACGTCAAGCACTCGAGTAGCCCATGATCATTCCGTGAACACCTAAAAGTTAAAAAAACAAAAGTCAAAGTAAAAGATGTAAATACTTGTCTATTTATCATAGACCTTGAAGTACTTAATTGTACACTACGTTTGTAATACTTTTCTTGATATTATCATCTTGATCACAAATGACAACTTTCAAACCAACTGGACGTGGGAGATACAAACCAACTTTTGAGCCTTAAAATGATGATGTATAGTTGTCCATGTGTGAAAACTGGACGTGAAAGATACAAACCAACATTTGAAAGAGATTGATTCGGGCTCTTGTTTATTCTCATAGCAAATGAAACGGTCACGGGATATTGTTTCCTTAGGATCTTAAGGGGTAAACATTTATCAGAATGAGTAATTTTCAACCTCAGAATGATCACCATCCTTCTAAAATGTATTCCGTTTATAGCATGCAACTATAATTACACTCGAATTGGGATAAGACTAAAATACTATGGTACAAACTCATTGCCATTGTTTAAACTTATCACTAATGATATTTTTGTTGGAATATGTGAATCATAAATAAACTATAAACACATAATCATCACAGCATACGCACAGCGGAATAGATCTACATAACATATAATTAATTAACTCAAAATTAAATAGACGCGTACCTTTTGATTCCTAGCAAGAACAAGGAATCACGTGCTTCAAGAACAAAATTATATAAACCCTAAATAGGTTTATATGGATCGAACAAAAGGCAAACACACAAGCTAAAGGAAGCTTGTTACTCGTTCTTGTACACACGTAATACTAGCGTTTCAATGGGAAAAGCTAGGTTCAAGATCACAAAACAAACCAAACACTTTATAAGCAAACTTGGATCGCCAATTCCTAGTGGAATTAAAAGAGGGTCGATCGGTTATGCTTAGAGGAGAAGAAAGGAGAGAAGTTTGGCTTGCTTAGGGATTCAAGATTAGGGAAACAATGAAACACAATGGGATGTATTTATAGTTTCTCTTGACTTGTTCCTTGCTCCACCAAACCGAACCCTAAACCCTTATGGGAAGGGTCGGCCGAATCTAGGCCCAAGGAGGGGGTCTAGATCCTTCTATTCTCCTTTTCATTATTAGTCCTTTAACGACCATTATCTCTAACTCCGTTAAGTACTAACTGTCGTTAAGTGTTGTTTTGTGAAATGAATAAATAAAATATAAAATATATTTAATTTATTCAAGCCATTGAAACTCTTACGTATTGTGTGCAATCCCGAGTCTCGGGTTCGAAACCGGACATACTTATATTAATAATTATACATAAACTCTAACAGCTCCCACTTGGATAACTATTAATATAGTAATGACATGGGCTAGTCTAGCTTAACAGATCCCAATGCCCCCAGCTCGATCCGAGTATGGTTTTCCTGGAAAAAACCACGTGATGATTTTAATCATCATACTTATCCTTTTGTTGCTAATACCGCGTTAATATGGATATGGATCTTGGTCATTCCATAATTAACAATTAGTTTCTCGTTTATACATAATTGATCAAGATTACCAAAACATCTGAACGTCTTCCAGATAGACTTTGGGCGTGCGCACGCAAACATCTTGTCAATCCTACGAGTGGCCAAGCAGTATTAAACTTCAACACAAAGTTGAAGGAACAAATCCTTTATTCGCATCACTTCCGAAAATAGCCCTTATAACCACCTTTTACGGATAGCGTTAGACTATCTTACAGAAAATGAGCTACATCCTCGGCAATTATCTGGTATCTCAAGTCTGAGGATAAATATTCATGATATACTTAATGACGATGATCCATAAAGTATAATCATGTGGTTGGGATAAGTCCTATATTCAATTTATCCAATATTGAATATCATGTGACATTGGTGTCTCAACCTTACAGTACATTCTACCAATCCTCACATTTGTCTTAGTTCAATAATATTCCCATATTATTAATTGACAACGGACTATTTAGAATAAATTAATTATTCACGGATTTAAACATGCAAATATAGGACACAAATATTAATAATGAGAATAAACGTTATCCGCACTTTATTTCATTAAAATAATAATTGTTTACACGTCCCTATCCAAAATACTAATCACAGATTTACATGAAACTATCGGCTAAACGAAGACCAATACCCTGAGCATGTCGAGTAAATGTTTCCTTAGGTAATGCCTTCGTGAAAGGATCAGCCAAATTGTCATCTGTGTGAACTTTGAGTACATTGATCTCACCCAGTTCGACTTGTTCTCGAACATAGTGATACTTTCTACGAAAGTGTCTGGCGCCCTTCATAACTCCAGGTTCATTGGCGAATGTGATTGCAGCAGAGTTGTCGCAATACACATTTATAGGTAATTCATTTGACGGCATCACTCCAAGATCCGAAATGAATTTCCTTATCCAAACAGCTTCTTGTGCAGCTTTCGATGCAGCAATATACTCAGCTTCTGTAGCAGACATGGCCGTTGTACTCTGCTTTTTGCTCTTCCAGTCTACAGCTCCTCCATTTATGACAAAAACGTAACCCGTCTGAGACTTCGTATCATCTTTATCAGTCTGAAAGGACGCATCGCAGAAACCTGTAACATTCAGTTCTGCGTCTGGATTTCCCCCGAAAACTAGAAACATATCTTTAGTATTCCTTAAATACTTAAGAATGTTCTTAACAGCATGCCAGTGATCTTTCCCTGGGTTTTGCTGATAACGACTGGTTAAATTTTGTGCGAATGCCACATCTGGCCTTGTACATCTAACTGCATACATGATAGATCCTACTGCCGAAGCATACGGAACTTTCTTCATGTATGCCACCTCTTCAGGTGTAGAAGCACACATTTCGCTACTTAAGCCATGTTCTACTTGCATGGGCAAATATCCCTTCTTGGAATTTTGCATATTGAATCTCTTCAATATTTTATCCATGTAAGCACTTTGGCTTAATCCGATCAACCGCTTAGATCTGTCTCTATAGATCTTGATTCCAAGGATGTACGCTGCTTCTCCTAAATCCTTCATGGAAAAACATTTACAAAGATAAGCCTTAACTTCATTAAGACTAGGTATATGATTTCCCATGATTAATATGTCATCGACATATAGGACAGAGAAAAGTAGTGTTACTCCCACTAACTTTGTGGTATACACATGGCTCATCGAAATTTTGAGTAAATCCAAACTTCTTGATTTCCTCATCAAATTTCTTATTCCATTGCCTGGATGCTTGCTTCAATCCATAAATGGATCTTTGAAGCTTGCATACATGCTCAGGAAATTGTGGATTCACAAACCCCTCAGGTTGTGCCATATAGATGTCTTCATCTAGGCGACCATTCAGAAAGGCGGTTTTGACATCCATCTGCCAAATCTCATAGTCATAGTAGGCAGCTATGGCTATAAGAATCTTAATAGCTCTAATGTTGGCCACAGGAGAAAATGTCTCCTCATAGTCAACATCGTATGTTTGGGTAAAGCCTTTAGCTACCAAACGAGCTTTGTAGGTGTGTACATTGCCATCCATGTCCGTTTTCTTTTTGAAGAGCTACTTACTCCCAACTACCTTAGCATTGGGAGGAAGGTCTACTTCAATCCAGACTTTATTGTCTTTCATGGATTGCATTTCCCCATCCATAGCAATCTGCCATTTCTCCTTTTCAGGACTATTAATGGCATCCCTATAACTAGTTGGCTCATCAAGATCCCCTAGTATAGTTTCCTCACACTCTACGTTTAAACATAGACGATTAGGAGCTTTTGTAGATCTTGAAGATCTACGGATGGGTACCACTTCAACTTCAGGTGGAGGACCTAAACTTTCAGGTTCCACATGAAGTGCGTTAGTGTTTTCAGAAGGCGACGTATCTTCATGATCACTTTCGAGATCATATACTCTCCCACTGAATTCTTGAGACAAGAAACTCTCCTCAAGGAATTCACCATACCTAGCCACAATGACTTTATTTTCTGGTGGGAAGTAAAAGTAGTAACCCCTTGTTTCCTTAGGGTATCCTACGAAGATACACTTAACAGATCTTTGTTGGAGTTTATCTGGTGAGTCACGTTTAACAAACGCCTCACAACCCCAGACCTTTAAGTAAGACAAGTTGGGAGTTTTTCTAGTCCATAATTCATATGGAGTCTTATCAACCTTCTTAGTTGGAACCATATTTAGTATGCGAACAACACTTTCAAGAGCATAGTCCCAAAAGGATAAGGGAAGAGTTGTCGGATTAAACATAGATCGTACCATATCTAATAATGTACGATTTCTCCTTTCAGATACACCATTTTGTTGTGGAGTATAAGGAGAAGTGAGTTGTTGGACAATGCCACACTCAGCTAGATAATCTTTAAACTCTTGGCTTAAATATTCACCACCACGATCGGATCGAAGGGCCTTAATCTTCTTTCCGAGTTGTAATTCTACTTCACTTTTAAAAACCTTGAATGTCTCAAAGACTTCATGTTTGTGTTTAAGTAAATAAACACAACCATAACGACTATAGTCATCCGTGAAGTTTAGGAAGTAGGTAGCACCGCGTTTAGACACATGTCTAAGTGGACCACACACATCCGTGTGTATCAATCCAAGTAGATCCGAAGCCTTTTCCATATTGCTATGGAAAGGTTTATTCGTCATCTTCCCAGATATGCAAGATTTGCATTTATCAACTAAATCATCATTGATATTTGGTAAAAGCCCATCACGTAGCAGCTTTTCCATGCGTTTCTTGCCTATGTGAGCAAGACGACAGTGCCATAAATAAGACGAATCCAAGTTAGACTTGATTCTCTTATTTCTGATGCTATACATAGAATCATTTCCGTTGGAGACATGATTCTCCATGTCAATTTCAAACACACCATTTAATGGAATAGCATTAAAGTAAAAAACAGAATTTAAAGAAACAGAAATTCCATTATTATTAAAAGTATGCTCAAAACCAATATCCAACAATAAAGAAACTGAAACGACACCTCTAACAATAGACGGTGCGTAATGACAATTGTTCAATACTAAAATTAAACCCGAAGGTAACAGTAAATCAAAAGTCCCTATGGCTTCCACTGCTGCACGTATACCGTTGCCGACATACAAGTAGCATTCCCCATAGTTCAGCTTCTTCACTCCTCTAAGCCCCTACGATGTATTACAAATGTGAGTACCACATCCTGTATCATATATCCAGGCATTTTGCTTACGAGGAAAAGAAAATAATTCAACCATAAAAATACCTGATGTGCTGGCGCCATGCCCAGCTTTGGCATTTTTATTCTTGCGACACTCCTCAAGCAGCAATGGACAGTCCCTCTTCCAATGTCCAGGAGTGTTACAGTGGTGACAAGCAGCCGTATCCTTTTTAGGATAATCCTTCTTGGGAGGAGGATTATGCTTCTTGGGCTTCTGCTGATGGATCACGACCTGTTTTCCTTTGTCAGCTTTCCCTTTGCCCTTCTTGTTCACATTGTGCGGTTTACCGAGCTTAGCTACCCTACCACCTTTAATTGCCATCACAGCAGGTGTAGGAGCTTTCTTAGTGAGTCCCTTCTCATTTTCTATGAGCATTGCATGCAAGTCAGTAAATGTCTTCCCCTTGCAATGCATGTTGAAGTTGCGCACGAAGTCACCATACAATTCCTCATTGAGGGATCGATTGATGAGGCCAACTTTAACATCTTCCACATACCCGCATCCGAGTGCATCCAATTGGTCAAGATATCCTTTCATCTCTAGCACATGGGTACTTACGGGTTTTGTTGCTTCCTGCTTGCACTTGGCTATAGAGTCAAGTACGTCATACAACTCAGCCATTGGAGGTTTCTCAAACATACGTTTGAGTTCCTCAATCATTTGCATCGGACCATAATTCTCAAACTGTTTTACCAGCTGAGGATCCATCCCCGATAGCATGAGACAAGCCGCATCATTGTGCTTGTCATAAGCTTCGTTATACTCTCTAAGTAATTCATTAGGAGAGTTAGCAGGAGGAGCAACCGGAAGAGGCTCACTAAGACAATCAAAACGTTTGGCTATCCTAAGAACAAGCCTTAGATTATGATACCAATCGTTGAAATTTTTAGTCCCAGTCAATTTCTCTTTTTCAATCATCATTTTGAAAGAAGAGGTAATGTTTGACGTGTTTCCGGGTTGGGCCATTTCTACATAAAAAGTTCAAAAGTTAGTACTTTCAAAAATAAATTTTTCAAGAAAATTAAACACCCATTGGTTAAATAACCATTTAATTTTCACTGAAAACTAGGATCCCAATTCACGTCGTTTCATTACATCAGCTGAGGCTGCTAGTAATGAAAATACTCAATAAGGTACGGGTCAATCCCAATTGCCAATATCCAATTGCAATTCCTAGAATCATGGGACTTACATTATTTTGCCAACATCAGTTGCAAATGTAAGCATGTTTTATCCCCAAATCTTTATGCCTTGACGCCGTTTCATTACATCAGCTGAGGCTGCTAGTAATGAAAGTGCTCAATTAAGTTTACCAATTTAGAAACGTGTAAATTGACGCCGTTTCATCACATCAGCTGAGGCTGCTAGCAATGAAAGTGCTCAATTTACCCCTTTTGACTACCATTCTTTGAATCATTACATCAGCTGAGGCTGCTAGCAATGATAGAATGTCATCTTAGGTGTTTCCGTATTAATTGGTTGGCATATTACTTAAGTTTAAAGGGTATTAAATTTTTGATGTGTGTAATCAAAAAAATATGTACAAAGATGTCATGCATTCATCTTTGTATCATATGTTTTCTACAAAAAACTGTTTACTCATTCGCAGCTTAAATCAACAAAATTTAATTGATGGCGTTGAGAAACTTACAACATTGCCTTAAGATGCTTCGTACTTTTTCATGGTGTACTTGGTAAGTCTATTATTGACGCACAGGCGAGCGGAGAGACAGAATGGAGTCTCTTTAAGGCCACAATTTAATGCGAAACCAACCTTATACCCACTTTATAGTTTGTCAATAATAGGTCCGCCGCTTCGACCACTTTTGTACAGTCGCATCAATCAATTAAAACTTTAAGATTTAAAGCTTAAAACATTTATGTAGTAAATTATTAATTGCTAGTCTCGCCTGGGAGCAAATTACCGTGCGAAGCGAACCACTGTCGGCACATAAGACTTGGCAATTAAATAGTTTACTACAAAGGTTTCATAGTTATTAGGTTCATTTATTTTTTATTTAAAAAATTACCCTCTTTGATGTTACAATCCATCATAATTAAACACAAAGAACAAGTAATTGAAAAAATAAATAAACACTCAATAACACGTATATGATCATTAACAATATCATATAGCCACATGCAAACCTTTTCAATAAATCCTATTAATAATTCTATGTGAATTTTAATGTATGTAATTAATAAAACTCCCATTGGTTTTCGAGCTCATTGTGCCCAATGGTCCACAAACGCCAAATAACTTGGCCGCGTAAGTTTTGATTAATTAGATACCACATTGCACATAACCAATTAATTAATATATTAATTAGGGTCTTCCCTAATTTTAGATTTATCTTAAAAAATCATGTAGCAATTAAAACACAAAACATTTCATGACAAAATATGCAAGATTTTGTCATGGATCCCCATATTGGCACTTAAAATCATGTAACACATATTCAAAGCCAATAACATACGCATCTAATTAATGACATCACATAGGTACTCATTAATTAACCCTTAAAATTTCATGCAATCCTAGGGTTTCTACAAGTTTTCTACAAAAACTAAAACCCTAAATTTTATAATTGGGTGTCGACCCAAAATTAAAACAAAATTAGGGTTTACAAAATCAAACCCCTAGATCAATAAAGATTGCATGTATCTATATTACAAGATTCAATTTTTAAGGTTTTTAAGTAATTAATTACATGTTAAAAACGAGGCTCATGATGCCACTGTTGGAATATGTGAATCATAAATAAACTATAAACACATAATCATCACAACATACACACAGCGGAATAGATCTACATAACATATAATTAATTAACTCAAAATTAAATAGACGCGTACCTTTTGATTTCTAGCAAGAACAAGGAATCACGTGCTTCAAGAACAAAATTATATAAACCCTAAATAGGTTTATATGGATCGAACAAAAGGCAAACACACAAGCTAAAGGAAGCTTGTTACTCGTTCTTGTACACACGTAATACTAGCGTTTCAATGGGAAAAGCTAGGTTCAAGATCACAAAATAAACCAAACACTTTATAAGCAAACTTGGATCGCCAATTCCTAGTGGAATTAAAAGAGGGTCGATCGGTTATGCTTAGAGGAGAAGAAGGGAGAGAAGTTTGGCTTGCTTAGGGATTCAAGATTAGGGAAACAATGAAACACAATGGGATGTATTTATAGTTTCTCTCGACTTGTTCCCTACAACACCAAACCGAACCCTAAACCCTTATGGGAAGGGTCGGCCGAATCTAGGCCCAAGGAGGGGGTCTAGATCCTTCTATTCTCCTTTTCATTATTAGCCCTTTAACGACCGTTATCTCTAACTCCGTTAAGTACTAACTGTCGTTAAGTGTTGTTTTGTGAAATGAATAAATAAAATATAAAATATATTTAATTTATTCAAGCCATTGAAACTCTTACGTATTGTGTGCAATCCCGAGTCTCGGGTTCGAAACCGGACATACATAATTACATATATTAATAATTATACATAAACTCTAACACCAATGATATTTTATGTGGTAAAAACTGTCACAACTTGTTTAAACTTAAAAATGTTGATGCATATGTTTATTAAAGAATCATACCCAAAAAGAAAATATTCTATAGTACTTGAAACAAAAAAAGGTTTTGTCTTGTGTCCATCACATTGTTCAAATTTTGAGATTTGTCGCAATATTCTTTTTAGTTTGGTATACGTGTAGGCTCCCATCCATTCTTGTTCTTTTACTTGCTTGAACTTTTTTTGTGGCCTTATAACATGTATCAATGCAGCTGCAAGTCCTTTTCCTTCATGGAAAACACAAGGCCCTAATCAGAGTTGGCCTCCCATGTTTAAAAATAAAGTTAAACCAAACTCTCTGAGTCAAAGGTAAAATTCAATTATATGAAGAAACACAAGAATGATATTAGCAATGAGTGACGCTACTATATCATCAGTCAAAGTATTATAATCAGTTGGCCATGTTATAAAAAATGCAATGAATCTTGTATCTAAATAAGTAGACTCTGACTTCACTATTAAACAAATAAAAAACTAATATAATAATACGACACACCCTCTACCTGTTAATGATGGATAGGACTGGTCAACTCGAAATCCTATATGGGTCATTTTTCAAACCATTTTTAAGAAATCTGTCGTTGTAATTTTCTAAAGTCAACTAACATGTAAGAGTAATATAAATTGTGTTATGTCTAATCTCAAATGGATCAAATGGGCAAAATTTAAGCTTACCAAATAGAAGACTGCAACTTTAATTTAACTTTTTCTAAGTCCGAGAGCATGAATGTTGTTCAAGTGACATGATATAAAATTGTTCAAACAACAAATAGAGCTTACCCGACGATGTCTGCAAGGTATCCCAAGGCTAATTCAACTTGTTAGAATACAAAAGATACACTTTAATTAAAATTTAAGGGGATATAATACCCACATACTAATGTGATTAATAACTTATGTTAATTCCATGTTATATACAACAATAAAATGCAGGGTGGTCATTGGTATTTTAGGAAACTTGTGTAAAAATGACATAGTCTGTATATGACATTATGGAGCTTAAGAAATTCATATGCAAGTATCGCGTCGATATCCTCTCATAAGATAAAGAAGATCGTTATGAAAATGAATGTTAAGAGAACTTACTGCTCCACTAACAGTACCAAGCTTGATTAGTAAGTGATGTCGGTTTAGAAATTGCACTTGCTTAAAAAAATAGATTTCTCATCATACATAGAAACTTAACTTTTTTATTTCACATATTAGAGTTAAAATACACGACTAATGACATATGGATAAGTAAATGTAACTTGTTTCAGTACTGAGTGACATACCTGATTGTTCTAGTTATAACATCTTTATATAAGAACTTGCATCTTCTTGCTTCCTCTTTTAGCTAAAACATTACTTATAAATACCAATGCCAATATCGGCATCTACAAAAAAAAAAGCCTCAGTTTAACTCCTCGTAGGATATGAACAAAAAACGGCAAGAACATATATAAACTGAGGACATTGACCTGACATTTGACCTTAGTTCTCTTGCTCAAGTTTGGCTCCTCAATTTAGTTTTCAGTATTCCAGCCATTAGACTGCTTCGCACTACCTATAAAGTTGAGAATTGTATCATTTTGGAAATAATGTAAATGGTTATATAAGATAAAACATTCATATACTACATTTAGTCCATGTACTACATTTAAAAGGTGTATTGTAAATGGTTATATAAGATATCAGACAACTCACACAACATGTTTAGGAAAAAAGTTATTAAATAAGTCGGCCAACCTCAAAATCTGCGGAGCAAGGATTTCCAAAGATAACTGAAGTTGATTTATTTCTACGGTTTAGCATGTTAAATATTTCTTTGTAAGAGCACATGATCCATGCTAACACCTCTTAATAGGCAGTCAGTGCGACCTAAGGGAAAAAACAACAAAAATCCTTGACTTATTATGGATTTATGATACATGTATTAATGAAGATAAAAGAACTTTATCACGCTCAGCTCCAATCTGAGAAGGTCAATAAACTGATTTAAAGGCAAGGGCTTTACAGATTCAGGTGTCCACTGTGGATTTTTATTGAAACCATAAGCAATAGCCACGTCATTTTAAAATGTTTTACAAATATGTCGGTTGTGCTAATAACGGGGCACCGGTGGCAAATGTGCAAGTTAGAGAATGAATCTAGTCGTGTAAACGTTTTAAAAAAAATATGACCACAATACTAAATCAAAATGCACTACATTAATTTCAATCCATAGTTGTTAACTGTGGGATAAGATAACAGATATGTTACCACAAAGCCAATCAGGCCGAACCGTAGTGGCTGGTCTGGTTTTATTCAGAGGCTTCATAAGAAACCCACATGCCCACAATACAACAAATCTATAAAGCCTTAACTTCTTTTATATTGAATTCAGAACATGCAAATGTAGATAAACAAACAAAGTACCTGCCCAATGTCATTTCATTTGGCATGAGTCTCATCGCCATTAAGCATACCATCCTCAGCTTCACCACCAGGTACCATAAGGGCGGTATCATCGGTCCATTCTTCTTCAAGGAAAGGTGCATACCGGTCACCATTTGGTGGTCCCAACCCACCTTTTTTAAAATAAAAAAAAAAAAAAACCCCTACACAGCACAAACGAATCCTTCACCCCCAAAACCAACAACAATAACAATCAGTTCAATGAAGATCTCGAAAAGGGTACAAAACTAACTCATCACTAAAAGTTCAATACCTGTGTTACTCCGACACGAAGTAATTCTTGATCTAAAAGGAGATACTCATGCATCCCATCAGGGGCTCGACCATTATGGAACACAAGTGTTTTCTTCATCCCTATGGCCTAAAGAAGTACCATTCTTGATCCCGTGTCTTCAATGGTGAAAAGTCTATAAAACCCACAAAAATTACAAAAGATACAACATTTTATCTTGAACATATACTCTGGTTTACTGGTTACATAACATTTATAAGCTTTTCAGCAAAAGACACCCAAACCCAATATCCAGCAAAATCCCCCCCCCCCCCCCCATAAACCTGACCCAAAAACACAATTATAAATTTGGAAATTCAAGTTTGCATTCTTATCACTCCATTTCTAGAGGTGTTTGGCTGTATAAATTGGTAACATGCTATTTTTACCTTAATTCTCCATATCTAGTTTCCTTTTTCATACTCAAAATTTCCAGCCTCACAAGGATCTAATGAGTCGAATGGGGCAGTGGCAACAATATAGGAAAATAAACGCAATTCATTAAACTTAATCATTAATCATAAGTTTTTCTATAACATACAAAATAAATATTTATGTGACACTCTAAAATTACATAAAAGTGTAATCCTACCTTTTAATACAGTAGTCATTTTCATGCTTTATCTAAACACCCCTATTGTAAAATAGGTTCCCATTTGACATTTCATCCACATAAACAGCTCCCATCTATATCTAAAGCGCTATATCGCTGATCTCTCAATGGTTTGCAGGAACACACATAAATTCCCTAGCTAAAATGTTCAAGTATGACGTTCCATCTTATGATATGATAAGATACAGTGGATAATATTTTGCGTACCTCAGTTCCTTCTTGTATGCACTCATAAACTGATTTATCTTTAAGTAACATGACATCAAATTCAAAGAGCAAGCCAAGAGAAGAGTTGCCGCTTTAGATGACGGTATACCTTTTAGATTGTTTTTGCCTGTTTGACAGAGATAGATAGATGAAACAGTTAGCATGGAAAATCAATAAATGAAATTAAATGTGTATACCAAGAACAAAATAAAAAAAGTTAACATCACAAGCCTGCACTTGCCCTTAAATACTTCTCTGATGCCTCACTATATATTCTTTATTTTGGGTAAAGGGGAGTAATCCTGCACCCTGGTAAATAGTGCCTCACTATATATTCCCTGACTATGAAGCTCGTTCCCCTGCCAAAATTGAGATGAAGTCTCATGTTCAGTATGGTATGTAGTATTGTGTAGTATGTGCATAAAGCCTTCAAGAATATCAGCAGTTAGCTACCTTTTGCTTAAGCATTTGAGCTGCATTTAGCTGATAATTGATCTGTGCATCTGCTCGGGAACGCATAGGTGTTGCATTTGCCATCTTGGCACCAATCTCAGCCATCTCATCTGGCTGAGTATATTTTAACTATTTTGCAGCGCGTCTTAAGTCCTCAGCATTCATATTTTTCATACTCTCTGACGCCATTTTCAACATCTCAGGATTAGACATCATCTGCAGTTTCATACTGATGCGTGGTTTTGCAACCTTACAACAGGTTTTACCTCTCGAGGGATCTCAAGAGGCTTACAACCCCACCAGGCAGTGTACCTGACCGATGTAGTATAGTGTAGTGGTAAGTACGGGGGATTGATCGTTCTCCACAGGGAATAGTGTTCGTTAGGTATGAAAGACTACTCTAATAGGTCTAAGGGTTGAGGAAGATTCTTTTTTATGTTTTTATATTTTTTATGAAAGCAAGTAAAATCTCGGGTTTGAAAGAGTGGGCGGAATTAGTTGCTAGTCAACTAACCCAAATTACTACGAATGCAAATAAAATAAATAACTGAAAATAAAAAGTTGGTGAAAACTTAAGTGTAGAGAAATGTGTTTACTTAGATTTCCTTACTCCCTAACTATCTTTTACCGGTTGATTAGTGTGTATTAGTCGCGTGGATGACGGGTGTATTCCTTAATACCAATCGTGGGGTGGCGTACGTACTTCCCCAACTCTACAAGCTCCTACTTCACTCCTATGTCGAGCCGGCTAGGAAGCTCCTAACATGGGATCACTAGAATTCGCTTGTGCATTAAATACAACCATAAAAACCTTTAGTACGCATTTGGTTCATGTTTCTTAAGACGTTCAAGCAAGTTACCGAATAGGAAGTTAGCCAGTTTTCTTAAGCCTAACATAGATAAACAATCATCCAATACAACTAATAACACACTAATAACCAATAATCAATAGCTAGGTTTCATTAGATCTAAGCAAACACAAGATAAATCTAGCCTAACATATTAATCAAAAGACAAGAACAAGATAGAATCAAACAACACATAGACATATTGAATGATTAATTGATAACTTATCTTCAATGTAACATGGAAGATCTCAAGGCAAAAAGCCTTGAAAAAGATGCTAAAATCGTCTTAGGGTTTTCTCCCAAAAATTCCACACTAAGTTCCACACTTATGACAAAGAATTGCAAAACTATATATAGATTTTTACATCTGACGGCGTCACGTTATGGAGTGTGACGCCGTCACCTCGCCGCTTTTAGGGTTCTCGGGTGACCTTCTTGACGCCGTCCCTCTTTAGCTCTCCAAAATCCGTTCTGGCTTATCAAGGCTTGACGCCGTCAGACCTTGAACGTGACGCCGTCCCTCTTTGAATTAAGCCGTGACGCCCTTGATCAGGTTAAAGCGTGACGCCGTCAGAATTCACATGCAATTTTCACTGGCTTATCATGAGTAAATTTCACATCCACCTTTTCTTGCCAAGCCATGACGCCGTCCAGAGTAAAATCTGACGCCGTCAAAGGTAACTTTTAGCCGATTTTTGAGACTTTGTCGTTTTCTTCACTTTTATGCTCCAAAAACGTCCAAAATGCCTCCTTTTCCAGATTTCTCCTCAAAAGTACCTAAAATGACAAAAGGAACGATTTAGGGCAATATTTGATCAAATAAATACGATTTAGGGCTTAAATGACCCCTTAAAAGCGGTACACTTTTCGCTTTATCAAATACCCTTACACTTGAGATTTGCTTGTCCTCAAGCAAATGCGCTTTTATTCTAATCAAAATACAAGTTAGGGGTCATTTAACACTAACATAAAAGTAATTACAACAAATAATCGTTCCACTTTAATCATAATAAGCACGGAGATTATAAACTAGCACCTCACAAGTAGTGTTTAGATACTCACATCTCTCAAGTGTCATCAAAATAAATCTCATAAATGGAAACGGATAATATCTCTCACTACCTGTCATAGCAAATAGATTACCATAGGCTTGGGAAAGGATCGAAAACCTCCTCCACTAGGCGTAAGCACCTAAGATAAACTATCAAAGAGGGCTTTTAAATGGGTTATAACGTTAGGTGTAGGGAAAAGGAAAACACGGTTTTGTTGGATAAAGGATATTTTACTGGTGGCGAGTTAACGACCTTGATCGATTACATGTACTATACAATGTTGCTAAGCCAAGACTCGACTCAATCTTAAGCTAATGAAAGAAAATAACAAAAACATAAAATAAACATAAAATAAAACGGGATGGTAGTCCGTATGTTTTTTCTACTTTTCTTTTTCTCATTTTTTTTTTTTGTATTTTTCTTGATTTTTTCGATTTTTTTTTTTTTTTTTGCATACACTCTTGCCCTACCATCCAAAATAATACATCATAGGGGCGTTGCATTCCCCTTACACTTGAACTTTTACATAACTTTACAAATAACTATTCTAATGACTCGAATTAAGATAATCGAAAAACTTGGAGTACTTTTAAAATATTTAGCACATATGGGGGTAATAAATGATGTTCTTCCCCATTACTCCATTACACTAGTACTTTACCCATGAGTCCCAATCGTCCCAAAACAATATGTACAAGGATATGACTCGACTTAGCAACCATGTAATCAATTAGATAATTAACTTGGGTTTAAACAAATGTTGTCACAATAATGCACTAAAAATGAGTGCATACAAGGTAGGCTAAGGCGATTTGGGTGTACATTTAAGTGGGGTGTAACAAATTCTTCCTTTAAGTAAAATGCTTAAAGTTAGAAACGAAAAGATAGGCTCTGAGGGGTGTACTAGGGGTATCGTGTACTAAAAATGAGTACAACGCAAAGGGTGTGGGAGAATTACTTGACCAATGTAGCCAAAGTAATTATAACAAAAACACAGGTGTAAAACAATGGGTTAATCCTAATGCCTCTTATCATGTAGTAAATCTAACTACACGAATGTAATCTCACTTGTGGCCTCGGAATGGTCCTAACGCAAGTTCTAGAATCTAAGTGCTACCGGTACACACATCATAGCATAAATGCTTTTCCTACCAATTCTAGGGGCGAACCTCACATATTTGGGGGTGGAAAATTTTTTAGTGGTACGGTTTTTGTGCTAGTCATATAACTCCTATCCGTGAGACGCTCATTAAGATCAAAGTTTCACTCCTAAATGTTGTAAAAATTTTAAATTTGGCACTAAAATTGCCCTAACAGGTATTTCTCTCAGTTTTATTACACATCTACTATCAAACAAACAAAAATCAAGCGTAATTGTATTCTCTAAAATCGTATTTTTACCCCCCCCCCTCCCCCTTACACTTAAGATGAACATTGTCCCCAATGTTCAAATAACAAATGTAAAAGCATAAAGTAAAAGAATGAAATCAAATACTCCCCTGATTCGCTCGGTGGATAATGAAGTAACACGGTTAAATCTTCTTCCAAGGTAATGTTGAAGCTCCATGACTAATGCATCGCCATAAGCTTGATTCAAAAACATTTCCTTGTCCAAAATAACCTGTTAAACCTGAGAAAACAAACACGAGAACCTGCATAACATCGGCGGGATAAATCTATATATAAAGATATAATGCTTGTGGAATGATAATTTTGTAGATTCCTGGAGATTATAAGTTGGAGATTTAATAAAAACTTTTTATGAAAACAAAACTTTCAAAAATTTCTGAAAATTAAATCTGACGCCGTCAGGTTATAAACCCTGACGCCGTCAGAAATGACCTGACAAAAATTCTCATTTTAAGTTTCCGGAAAATTTCTGGAAAAACCTTTACCTTACTTCCTGGAATTCCTGCAAAACATCATTATGACTCGATACAAGCATTTGACTCAAACAAATACGAATATGTATGTTAATTTATTATTATTACGATTCATGTTCATTTGTGTTCTAATAAACCAATTTAGATTTCCCTTACACTTAACTTTTGCAAAATACCTTTATATGTAGTTAAGACGAAGTTAAAAACAAAATAAAGCATTTTCACAAATTAGTTTTGAACATGAATCAATAATAATAAAAATTAAACACACATACGGAAACAAATAAGATCAAACAAACAAATAAATAAACACAAAAAGCAAATAAAGATTGGGTTGCCTCCCAAGAAGCGCTTTTCTTTATTAACGAGTCTTGTAGCTAGACTCAAAGTCACGCTACCCTATATAAGTAAGCTCGTCATCGAGGACGTCTTTAGGGTTAAGCTTGGATTGAAGTTTCCTATTGATCCGCTTAGTACGATATATCTTTTCAAACTTCTCTCCATCCGGGTCATACAATGTCATCTTAATATGCCATGACCCATCTCCATCTTTGGGTGGTTTGTCCCAATCCCACTTGTGATCATCCTCCTCACAAGTCCACTTATTCATCCCTAGGTTAATTGGCAAAACTCCTAGGAACTCAATCATCCTTCTAAAAACTAGAGGGTCTTCAAATGGATCCAATTCGGTGTCCCTAGCCAAGAGTTGTTCTACCGTATGTGTTCGGTTCACAAAGTCCTCTTCTAGGTAAAATGGGCGTTGGGGTCCTATGAAGCCTCTATCTATCCAAGGTCCATATCTAGATGGTCTCCTATTTAATTCTAACCAATGGGGTGTCGGTTCCTCACTAGTATCATAGGCGTGTTTCTTAACATCATAGACTGACCAAGTATCTCCTTCTCCTACCGCTATCTTAGATTCCTTACAATCAATCATAGCACTAGCGGTCGCCAAAAATCCTCTACCTATCAACAAGGGGCATGTAGGGTCGCTAACCATATCAAGGACGTGGAAATCGGCTAAATGGTTAGTTTTCCAATGTGTACTAACACGTCCTTAACTACTCCAACCGGGTAAGCAACACTTCCATCCGCTAAACCTATTATCACCTCGGTTTCTTCAAGTTTTCCAAGTTTTAGAGAGGTGTAAAGAGGTAACGGAAGTAGGTTAAGGCTTGATCCAAGATCGGCTAATGTGTCATAAGCCTCCGAATTACCGATCTTGCAAGGTAGAACAAATAAGCCCGGATCATCAAACTTCTTAGGTAGTTTGTTTTGAACAAAGGCGGTCCCTCTTTCGCCTAACTTGAGCTTCTCTTCATCCAACTCATCAACAACCGGACTTTCAAGGTGGAGCTCCTTGAATTCTTCGTCAAGGTTTTGAGTGGGAGGTGTTTCAACTATGTTGTTGACCAATTTGGATGTCATAACTTCTTGGTCATTTGGAACGACTTGGGTTTGTTTGAAACACGTGCTCATGGAATTGACCGAATAATATTGTGGACAAGAACTAGGGGACGAAACCGATGAAATAGCGTTGACGTTTAGTTTCGGGTTCTTGACCGTGTTACTAGGGAGTGCTCCCATTTCTCGGTCATTGAGGGCTTTCAACAAGGTGTCAATCTTATTGGTCATCTCGCTTTGTTTTTGTTTGAAATCGGCTTCAAACTTGGCTAAACGAGCTTCTTGAGATGCCATAAATTGGGAAACGATTAGGTGGGTTGGAAGAATTGGTTTGTTGTGCGTTTTGGTTTTGTTTCCACCTAAGGTTCGGGTGATTTTTCCATGAGGGGTTGTATGTATCACCATAAGGGTTTGGCTCGGGTTTGAAAGTGTACCACTTGTCTCCCGCTCCGTCGGTACGCGAGGATGCGTAGTCCACAAAAGCTTGTTCGGGGAGTTCCATGCAATCACGAGTGTCGTGGGGACCACTACATAATTCACATGAAGAAGTGATTTTGTTCACTTGGCTTGAAGGTTTAGGAGCCTCGTAGGATTTCATGAGAAACTTGACTTGGTCTTCAAGTTCTATGATCCTACGGTCGGAAGTGCTTGAATTGTTCGAAGGCAAAGATATTGCCTTGACCGTTTTATTCAAATCGCGGGGATCACTCCAACTTTCGTTGTCATAAAGAGCAAGATCCTCTAGGAGAGCCCATGATTGTTCCGCACTTAGATCACGTAGCTTACCACCGGCCGATTGGTCAATGGTTTGCCTCGTGTAGAGATTGATATGGTCATAGAAGATTTGGACTTGGAGCCAAAGTTCTATGCCATGATGAGGGACCTTTTGGAGTAAGTCCTTGAATCGAGTCCATGCCTCGTAGAGAGTTTCGCCTTGACGTTGTTGGAACATCAAGATATCATTCCTTAGCTTGGTAGTTCTTCCCGGTGGGAAAAACTGAGCAAGGAAACGAGTGGTGAGATCATCCCAAGAGGTGATGGATCCTGCGGGTTGACGTTCTAGCCACTGACTAGCTTGGTCCCGCAGAGAGAATTGGAAGAGACGCAATCGGGTCGTCTCTCGAGTGGCAACATCAAGGTCTATAGAATCAACGATTTTGAGAAAGTCCTTGAGATGTTGATTAGGATCTTCGGAACGAAGTCCATGGAATGCGCATCCGCTTTGCACCAACCGGATGGTGTCGGATCGCAAGGGTGTGACATTGGCTCCTTGAGTGAGCTCAATGGTGTTTCGATAGCCATGGTGGCTAGGACGGGAGTACTCTCCTAAAGTACGAGCTCTAGGAGGTGGTGGTTGTTGTTGTGGTGGTGGGTTGTTGGGATCAAGGATATTACCATCTTCCATGATGTCTAATGGTAATGGTTACGAACAAAGAAACGAAGAAAATAGATAGACTAAAGAAAACCTAAAAAAAATAAAATAAAAATCTCACTAGAAAGGAATCTAGTGAGTAGACCTATAAAATAAAAATTCAACCTAAACAATAACTATTCCCCGGCAACGGCGCCAAAAACTTGATGCGTGGTTTTGCAACCTTACAACAGGTTTTACCTCTCGAGGGATCTCAAGAGGCTTACAACCCCACCAGGCAGTGTACCTGACCGATGTAGTATAGTGTAGTGGTAAGTATGGGGGATTGATCGTTCTCCACAGGAAATAGTGTTCGTTAGGTATGAAAGACTACTCTAATAGGTCTAAGGGTTGAGGAAGATTCTTTTTTATGTTTTTATATTTTTTATGAAAGCAAGTAAAATCTCGGGTTTGAAAGAGTGGGCGGAATTAGTTGCTAGTCAACTAACCCAAATTACTACGAATGCAAATAAAATAAATAACTGAAAATAAAAAGTTGGTGAAAACTTAAGTGTAGAGAAATGTGTTTACTTAGATTTCCTTACTCCCTAACTATCTTTTACCGGTTGATTAGTGTGTATTAGTCGCGTGGATGACGGGTGTATTCCTTAATACCAATCGTGGGGTGGCGTACGTACTTCCCCAACTCTACAAGCTCCTACTTCACTCCTATGTCGAGCCGGCTAGGAAGCTCCTAACATGGGATCACTAGAATTCGCTTGTGCATTAAATACAACCATAAAAACCTTTAGTACGCATTTGGTTCATGTTTCTTAAGACGTTCAAGCAAGTTACCGAATAGGAAGTTAGCCAGTTTTCTTAAGCCTAACATAGATAAACAATCATCCAATACAACTAATAACACACTAATAACCAATAATCAATAGCTAGGTTTCATTAGATCTAAGCAAACACAAGATAAATCTAGCCTAACATATTAATCAAAAGACAAGAACAAGATAGAATCAAACAACACATAGACATATTGAATGATTAATTGATAACTTATCTTCAATGTAACATGGAAGATCTCAAGGCAAAAAGCCTTGAAAAAGATGCTAAAATCGTCTTAGGGTTTTCTCCCAAAAATTCCACACTAAGTTCCACACTTATGACAAAGAATTGCAAAACTATATATAGATTTTTACATCTGACGGCGTCACGTTATGGAGTGTGACGCCGTCACCTCGCCGCTTTTAGGGTTCTCGGGTGACCTTCTGACGCCGTCCCTCTTTAGCTCTCCAAAATCCGTTCTGGCTTATCAAGGCTTGACGCCGTCAGACCTTGAACGTGACGCCGTCCCTCTTTGAATTAAGCCGTGACGCCCTTGATCAGGTTAAAGCGTGACGCCGTCAGAATTCACATGCAATTTTCACTGGCTTATCATGAGTAAATTTCACATCCACCTTTTCTTGCCAAGCCATGACGCCGTCCAGAGTAAAATCTGACGCCGTCAAAGGTAACTTTTAGCCGATTTTTGAGACTTTGTCGTTTTCTTCACTTTTATGCTCCAAAAACGTCCAAAATGCCTCCTTTTCCAGATTTCTCCTCAAAAGTACCTAAAATGACAAAAGGAACGATTTAGGGCAATATTTGATCAAATAAATACGATTTAGGGCTTAAATGACCCCTTAAAAGCGGTACACTTTTCGCTTCATCACATACAAAATCGAACAGATTTAAAACAATCAGTAACAGATATGTGAATTAACATAAGAAAAAGAGAGATCACAGGGTAAAGCAAGCATAAAAGAGTCCTCAGATTGCACAATAAGTTGCAAAATATGTTTTTGTCTTTGTAGATAATTCCAAGTATCCCTCTAGACGGTCCTGCTCATATGAAATCCTATAACTGGAATTACTAATCGACAATATGGAATCCATCCCAATAGCATGTTTTTAAATAAAACACTTTGATTATATGTTTTCCCTGCTGAACAAATTTTACATCGAAGGCGAGTTCCAATTGCAGACACTTACCTGTGAGAACTGAAGCTTACATCTTGACACACAACTCAAAGTAATCAGTCTTGTGACTCTTGTCTGTCAAACAAAATATATGCAGCTGGAATTCCCATTATTTTCTAAAGTATATCCTTGTCAAGAGCTTTCAAAGGCCTCTGAATACATAGATAAAACATCAGTTATTAGCTCCTAAATAAGAATAAGAAATAAACAGATATCCTACACTATATAATAGCCTAACATGACAGCGACACATAAGCGTAGCAATGCCACCTCAATTCCACCTCATTGCCTACATGGCACACACAATTCATGCAGCAAATCAGGAATGTTTAAAAAATTCGTAAGTAGTGGGAATCGAACCCGAGACCTGTTGAACAAACAGCAAACACTCAACCACTAGAGCACTTGAGTGTTTGTGTTGAAACATTTCAAAACAAAATATAGATTCTTAAATAAACATCCAAAACAATCACTAATCATAATTTTCAAAACCAAATTAGCTTGGCGTGTGTTTGGAATGTTTGACCAGAATTCAAATTAGCTAAAAATATGGGATTCATTTAACACTCTGTAACCGACCTTCATCACAACACATAACTCCTTCCCTAAAAAAATGGCATATCTTCTCAATCTTGATTTTTAACTCAATCACATATCACTGCAACGAGTTATCTTGATCGAAAGATCAAAATATTATGGCAACCAACCTAAGTATATCAACAAGCAGCCAACCCTAATCAAGGTTCACTATCAAAATCAACATAAATGTCACATCCTCAATAAACAAAATCAGAATTAAGGGTTTTCAATCGCACGAAATCATATTCAATCAAATCTTTCAGAAACCCTCACCACACACAATCAACCTATTTTTCAAAAATGGTTTGATCAACAAATTCTCACTGGATTCATAATCATCTTCGGAGGTAATCTTTTATTTAATTTGTTCATATTGCATCGAATTAGGTTAGTTGGTAAATTTTGAGTTATGACGATTTAGGAATTAATTTTGTATGCAATTATGAAGTTTATTATTTATATTAGTTTTGAATTCAACTTTGCCTCGATATGAGGCAAATATATCACCCTCTATTGACATTTTTTATCTCAACCGCAGCAGCAAAAGTCGCAACAGGAACCCTATGGCAGAGGTATGTATATGATGATTACGAGAACGTTAGAAAATGGTATCCTAACAGGTAAATAAGTGTCTTATCAGCTCGACATGCAAGATATATTTCTTATTTTCTTTTATTTTATGTTTTATTTTATGGAAGGCGTAAGCATGACATGCAAGTATCAGTATCTGTTTAACTTCTCATATTTGGATATTTGTCCTGTATGGTAGCTCAGTATTTGTTTATGTTGACATCATGATTTTGTTTCAGGTTATTGGTCACATTCTAAGGATTCGACAAATTCTCACCAACTTAGCTTGATCATGTATCACTACTAACATTGTTTAACTTTTTAGTTTATAATTTTTCATTAAAACCTTTGAACGTGTTTATTTATTAACAAATATGATGTTTACCAATTTCCATTCAATTATTTTGTGCATCAATCCTATTAAGTTTACCCACTAAGGAACAATTAAGATCAGACTTTATGTAATGACAGGCCCACATTCCGAATGCCAGCAAGAACCAAAGATGGACAATGATGACACATAAGTTTCACAGAGTGGAGTAATGCTAGAGAATGAAACTCATTCAGATGAAACTGTGGCGTGGATACGTTGTGATGTTAAGGATACATGAATATGAATACCAGGCAGCATTTTTGTTTCCAATCTTCGTATGTCAGCAACTTTTTCTAGCTGATTTTATTATTCTTTTAACATATAATTAACCTGAAATAATTCGCAACAATTGTATTTACGTAGGAGAGTATTTAGTTCTAACTGGTGCTTGTTTAAATGGAGCCGAAATGCTTGCATTGTGTCTTGGAACTCATTTTATCCCATCTCAGGTACTCACCTCTTTGAGTGTGTTCTAGCTCAGTTTTTTCCAGCTAACTATCTCATGTTTCCTGTCACCAGCTATGTATATCTCTTTGGCTTCATCTAAAAAGTTTTAGCAGAGCTTCCTTTGCTTCTGTCTTCTCACGTTTAAACCACAATGATCTTACCATATTGTGTATTCTTCTATTTGTTTTGGGATTTTTTTTTTATCAACATATTAAGAAAAGATTCTGATTAAATTTTGAACAGGCTTTGAGGTTCTGCAATTTGTTTTTATCTTAAAACATTTTTCTTTGATATAATACATATAATACGTTAAGCATGTTTGACTGATCTCACATGTTTTCTTTTTTGCATATTTTCACCCGAGATGGAGAGAACATTTCCTTATATCAAGATATGTTCATTGCTTCATTTATTGAAACTGGCATTAGTTAGATATAGTTATTGATGGCTAAGTTACGGCTAAATGTTGACTTTCTACAGCTTTACAGAAAACAAGGCGAAAAGAAATTGGCCCAAAATGCATTTGATCGTGCCAGGAGTAACTCACAATAAATCTCACAAATGCCTTCAGCGAGGCTTGAACCCACAACCTCTAGGTTGGTGGGTATCTCACATACCACTAGACCAAAGGCCTTGGGTTCCTTTCCGAACATTGGAGTATTCTTATTTTTTATGCGTGCAATATATGATAGTATTTGTGGTTTGTGTCTTTACCTCGCTCCGGCGGGATTGGGTATTGTTGTTGTTGTTGTATTTGTGGTTTGTATCTTATAGCTTTCTACTAGCAAAGACTTCAATTACTGATTAAGATTAATGACTTATATTCCTCACAAAGGAGTGCCATTGCATGCTCTTCCTCACTCCTGATAATGAATTTGCTGGTGACGAGCAGGTATTACTATTTAAAGTTTTGTGTAATACTCCATAGAATTAATAAAAAAGCACAACAGTTTAGAGCAAATAGCTTTGTGATTGTAGCATGTCATACATCTACAACAAACACTTCTAACTGTACAATTCTTGCTTTATAGAACTTAGAGGTATATGTTACAACACTCGAGAGTCAGTATTATAGGCCGCTAAATGCGAAGTGCGGTGAGTTGGGTAATAAGTCAAAACGGGTAACCTCGAATTGACCTGCCAACACTTTTGTTGTCACTTTTTTTGAATTACAGCAAGTGTTAATACATTAATATACATAAAAACTACTCATCAGAAAATGATTCCACTTGATTGATTGAAGCAATTCACTGGGTCATAACTACATGAATATACATTGGGTCAGATGGGCCAAGTTGAGATAAAAGGGGAAGATTTAATGGGCTGAAAAGTGAAACATGCCACCTCCTAAATCGTTTAATTCAGATATTTATATTATTTATTGTAGTAATATTATTATGTATGTATCAACAAGGTAACTTTATACATTTTTTTAAAAGAAGAAACAACGGACATAGAAGTTTTTTCAGGTTAAGCCAAATCGACGAGACCCATCTCCACTAGCACTAAAGGAACCCGTCCTACCCACTATTTAGCCTTCTTATATGTAAGATATTAGGATTTGCTATTCATAGCACTAATGTCCTCCTAAACTAATTCAGCTTTTCACATTGACTTTTAAACCACTCAACCATTTGACCTTCTTTTAGCTTGCTGTTTAGCTTTTTACACTTTAGACTTGGTTATTACTAGATTGATCCTAAATTGACATGTTTTCAAATAAGTTTGTTGAAAATGTGCATCTAGCAAGTCGGATCGTGTGCTATCTTTTGTATTCTATATCTTACCGGAATTATATAATCTTTCCTTCAATGGATGCAGGTCATCTCTTTGGAAGAAATCAAAGAATCAACTACCAATATGTAGTGTAGGTGCACCTCCTTTTTCGGTACACATACATCACATTACATGTATAATTTTGCTTCTATCCTTGCAAGTTTGTGATCTCTTCATGCTAATAACAGGCTGGTATAGCTTATGAAGTAGTGAATGATTGTGAAGAGTCAAAGATCAAAGGTTTGGATCTTCATACACTTTGTTATTCAATTTAACATCTTTTGATATATAATAAGGAAATGCAACCATTTTAAAGTTAGGAAATGCAAATCCCTTTCAGCTTCTTATTTTCTATTTATTTTTTAGAAGTTTAGGAAGAATAATATGGTAGGAATTGGAATATATATATTTGACTTAAAACTATTCAATAATGGTGCAATATACATTTGACTTACTTACATGCTCGTGTATTATGTTACAATAAAATAAATGCATGAGCTACATATAAATTTGTCTTTTATTGATTTTAATTTTTTAATTTTTTTTATTTTTTGTTATATAACTAATGTTAGAAAGTTATTTTTGGCCAATTCTCATTACACTTTGATACTCAGATCAAAGAGCACATTACTGCAAATGTTGAACTTCGAGTGTGTAATAATGTCTTTGATCCTAGATTTATCTTGATGTTGTTTCATGTTGGACATTGTATACAGGAGCATCTACATGAAAGGGATATGGCTATAATGGAGTCACAAAGGACTTTTGATGATAAAGATAAAAAGCTTGATGCAAATAAACCGGACCATGAAGCAGTATGTGCCACGTTCTTCTCATGTTTTTTTATATGTTTGATTGTTTACTATAATTATCATTCTCTATTTTCTATTGGTATAGGAATGGGCTAAGGAGGACCTCTTACTGGTATAGAATAAAGAATTGGCAACCTTTAGGTATAACATTATACATGTCTTTGCCTTTTTGATTCTTCATAATATCTTACTCTTAATACATAGATATAATGAAATTTTTGCATTGCGCAACCTATTAAGTACCTACTCTCGGTTAGTTTTTTTTTTTTTTAATGTTTGATGATTATAATCAAAGCTGTTAATAATGCGTTTGCAGGAGAGAGTAGTTCTGAAGCTGAAAGGGCTCAGCGCCTTCAAAAAATCCATGACTTACAAGAAAATGTTCAAGAAAAGGAACAGGTAGTTTATATATCTGTTTGATTATGGTATTCAAGTTGCATTGTCAACAATATCTCTTAACCTACTGTTTGTTTTTGTGTGAAATGAACAATTAAATAATGTAATCTATTTCAGCATATAGCTGCTCAAGAAACTATCTTATATAAATATGAACAAATAAGGGAGGCACAAGCTTGGATCACAACAGTTATATGAATGATATCCTCGATTACATGTATATAGTTATGGGCCGCTTCCATGTGTAGATCCAGTCTTAGCAAATGCATGTCCAGGTTTGACCCATTCTCTCAACTAAATCTTTTGCCTCCTTTACACATGACTCTAACCATGAGAAAGAAACTACAAGATGCAATACGTTATTATGTGGTTATGTAATTGTGTATACTTTGGTCTTACTCTTTCAAGAAATTTAGAAGGCAACTTGTGATAAAAATTACCCATGCTCAATTGCTTAGGGAAATTATACAATAATTTAGTAAACATTTACGTTTTTGTCAAAACCATCTAATGGTTACTTATTTTTTCCATTTGACCTATTTGACAACCGTGAAAAGTTCTTCACCATTTTGTATAATTTTATCCCAAAAGTTTTCGTACAATTTTATTCCAAAAGAAAACTTAATGATCCAAATGTGAGTTGTTTTATTTTTTCCAAGTTAGTCAAAAGTCAATCGGTTTGAACTTGCAAGTGAAAGCATACTTTCTTTGATGCTTTAAATAACTGATGAAGCGAAAAGTGTACCGCTTTTAGGGGGTCATTTAAGCCCTAAATCGTATTTATTTGATCAAATATTGCCCTAAATCGTTCCTTTTGTCATTTTAGGTACTTTGGAGAAGAAATCTGGAAAAGGAATCATTTTGGACGTTTTTGGAGCATAAAAGTGAAGAAAACGACAAAGTCTCCAAAGCTGCTGGAAAAGTACACTTGACGGCGTCAAGGATTGCTCCTGACGGCGTCATGGCTTGGCAAAAGAGGTGGATATGACAAAATACACGTGACGCGCCAGAGAATTTTACAATGGAAAGTCTGACGGCGTCACCCTTTAAGGTGATCAAGGCCATCACGGTTTAAGTTAAAGAGAGACGGCGTCAAGCACAATTCTGACGGCGTCAGACCTTGACGGGCCAGAGCGGATTTTGGAGGATTAAAGAGGGACGGCGTCAGGAAGACCATCCGGGAACCCTAGCCACGGCGAGGTGACGGCGTCACCTCCTACAACGTGACGGCGTCAGACCCTAAACTCTATATATAGTTTTGCAATTTTTAGTCATTAGTGTGCAACTTTGTGAGGAGAAACCCTAAGACGAATTTTCTGCCATTTTTAAGGGTTTTATACCCTTGGATCTCCCATGTTTAATTGAAGATAAGTAATCACTTAATCATTCAATATGTCTATGTGTTGTTTGATTATATCTTGTTCTTGTATTTTAATTAACATGCTAGGCTAGATTTATCTTGTGTTTGCTTAGATCTAATGAAACCTAACTATTGATTATTGGTTGTTGGTGTGTTATTAATTGTATTGGATGATTGTTTATCGATGTTAGGCTTAAGAAAACTGGCTAACCTCCTATACGGTAATTTGCTTGAACGTATTAAGAAACATGAACCAATGCGTACTAAGGTTTTTATGGTTGTATTTAATGCATGAGCAAATTCTAGTGATCCCATGTTAGGAGCTTCTTAGCCAGCTCGACATAGGAGTGAAGTAGGAGCTTGTAGAGTTGGGGAAGTACGTACGCCACCCCACGATTGGTATTAAGGAATACACCCGTCATCCGCGCAATTAATACACACTAATCAACCGGTAAAAGATAGTTAGGGAGTAAGGAAATCTAAGTAAACACATTTCTCTCCATATAAGTTTCACAACCTTTTCATTTTCAGTTATTTTATTTTATTTGCATTTGTAGTCATTTGGGTTAGTTGACTAGCAACTAATTCCGCCCACTCTTTCAAACCCGAGATTTTACTTGCTTTTATAAAAAAATATAAAAATACAAAAAGAATCTTCCCTCACCCTTAGACCTATTAGAGTAGTTTTTCAATCCTAACGACACTATTCCCCTAGAGAACGATCAATCCCCCGGTACTTGCCACTTCACTATACTACATCGGTCAGGTACACTGCCTGGTGGGGATTGCAAGCCTCTTGAGATCCCTCGAGAGGTAAAACCTGTTGTAAGGTCGCAAAACCACGCATCAAGTTTTTGGCGCCGCTGCCGGGGAATAGTTATTGTTTAGGTTGAATTTTTATTTTATTAGGTCTACTCACTAGATTCCTTTCTAGTGAGATTTTTATTTTATTTTTCTAGGTTTTCTTTAGTCTATCTTTT
Source organism: Artemisia tridentata subsp. tridentata (assembly GCA_021014915.2). Classification (NCBI taxonomy): domain Eukaryota; kingdom Viridiplantae; phylum Streptophyta; class Magnoliopsida; order Asterales; family Asteraceae; genus Artemisia; species Artemisia tridentata. Next base: position 42,103,517 of record CP139509.1, on the reverse strand, counting down.
TTCTTCGTTTCTTTGTTCGTAACCATTACCATCCGACATCATGGAAGGTGGTAATATCCTCGATCCCAACAACCCACCACCACAACAACACCCACCTCCTAGAGCCCGTACCTTAGGAGACTACTCCCGTCCTAGCCGCCATGGCTATCGAAACACCATTGAGCTCACTCAAGGAGCCAATGTCACTCCCTTGCGATCCGACACCATCCGGTTGGTGCAAAGCGGATGCGCATTCCATGGACTTCGTTCCGAAGATCCTAATCAACATCTCAAGGACTTTCTCAAAATCGTTGATTCCATAGACCTTGATGTTGCCACTCGAGAGACGACCCGACTGCGTCTCTTTCAATTCTCTTTGCGGGACCAAGCTAGTCAATGGCTAGAGCGTCTACCCGCAGGATCCATCACCTCTTGGGATGATCTCACCACTCGTTTCCTCGCTCAGTTTTTCCCACCAGGAAGAACTACCAAGCTAAGGAATGATATCTTGATGTTCCAACAACGTCAAGGCGAAACCCTCTACGAGGCATGGACTCGATTCAAGGACTTACTCCAAAAAGTCCCTCACCATGGCATAGAACTTTGGCTCCAATTCCAAATCTTCTATGACCATATCAATCTCTCCACGAGGCAAACCATTGACTAATCGGCCGGTGGTAAGCTACGTGATCTAAGTGCGGAACAATCATGGGCTCTCCTGGAAGATCTTGCTCTTTATGACAACGAAAGTTGGAATGATCCCCGTGATTTGAATAAAACGGTCAAGGCAATATCTTTGCCTTCGAACAATTCAAGCACTTCCGACCGTAGGATCATAGAACTTGAAGACCAAGTCAAGTTTCTTATGAAATCCTACGAGGCTCCTAAACCTTCAAGCCAAGTGAATAAAATCACTTCTTCATGTGAATTATGTAGTGGTCCCCACGACACTCGTGATTGCGTGGAACTCCCCGAACAAGCTTTTGCGGACTACGCATCCTCGCGTACCGACGGAGCGGGAGACAAGTGGTACACTTTCAAACCCGAGCCAAACCCCTACGGTGATTCATACAACCCCTCATGGAAAAATCACCCAAACCTTAGGTGGAAACAAAACCAAAATGCACAACAAACCAATTCTTCCAACCCACCTAATCGTTTCCAATCAAGCGGTTCATCCTCGAACCGTACTTTCAACAACAATCCTTCCAACTATGGTAGTACCAATAACTTTGAAGGATTGATGTCCCAATTTATGGCATCTCAAGAAGCTCGTTTGGCCAAGTTTGAAGCCGATTTCAAACAAAAACAAAGCGAGATGACCAATAAAATTGACACTTTGTTGAAAGCCCTCAATGACCGAGAAATGGGAGCACTCCCTAGCAACACAGTCAAGAACCCGAAACTAAACGTCAACGCCATTTCATCAGTTTCGTCTCCTAGTTCTTGTCCACAATATTATTCGGTCAATTCCATGAGCACGTGTTTCAAACAAACCCAAGTCGTTCAAAATGACCAAGAAGTTATGATATCCAACACTAAATTGGTCAACAACATAGTTGAGACACCTCCCACTCAAAACCTTGACAATGAATTCAAGGAGCTCCACCTTGAAAGTCCGGTTATTGATGTGTTGGATGAGAAGAAGCTCAAGTTAGGCGAAAAAGGGACCGCCTTCGTTCAAAACAAGCTACCTAAGAAGTTAGATGATCCGGGCTTATTTGTTCTACCTTGCAAGATCGGTAATTCGGAGGCTTATGACACATTAGCCGATTTTGGATCAAGCCTTAACCTACTTCCGTTACCTCTCTACACCTCTCTAAAACTAGGAAAACTTGAAGAAACCGAGGTAATAATAGGCTTAGCAGATGGAAGTGTTGCTTACCCGATTGGAGTAGTCAAAGACGTGTTAGTACACATTGGAAAACTAACCATTTTAGCCGATTTCCACGTCCTTGATATGGTTAGCGACCCTACATGCCCCTTGTTGATAGGTAGAGGATTTTTGGCGACCGCTAGTGCTATGATTGATTGTAAGGAATCTAAGATAGCGGTAGGAGAAGGTGATACTTGGTCAGTCTATGATGTGAAGAAACATGCTTATGATACTAGTGATGAACCAACACCCCATTGGTTAGAATTGAATAAGAGACCATCTAGATATGGAACTTGGATCGATAGAGACTTCATAGGACCCCAACGCCCATTTTACCTAGAAGAGGACTTTGTGAACCAAACACATACGGTAGAGCAACTCTTGGCTAGGAACACCGAATTGGATCCATTTGAAGACCCTCTAGTTTTTAGGAAGATGATTGATTTCCTAGGAGTTTTGCCAATTAACCTAGGGATGAATAAGTGGACTTGTGAGGACGATGATCATAAGTGGGATTGGGACAAACCACCCAAAGATGGAGATGGGTCATGGCATATTAAGATGACATTGTATGACCCGGATGGAGAGAAGTTTGAAAAGATATATTGTACTAAGCGGACCAATAGGAAACTTCAATCCAAGCTTAACCCTAAAGACGTCCTCGATGACGAACTCACTTACATAGGGTAGAAGGACTTTGAGTCTAGCTACAAGACTCGTTAATAAAGAAAAGCGCTTCTTGGGAGGCAACCCAAGCTTTATTTGCTTTGTGTGTTTATTTATTTGTTTGTTTGATTTTATTTGTTTCCGTATGTATGTTTAATTTTTATTATTATTGATTCATGTTCAAAAGTAAATTATGAAAATGCTTCATCTTGTTTTTAACTTCGTCTTAACTACATATAAAGGTATTTTGCAAAAGTTAAGTGTAAGGGAAATCCAAATCGGTTTATTAGAACAAATGAACATGAATCATAACAATAATAAATTAACATACATATTATTATTTGTTTGAGTCAAATGCTTGTATCGAGTCATAATGATATTTTGCAGGAATTCCAGGAAGTAAGGAATAGGTTTTTCCAGAAATTTTCCGGAAACTTAACATGAGAATTCTGTCAGATCATTTCTGACGGCGTCAGGCCTTACAACCTGACGGCGTCAGGTTTTAATTTTCTGAAATTTTTGAAAGTTTTGTTTTCATAAAAAGTTTTTATTAAATCTCTAACTTATAAACTCCAGGAATCTGCAAAATTATCATTCCACAAGCATTATATCCTAATATAGATTTATCCCGCCGTTGTTATGCAGGTTTTCGTGTTTGTTTTCTCAGGTTTAACAGGTTATTTTGGACAAGGAGATGTTTGTGGAATCTAGCTTTTGGCGATGCATTAGTCTTGAAGCTTCTACATTCCCTTGGAAGAAGATCTAACCATGTTACCTCTTTATCCACCGAACGAATCAGGGGAGTATTTGATTTCATTCTTTTACCTTATTTACTTTTACATCTTGTTATTTGAACATTGGGGACAATGTTCATCTTAAGTGTAAGGGGGGGGGGGGTAAAGTACGATACTTTAGAGAATACAATTACGCTTGATTTTTGTTTGTTTAATGGTAGATGTGTAATAAACTGAGAGAAATACCTGTTAAGGCAATTTTAGTGCCAAATTTAAAATTTTTTACAACATATAGGAGTGAAACTTTGATCTTAATGAGCGTCTCATGGATAGGAGTTATATGACTAGCACAAAAACCGTACCACTAAAAAATTTTCCACCCCCAAATATGTGAGGTTCGCCCCTAGAATTGGTAGGAAAAGCATTTATGCTATGATGTGTGTACCGGTAGCACTTAGATTCTAGAACTTGCGTTAGGACCATTCCGAGGCCACAAGTGAGACTACATTCGTGTAGTTAGATTTACTACATGATAAGAGGCATTAGGATTAACCCATTGTTTTACACCTGTGTTTTTGTTATAATTATGTTGGCTACATTGGTCAAGTAATTCTCCCACACCCTTTGCGTTGTACTCATTTTTAGTACACGATACCCCTAGTACACCCCTCAGAGCCTATCTTTTCGTTTCTAACTTTAAGCATTTTACTTAAAGTAAGAATTTGTTTACACCCCACTTAAATGTACACCCAAATCGCCTTAGCCTACCTTGTATGCACTCATTTTTAGTGCATTATTATGACAACATTTGTTTAAACCCCAAGTTAATTATCTAATTGATTACATGGTTGCTAAGTCGAGTCATATCCTTGTACATATTGTTTTGGGACGATTGGGACTCATGGGTAAAGTACTAGTGTAATGGAGTAATGGGGATGAACAACATTATTACCCCCATATGTGCTAAATATTTTAAAAGTACTCCAAGTGTTTCGATTATCTTAATTCGAGTCATTAGAATAGTTATTTGTAAAGTTATGTAAAAGTTCAAGTATAAGGGGGATACAACCCCCCTGCGATGTATTATTTTGGATGGTAGGGCAAGAGTGTATGCAAAAAAAAAAAAAAAAAAAAAAAAAAAAATCGAAAAAAAAATCAAGAAAAATACAAAAAAAATGAGAAAAAGAAAAGTAGAAAAAACATACGGACTACCATCCCGTTTCATTTTATGTTTATTTTATGTTTTTGTTATTTTTTTTTTTTAGCTTAAGTCGAGTCTAGTCTTGGCTTAGCAACGCCATATTGTACATGTAATTAATCAAGATCTTTAACTCGCCACCAGTAAAATATCCCTTATCCAACAAAACCGTGTTTATCATATCCCTACACCTAACGTTATAACCCATGTAAAAGCCCTCTTTGATAGTTTATCTTAGGTGCTTACGCCTTGTGGAGAAGGTTTTCGATCCTTTCCCAAGCCTATGGTAATCTATTTGCAATGACAGGTAGTGAGAGATATTATCCGTTTTCATTTATGAGATATACTTTTATGACACCTGAGAGATGTGAGTATCTAAACACTACTTGTGAGGTGCTAGTGTGTAATCTCCGTGCTTATTATGATTAAAGTGGAACGACTATTTGTTGTAATTACTTTTATATTAGCATTAAATGACCCCTAACTTGTATTTTGATTAGAATAAAAGCGCATTTGCTTGAGGACAAGCAAATCTCAAGTGTAAGGGTATTTGATGAAGCGAAAAGTGTACCGCTTTTAGGGGGTCATTTAAGCCCTAAATCGTATTTATTTGATTAAATATTGCCCTAAATCGTTCCTTTTGTCATTTTAGGTACTTTGGAGAAGAAATCTGGAAAAGGAAGCATTTTGGACGTTTTTGGAGCATAAAAGTGAAGAAAATGACAAAGTCTCCAAAGCTGCTGGAAAAGTACACTTGACGGCGTCAATGATTGCTCCTGACGGCGTCATGGCTTGGCAAAAGAGGTGGATATGACAAAATACACGTGACGCGCCAGAGAGTTTTACAATGGAAAGTCTGACGGCGTCACCCTTTAAGGTGATCAAGGCCATCACGGTTTAAGTTAAAGAGAGACGGCGTCAAGCACAATTCTGACGGCGTCAGACCTTGACGGGCCAGAGCGGATTTTGGAGGATTAAAGAGGGACGGCGTCAGGAAGACCATCCGGGAACCCTAGCCACGGCGAGGTGACGGCGTCACCTCCTACAACGTGACGGCGTCAGACCCTAAACTCTATATATAGTTTTGCAATTTTTAGTCATTAGTGTGCAACTTTGTGAGGAGAAACCCTAAGACGAATTTTCTGCCATTTTTAAGGGTTTTATACCCTTGGATCTCCCATGTTTAATTGAAGATAAGTAATCACTTAATCATTCAATATGTCTATGTGTTGTTTGATTATATCTTGTTCTTGTATTTTAATTAACATGCTAGGCTAGATTTATCTTGTGTTTGCTTAGATCTAATGAAACCTAACTATTGATTATTGGTTGTTGGTGTGTTATTAATTGTATTGGATGATTGTTTATCGATGTTAGGCTTAAGAAAACTGGCTAACCTCCTATACGGTAATTTGCTTGAACGTCTTAAGAAACATGAACCAATGCTACTAAGGTTTTTATGGTTGTATTTAATGCATGAGCGAATTCTAGTGATCCCATGTTAGGAGCTTCTTAGCCGGCTCGACATAGGAGTGAAGTAGGAGCTTGTAGAGTTGGGGAAGTACGTACGCCACCCCACGATTGGTATTAAGGAATACACCCGTCATCCACGCAATTAATACACACTAATCAACCGGTAAAAGATAGTTAGGGAGTAAGGAAATCTAAGTAAACACATTTCTCTCCATATAAGTTTCACAACCTTTTCATTTTCAGTTATTTTATTTTATTTGCATTTGTAGTCATTTGGGTTAGTTGACTAGCAACTAATTCCGCCCACTCTTTCAAACCCGAGATTTTACTTGCTTTTTTAAAAAAATATAAAAATACAAAAAGAATCTTCCCTCACCCTTAGACCTATTAGAGTAGTTTTTCAATCCTAACGACACTATTCCCCTAGAGAACGATCAATCCCCCGGTACTTGCCACTTCACTATACTACATCGGTCAGGTACACTGCCTGGTGGGGATTGCAAGCCTCTTGAGATCCCTCGAGAGGTAAAACCTGTTGTAAGGTCGCAAAACCACGCATCAATAACTGATGAAAGTGATCAAATATCTTTATTTGCAGTTAAAATTGTTTGTTGAAGCTACACCAAAATCTAGAATGTGGATTAACCGTATGTACTATTTTCCACAGATTAACTATATCCTAACAGTGCTATTGTGCTATTGTACCAGATCCGCTTATCTTGGTCTTGATGGTGAAGATAATAGTGCTATTGTGCCCATTAATCAACTTGCATCACCTACGAGGTAAAAAAGATTAACCGTCACTGTAATATTGCAATTTTGTGCGTAAATGATGCGCGTGATGTGTCGTTGCGGTTTGGCAGTATTAATGCCTACTCAAGTTTTAAATTTATATTTAGCCGACTTATCAATAACACACACACTTAACGAGCAGTGTACCCGGTCAGTATGAAGATAATGGTAAGTAGAGTGTCGATCACTAAGAGTGGAACGTATTATCTCGTTATTCTAATCAGTATTTTAATATCCTAACGCAAGGGGGTTTCAGCCTGAGAGACTGGCACGATTTGTTTGCAATTAAATAATAAAATAAACCAATAGGCACGAATCAGCAAGTAGCACACACGTACACAGATAGATACTTGAGACAATAAGAGGGCTGTCCTTATGATTAAGTAGATTGTCACTTGTTTTATTGATAGCCTTATATGAAGTGTATGTAGTTAACCCTTTCTCGTTGGTCCTATTCTTATCGGCGAGTAAACCCTTAATGATTACTTATGTTTAAAAGTTATTCCTAAGTGATCAATTTAGTAATAACCGTGGGAGCCACATTATGTCCCGCAGTCAAATGCCCGCAAGCCACTAATAAACACAGAGGTTATCAATGCACTAATAAGTAGTAACCAAAGACATCAACATATAAACTTTAATTGATGGGAAAGCAAGTATTAAAGGGAGTGCAATCTTTCGTTGTCACATTACACAAGCCACCAATCCTGATGAATTAAAGTTTGCTAACACAATAAAACAAAACTACTTAATGAATTAAACACATGCAGCACCTTCTTACAGCTCTTGTATCTTTGATTTGGGTGTGTCTTGTGCTGCCTCCTTGACTGAATTCGTCCTTTTGTTCTTCTGTTCGGTCTTCGAAACTTATATATTGCTCCCGAAATTCGTCTGGTCTTGGGGTATTTATAGTTTCTGTCTGAGGGAAGATGCGGCGCATCTAAGGAGTAGATGCGGCGCATGTACTTAACTTCGCGTGGGGTCCAAGATTATAATATTCAGGAATATTCGTACACCGCCAGAAGATGCGGCGTAACTCCATGATTAGATGCGGCGCATGTCCTCTTGTATCTTGGATCGTATCTGGTGATATCTTGATAGAGATGCGGCGCATGTCATGAGTGAGATGCGGCGCATCTGGAGCAGATTAGTCTTGATCTCCTTCATTTCAGTAGACTCTTAACTTTATGCATGTTTTGCTCCATTATTAGTCCAAAATTGCTAAGTTTCACCAAATGCTTGTTTTTACCTGAGAATTACAAAAGTAAACGATTAAGTATCAATCCTCATACATAATATAGTAAAACAAGTCAAATAAATAGGATAAATGATAGTAATAAAATGTACTTATTTGAGTTCATCAAATATCCCCCCACTTGAACTTTACTTGTCCCCAAGTAAACCTTAGAATTTCTTTTATGAAAATGTATCCTAAAAGATGTTAGGATTTATTTTTATATTTAAGCATGTATTCGTTTATTTCATAATCACACAACTAAACACTTAACGAATTAGAAGTAAAATAAAATAAGTCGATAAAAGCAAATCTAATCGTTTAACTGTCCAGTCGTGACGAATATTCTATCATAAGCTTGGCAAGTATACACATCTCCACCACTAAAGCTAAGGAATAACAAATCTAAAGCGGTAAAAAGGGTTTGTAGGCTTAAGGGTTAATTATTCTCTTTCACTATCGATCTCAAATTCCAGAAAAGGCGACAAAATCACAAATACATGATCGAATCCACGAACACGATACTTGCAATTGCTCAAATCCTTAACTCGAACAGGCTAAAGATAGGTCCAAACTTCACCAATAATAATATATCAAAAAGGGCGACAAAATCATAAATACATAGCCGAATCCACGACTACGATACTTAAGATTGCTCAAATCCCTAATCTCAATAAATCAAAGGTTTGGTTGGATAAAGAATAATACAGGGTATGGATAATATTTGGGATATAAATTGGTGTAAAAAGAAAATAAACAAAACAAATAAATTAAAATCCTAAGCGTGGTTAATCACTATCCCAACCATCCCATGAATAAGACTCATATCATAGAATAACTCACGCTTTAACACTTGAAACACACGCTTTAGGTAGACACGAATTATACTCAACAAGATCTTAATCAAAGAATAAACCTTAATTGGCGTTCCCATAACTGCCAATTCCCATTCAATCCATTGATATAGTACAACAAATAGTGGTGATATCGACCACTTACATAACTTTACATAAGTTGGCTAAAATTAACTTCCAACTTTTCTTTCTTTCTTTTTCTTTTCTTATTTTTTTTCGATTTCTTTTTTTTTTTTTTTTTTTTTTTTTTTTTTTTTTAACTTGAAACATAAACATAGATGTGTAAAATTTCACCACATCACTACAACTTTCTTTCCGAATAATTTTTCTATACTTTTCATACTTCAGAAATAACGGTAATAGTGAAAGTAGTAAACACACGAAAAATAAACTCAAAAATATATAATATTTACTTTCACTCCAATTGCATTGTGCAATTTCCCGACCTAACCATAGATAATGAATTACGCACGCGAACACAGGTAATGTAAGGAAACACACTTTGCCTATAGCAATTAACCAACCACGGATTCTAATCTACAGGGTAGGCTAAGGTGTAAGGGTGTAACGAAACATTTTAAACATAGGTGTAAGAAACGAAAGGAATGGCTCTGAGGGTTTTTCTAGGGGTATCTTACTCTAAAAATGAGAGTAACAAAAGGGTTTATACGGGGGTTAACTAACCAGTGTAGTTAGTTAATAACACATAACATATAATAGGCTATTTTGAGTGTAATCCTAGAAATTTACCAATTTAGACAAGTCATTCCAATTATATAAAATAATACTCATTATGGTGGTCTCGAATAGTATACAAGCCAAGTTCTAAAGTTTACAAGTCACCGGCACACTCATAGATTTGTGAATTTTGGAAAATCACAATTTTTGAAAATAACGTCATGTGTGCAGCTATGCAACTTAGATCTTAAACAAAAACATGCTAAATTTTTTTTTAAGTTTGATATATTAAGCACATTTTAAGCATAATTTTTGAAAAAGTTTAGGACAAGTAAGTGTTAAGTGTTCTAATTCTCCAATCCCCCCACTTAAGTTAAACAACGTCCTCGTTGTTTGTATAAAAGGTTAAAAACTGGAAAATAAAAGAATTAGAACAGAAAAACTCCCCTGAGATTTGCTCGGTATGATCCTCCATTAGTATAAGAGCAAAAATCATCTTTCTTGTGGATTAGAACGTTAAAGCTTCATACTTGATGTATCCACAGGAAATCCAGGAAACTATAATACCACCAACACTTTAAAACACACCTAAGATAAGAAAGGTTCAACTTGCATAATACATTAGTAGTTAGGAAAAATAAAACTTAAAAATTAAAACTGAAAATCATCAGGTCAGTCGATGCGCCGTATCTTATGGAAGAAGATACGCCGTATCGAGCCTGGAATTAATACGGATCAGAATAAAGATGCGCCGCATCCTTAACCAGGGATGCGCCGCATTAAAAATAAACCGATAAAGAGTTTTAAAGTCGAAAATAAAAATGCAGAAAAATAAAATAAGATATGACCATTGCAGGAGATGCGTCGCATCTCAGAATTGAGATGCGCCGTATCTTCGTGCGGCCTGAAACAAAAATAAAACAAAATAAAGGATAGAATGCGTCGCATCTGTTAACCAGATGCGGCGCATGTAGATACCAAACAGACTGTTAACAGTCTGTTGTAAAATGACTCGTTCCACGGTTTAATCTCTCACGTCCTCTCGTACTCTCATGCTGAACTTAATGCCAGTCTTCATCAGATATAACAAGAAATATAAACTGAAACATTAAATGTATACATGAGAATAGTGATCAGTACAATCCAAAAAAATAATAATAATGTGTGGAACAATGTCTGTAAAATCAAGAGAGTAAGATCATGGGTGAGCAAGGTCGTCTGGATGGGTCCTGGAAGTGCTGGCTCCATCAGTCCTCTGACGGACTCTGCGCTCGTATGCACGTGTCACTCCTGCAACCTCAGTACCATCTGGACGAACGTGTGTAATACCCTGCTGCTCTAATAGTCTGCTCACACTCCTAACCACCCACTCAGAGTCCCTCCTTAGGGCTCTCAACTCTCCCTCGACTGCCTCAAGTCTCTGACCAATGGTGCGTGGGGGTACTGGTGCCTGTGGCACCTCCTTGTCGGCAGGAGCAGCAGCCGGAGGTCCCTGAGGTCCTCCCTGCTCCGCCTCTGGCCCTGCAGCTCTGGCGGGCCCTAATGCTGCCCAAAAGTGGCCTCCCGCAGCCACCTGGCAGATCCCGAGTCTAACCAAATAGTCCCTATCGATAACCGGGAGACGGGCCACAATAACCTCCAGCCCCGCTGGGATCTCTGCTCCAATAACTCCAAAATGGCGGGCCAGCCTCGAAACAAAATGCCCGCCAGTCATCTGGCTCCTCCGATCTCGCCCTGCAGCAGATCGGTGGAGGTAGTGCGCTAAAAAGTGGGGGATGTTCACCGACAACCCCTCATCCATACTCCTAAGGAGGAAGAGGTCCAGAGTAGTCACCTTTTCAGGTGACTGACCTCTCCCAGCAATAGTAAGTGCAATCAGCCTGTGGCACAGCCTCCTCATCGGCTCCCTGATCAAAGTATATGAGGGGGTGGAAGTAGTAATATCACCTAATGAAGAAATCCGGTCCCAGTAATCACCGAATAATCCTCTGTCAGGGACAACCCGTAAACTCTCAGCCCAATACCTGGCAAACCCAGCAGATCCAAGCTCCTCCTCAGTGTGTAGCCCCATGGCCAAAATAAACTGCCTCATCGACATCTGCCTATGCACACCTCCTAGCCTGAATACCAGAGTGTCAGCTGTATCAATCTCCAAATCCGTCTCCCTGTAATGAATCGTGCTAAAGAACTCCAGCATGAGCTCCCTAATCAGAGGCTCGTCAATCCTAAATAGTCTCTCCCAAGCACTAGACCTAAACACCACCTCCTCATCATCTCCAACAACTACCATCTCCATACGATGCTGTAAACTCTCAGCTGCATGTCCAACACCAATCAACCCTACATCATCAAAACTCAAAACCTGGACTCTGAATATTTTCTTGAAGTAAATCGAGTCAAGCCTACGCAAGTAATCTTCCAGAGTGGCAGGAGTTAGTCCCATGTTTTCAAATTGTAGCCACTGATGCCTAAGTGTGACCTCTGGTAATGCCATCTGAAATAGATTTCCACAGTCAGTAAACAGTCTGCAAATAAGGTAGATACGGCGCATCTGATTTAATCAGCGCGGCGTATCTGTATATAGTATAAGAGATGCGGTGCAAGACAACAGATACGGCGTATGGAGATGCGTCGTATCTAGATTAATCAATACGGCGTATCTAGAATTTTATCAATTTTGAAATAGGTCGTTACGCCGCATTAATCAACCTAGATGCGCCGCATCTAAAGGCATATCAGCATAAAATAAAGGGTCAGGCACGTTTTTCAAGAATCCGTATCCGTGACGTAAACTACCACTAAATATCACAGACCAAATTTACCCATTTGTTCCTATCTAAAACTTCTATCACACTTTCCCTCTAAAATTTAAAAACAAACACCCAAAACCCTATTTTTCGTTCGATTTAATTAGTGCCAAATTCGATGCCCAATTCTAAAATTAACTTAGGGGAAATAATCAATGCCAAGTCCTAATCATATCCCTATATCGTTTAAGCCCTAATCGAATTGGTCATATAAACCCTAATTTATAATTAAACGAAATTAAATCAAAATAGAATAAATTACCTTAATTGTATGATCGGGTGAATGATTATAGATCGGATTAGAGGGTGAGTTTATGAAAATGCTCCGAATTAAAGTATAGTATTACTGTGTGAAAGTTCTTAACTGTGTGTGTTTATGCGGTAAGAAGTTTAGATTCGGCGCATTCTCATCGTATTTATAGGGCGAAACGATGCGCCGTATTGAAAAATTAGATGCGCCGTATCTGTTTAATCTCGTTGACTAGTCAATAAGTTCTAGCTGGTCAGAGATACGGCGCTTTGGATATTTAGATCCGCCGTATCTCTATGTTAGTAAACGAAATTTAAATGAAGAACGTACCTTGGCTTCCGCAACACAGTTCCTTATACATCAAATTTGGGTTAAACGGCATACCATATAGATGAATTCAAAATAAGAGCAATAGGCATAAACGTATTATTAATAACTGTAATCTTAGTGTTTAGTGGATAAGGATTTATTCCGAGGTTAGGAACAAATATCGTTTTTAAGCGTGCAAAATTAAGATTACGATTTGAATCAGATGTATAGTGTGGATAATAAAACTGAGGTTATAGTGGAGAGGACTTCCCTTAGGGCTGGTTGAATAATCGAAGAGGTTACGTTTTGATCACTCCAGCAATCTCCTCTCGGTTTAGTTCAGAATGTAATCTCGCTTGGTGATGCTTGAGTCATCATTTATCCTGAAAAATAAACAACTTGCACACGAGAGTAGCGGACCGATCAAAGTAAATATCAAAAATCAACTATATTTATCAAATTATATTTGTCGTATTAACGAAAGTTAATGCGCCGTATTTTCGTTACGTTTAAAAATAAATATCGATTTTTGATTCAGAAAGATGCGCCGTATCGACAAAGATTGATACGCCGTATCTGTTTAATAATTCGCAAACTGTTTTTAATTAAAATAATAGATACGCCGTATCTACGAAAGCAGATGCGTCGTATGGCGTTAACGTTTAGAAAAATTTTTTTTTTATCAAAAACAGATACGCCGTATCTGCAAAAGCAGATGCGTCGTATTACTTTATCGCTTAGAAAAATTTCTTATTAAAAACAGATACGCCGTATCTTGGGGAAAAGATGCGTCGTATCGAATTAATTAAACGCGTTGTATTTTTAAAAATTAAACGCAATACGCCGTATCTGAGAGATCAGATGCGCCGTATCGTTTGATTTAGCACAGTACAACGATAGCAGAACAGAAAAATACGAAAAATAAAAACAAAAAATTAAACACACAAACAAAAAAATAAAACACACAAAAATAAAAATAAAAATAAAAGCAAACAATTAACACACAATACAACAAATATGCAAAATAGTACAATGATGCAATTAATCTAATAAAAAGAAAAACCTAATTAAAATACTAATCAAATTAACAGATAATAACAATTCACTCCCCGGCAGCGGCGCCAAAAACTTGATGGGCGTGCGTTGGAGTAAAGTTTTGGCAGTATTAATGCCTACTCAAGTTTTAAATTTATATTTAGCCGACTTATCAATAACACACACACTTAACGAGCAGTGTACCCGGTTAGTATGAAGATAATGGTAAGTAGAGTGTCGATCACTAAGAGTGGAACGTATTATCTCGTTATTCTAATCAGTATTTTAATATCCTAACGCAAGGGGGTTTCAGCCTGAGAGACTGGCACGATTTGTTTGCAATTAAATAATAAAATAAACCAATAGGCACGAATCAGCAAGTAGCACACACGTACACAGATAGATACTTGAGACAATAAGAGGGCTGTCCTTATGATTAAGTAGATTGTCACTTGTTTTATTGATAGCCTTATATGAAGTGTATGTAGTTAACCCTTTCTCGTTGGTCCTATTCTTATCGGCGAGTAAACCCTTAATGATTACTTATGTTTAAAAGTTATTCCTAAGTGATCAATTTAGTAATAACCGTGGGAGCCACATTATGTCCCGCAGTCAAATGCCCGCAAGCCACTAATAAACACAGAGGTTATCAATGCACTAATAAGTAGTAACCAAAGACATCAACATATAAACTTTAATTGATGGGAAAGCAAGTATTAAAGGGAGTGCAATCTTTCGTTGTTACATTACACAAGCCACCAATCCTGATGAATTAAAGTTTGCTAACACAATAAAACAAAACTACTTAATGAATTAAACACATGCAGCACCTTCTTACAGCTCTTGTATCTTTGATTTGGGTGTGTCTTGTGCTGCCTCCTTGACTGAATTCGTCCTTTTGTTCTTCTGTTCGGTCTTCGAAACTTATATATTGCTCCCGAAATTCGTCTGGTCTTGGGGTATTTATAGTTTCTGTCTGAGGGAAGATGCGGCGCATCTAAGGAGTAGATGCGGCGCATGTACTTAACTTCGCGTGGGGTCCAAGATTATAATATTCAGGAATATTCGTACACCGCCAGAAGATGCGGCGTAACTCCATGATTAGATGCGGCGCATGTCCTCTTGTATCTTGGATCGTATCTGGTGATATCTTGATAGAGATGCGGCGCATGTCATGAGTGAGATGCGGCGCATCTGGAGCAGATTAGTCTTGATCTCCTTCATTTCAGTAGACTCTTAACTTTATGCATGTTTTGCTCCATTATTAGTCCAAAATTGCTAAGTTTCACCAAATGCTTGTTTTTACCTGAGAATTACAAAAGTAAACGATTAAGTATCAATCCTCATACATAATATAGTAAAACAAGTCAAATAAATAGGATAAATGATAGTAATAAAATGTACTTATTTGAGTTCATCAGTAAATCCACTGACGGTTACTAATTATTTCAAGATGACATTACAAATGGTTCACAAAGACCAAAACAATTTTGTGAACCATTTGTAATGTCAAGAAATGCCTCACAAGTTCTAACTATTTTAGGTTGTTTTGTACTACTTATATGATAAAAAGGGCCACATTTGGTAATAAGCAATTTCGATCCTCTTTCAACAATATAGCTACATAACCTATGACTTACAAAGTGGATTTAATTTGCGAATGTTTAATGACTTTTTAGTTTCCCTTTTTCTTGACAGTTAGGACAAACTTTGTAGTCGGTGCAATCAGGAAAGGAAACCATAATGAAACAATTACTAGCCTTAATACATGATATCTACGAATGCACTAACAATGTTGTGGTGGTAATAACGTGCATTTTTATTTTTTTAACAAAATGGTATCTAAGACTATGTATTTTTATTTAGGTTTTTTTAATATGAGATTTTTAACTGTATGAATTCAAATCAATGCATATTTATGGTCATTTGTTTAGTTAAAATGAACAACGATAGTCTTAGATATTTACTTACGTTATTCATTATTTACTTACGTCCACTTAGATTTTATCAAGCAATAATATGAAGCGAACCCGCCCATTGTGGGGGACTCTCTTTTTGTGCTCTTTTTGTCAAGCGATTCTGAATATAAAGGTTGTTCTAAATCCTTTTACTTATAACTCCAAATTTTAGTCAACTAACTCCACTAAAATTTTTTTGCTACCATAATAGCCACGATAGCATATTATTACCACATGTTGATCTCATACATTTAGACTTAATAGGTTTATGTTTGTTTCAGCTTAACTCATAACATGATGTGAACGCAGGTTCTTCTAAGTTTCCATAAACTACTTGAGCTTGGCTGTGTTGGCGCTGACAAAGTACAATATTATAGCTTGGTTTGTCCATTCAGAACATTACTCGCGGTAATGACACATAATTCAAAAGCTGATTAGAAGTGGATGTGTAGTTGTAAACCTTCTTTTATTTGTTATTTGTGAATATTATGTATTTTATTAACCCGATGATGGAGATGGAGCACTTTGCTCTCAAACAAACTACCATTAAAGTTATGTTTTGCAAATAAACTTCATTCTAATAATGGATTCCATGATTTGTATCAAGATAGAATTGTTCTTTAATTTTTTAACAGTATAAATTTATTTTCTATGATACTTATCATTTTTATTTTTACATATAATACATGAGCAATATTTTTGTGAACCATTATTTTGTTTAACATATTTGCCGTTATTCATTATTTATTTTACATGCATATAATTTTGTCAAACAATATTATGAAGCGAACACGCCCATCGGGCGGGTCATGAAGCTAGTAGTAGAATAAAGTTGCAACAAAATGTAAAACAAAAAGTAGCCTACGAACCTCGATACCATCAAAGATGTTTCCCAAAATTCCAGGCCCCAACTCCACGGATAGAGGATGCTGCATATTCACAAAGAAATTACTGCAAGTAAGTTCTAAACTGAAGTAATCGAAAAAAGAGTGATTGATGTCCAAATACATACTTTGTGTGTTCTCAGAACATGATCATTCACCATCAGCCCAACTGTTACTTCATAAACTGAATTACGACGATTAATATATCAGTATCCCTCACAGAATAACATATAACCTGAAATTATTTAACATAACACAAATTGTTGAGTAAAAAAAAAGAGTTTGGAGTAACCTAAAGAAATTTAAAAGAATCAAATAAAAATCGAGTTCATTAGAATCAATACGTACAAAATTTATGGTATTGAAATGACAGCAAAAAAAAGTGCTAATGTTAGCACCAAACTTTATATCCAAACTTCCGACTCAATCTTATTAGAAACTACGAATGATCCAAATCCTGTACACACAAAACATGTATTATCAATGGAAACGAATTGGATATGTATTGATTTTTTTTGTTTTGGTTCATGTGTTGGTTCAAACATTGGATAACCAAATCAAACACAAAAAAAAAATCGAAACTTATTTTAGGATAGCTAAAATAAAAAGCAATTGTATGTGGTACAGCAGTATCGAACCACATCGCCAAATTCACTCAAATTTAACACCTCTAAATTAAACGCAAATCAACCATAACACAAATCAAAACGCAATTAACACAATGAAGGTTCTAATAACAAACATCATAAATTCTTACCGGTGAAAATGAGTTTTCTACTACTGTTGAACGGCCAAATTGCACCTGTTTCATTTTTCCTTTTGCCCTAAACAAACACAAAAGATCTACAACTAAGAAATATTCAATACTAAACTAATCATCAGGAACAATAGAAGATAGTTTATTTGAACATAATACGTGAATCAAAACACAATTAAATTGCACATAATCAAAGGAAAACATATTATAATTGTTGATCCGAAATGTTTGGTTGAGGGATTTTGAATCGGTATGCCATAAAAAACTAATTCATAACCTACTAATTAAAAAGTCGCGTTTCTATAAATTCAATCAATTACAACAATCGAATTGATTACTTACCAAATCAACACTTCCGCATTCAATACTTACCAATTCTAGATCCGTGGAATACTACTGCAGCAGAGGAGTTGTACGGTATTAATACACAGCCAATAGGATGTCAGACACGTCAGAACATTGATTGCAGAGGATGCTTTAGGGGGTTTGTACATTATTTTTGTTTATTAGAAGTTATATATATATATATATATATATATATATATATATATATATATATATATATATATATATATATATATATATATATATATATAATTGTTTTATACCAATTTAACCATCAACTTAGTATAATAAGAATATAAACTTTAGAGTAAATGTCATAAATCGTCTCTATAGTTTACCGAGTTTAACGAAAATTGTCCATAAACTTTTTTTTCCCAGATTCAGTCCCTGTGGTTTTGACCCGTAACGGGTTTGGTCCCTTTGACCAAAATTTCTGTTAGTTTGACTATGAGATGCATTTTTGGAGGACTGAAATGACGAATATACCCTCATCTTCATCCTCTAATTTTCTTTTACAATATATAATTATTTTATTTTGCTATACCATAACCTTCAGCCAAAACACAAAGAAAGGGATCAAACAGGACCAAAAAATTAGAAAATGTAAATTCTAACTTGCTCTCCTCCTTGCTGGAGATCGAGTGTGGTGAACTAAAACCCGCTTCAACATCAACATACTCTTCCTCAACTCCCACTGACCAATTGCTTACATTGCATTACTATAGTTGCCTCTTTAGTCCACTTATCCCACACCCAATCCACCAAAATGAGCTCCTCAGGCAACGCCTTTGGTTCAATAGGTCTTTGCCCGCACACCACCTTTAACAACTAAGCGTCATTAGCAAACACATATGAGCTTGTGGTGGGCTTACCTGTTCTTGTCAACTCATGAGCTAAATAACCTAAAGTGCCCACCACTTTAGTTGTGCTCGAGTTTGATCCGCGTTCACATAACTTAGTCAACCCTAAATCACCTAAATATCCATTTAGCTCTGAATCTAACAACTAATTTTCTTTTGCTATACCATAACCTTCAACCATCACCATAACCTTTACACCACCACTTTTACCGAATAGATCTACCACCTTCGAAACCACCCTTACACAAAGAACTTCAAATTTGAATAAAAGTCAGACCTGCATAAAAAAAATCCACGAAAACTCAAATCTGGAACTTGGATGGCTACTGGAGGTGGTGGCGTTATGGGTATGGATGGTGGTTGGTGGCGTTGTGGTGGCGTTTGTGTGTGAGAGAGAGTGAATTAGAGAGTGTGAATGGCGGTTGGTGGCGTTTGGTGGCGCTGTGGTGGCGTTTGGTGGCGCTGGAGGTGGTGGTGTTTGTGTGAGAGAGAGTGAATTAGACGAGGCAATGAAATGAGTGTTTGTGTGTTGGTGATGTTATATTAACAAGAAAAGACGAATATGCCCTTGAACTAACGGTCAAACTAACAGAGTTAGTGGTCAAGGGACCAAACCCGTTACGGGTCAAAACCACAGGGACTGGATCCGGGAAAAAAAAGTTTAGGGACCATTTTCGTTAAACCCGGTAAACCACATGAACGATTTATGACATTTACTCTAAACTTTACTATCAAAACATATATTATTAAGACACAAATATGTCTCACAAAAACCATTAAATAAAAATACACACACAATAAAATCTGCACAACCGAGTCTTGCACTTTATTTCTTCCAAGAGGCGTGTTGTGAGAGGAGTGTAACAAGGTAGACGCGTCGAAATAAGGTGAAGACCTAGTCTTCATTGCCCATGGTCTTAAAGTAGTAAATAGAGATTTAAAAAAAGAAAGCAAAAAAAAAAATTGTTGGAAAACACTTGCTTTGTTTTTCAAAAACATTTTTTGAAGCTAAACTCACCCTTAATAATCATGAAACATAAATATCTAAGTTATTTATGAAAAATTCTCGAAAAACCGATGATATTGGATCGCGAATTGAAAAAAAAGGGTTAGATCGTGATTTGATGTAATTAATCACGAATTAAAGTAATTAAATCTTGAATTGAGAATATATATAATGATTAAAGAATTAAAATGAAGAAACTAGTGCATGGTTGTTTAAAAAAAAGGTAAAAGTAAAACCAATGTTGCAAAAATCGGCCGATTAATCGGTAATCGGCCTTATACCTTGTTGATTTTTGAAAATCGGTGGAAAAAATCGACCTAGGCAAAAATCGGCCACTAATCAGTAAAAAATCGGCTGAATCGGTAAAAAATCGGCCGAATCGGCCAAATCGGACTAATCAGTCAACTTTAAAAAAAAATTAATTTAGGCATTCTACTTAATTTGGGGATCGTTTATTTCACTTATAACGAACAATGGGTATCATAATCAGAATTGGAGCCTTTTATTGAGGTTTGGAAACATAGTAGGTTTGGAATCAGTTAAGATCTTTAGTTTGGTCTCCAGAAATACCCAAACTTACAGGAAATGCCAATCCGATTAATAACCGATTAATCCCGCCTTGAAATGCCAATCCGATTAATCGTTGCAGGGTGGTCGACCGCCCGACTACCGATTCACGATTTTTGCAACATTGGGTAAAACACACTAAAATGTATCATACTTAAAGTAAATTAAAATTTTAGATGTTTAACTTTAATTTTCTCAATTTAAGGTATCCAAGTTATTTTTTGCGCAATATAAGTAACCGCTGTAAGAATTCCACTACTATCTTATATTCTAATAAAGAATACTTATCCTTTTTCTACGTATAATTTTTTTTATTATCTGATCATAACTAATACTAACATGGTGATAACCAATACTAGCTAAGTCAAGGTTTCTCTATTTCTGGGACTTCTTACTTGACATATTTTACAAATCAAAACTTAATATCTTCCTTCAAGATCGAATAAGGGTGCGCCTAGGTACAATTTCGACATAAACTACAAATCAACCTTAAGTTTTCTCATCAACTAATCATCATATCACTTAATCTTTCCTCTAGTTTCCTCAACTCGAAATAACAACTAATAACTCAATACTTATTTTTACCAAATCTATTTGACCTCAATCTAATTATCAATGAAAAGAAAAAGTATAATAACTAGGACCAATTAAATCGAATCGTATCGAACCTTACAGGGATTTTGATGGATAATCTCTTGGGTGAACTTGGATTCAATAACCCACCGCTCCAATCCAATTATCTCCACCTCCAATTCGAATCACAATGCTTCACACTTAATCTTTATCGAGAACTTCTCAGATTTCGATGGTGTTTGTTGGTGAATATTGTGATTTGATTATCCCTTGGAGGCGCGGATTTAAGGGGCTCATCGGAGAATAACTCCATGAGGCTTTCGGTTGTGGGAGATATAACCTTACCATTTAGATGTCATCTCTTTCTCTATGGGTATTTAACCTAGGCCGACCCATGGCTTTCTAAAGAGGACAACATTTCTATGTCAAAGGTGTAAGGTTGGGATGGTGATGGTTGAGGCGTTTTGGGGAAGAAGAAAAGCAGAAAAAGATAAAGGTGTTTCGGTTTTTGGTGTGAGTGGGGAGAGTGTTATTTATTTAAGGGGGTGAGTATTGTTTTAAGAGTGGGTATTTAATTTAAGGATTGAGTAGGTTATTTGCCAAGGTGTAATAGTTTGATATCCGTGTTTCGTCAAACTGTCCCAATTTCGGATCCGTCTTGGAATCGTTTCCACTATAAGTGTCTTTTATTTCTAGAGTCGTTTTGTAATTCCTGATCGTTTTCTAAGTCCTTAATTATTTATTAATATTTTCTGAATCTCAACTTTATTCCTGGTTTGCGTGTGGTGTCAGTCCGAGTAAAACTGGGATAACCTCCCCTTTTCAACACAATAATCATGGGTAAATCATTAGATGCGATAATTTCACTGTTCCTTGGTGAGATTTCCGGGTGTCAATAAGTGCAGGTCTGTTTCCCGTTATAATCACATAAGGCCAAATCAGATAGTTCAGTTACAATAAATGGATGGTTATGAATATAATATTAGGACAAATTTGCCATTTGTCACATTTCGGATCGTGATTCTCGTTTCACGTCTCGATTTTGGGAAAAGCTTCAGAAAGCTTTGGGTAATAATTTAGATATGAGTACGGCTTATCATCCACAAACCGACGGACAGAGCGAAAGAACTATTCAAACGTTGAAAGATATGCTCAGAGCATGTGTAATAGATTTTGGTAAAGGATGGGATAGACATTTGCCTTTGGCAGAATTCTCATACAACAATAGTTACTATGCGAGTATCAAAGCAGCACCGTTTGAAGCACTTTATGGACAAAAGTGCCGATCACCTGTTTGCTGGGCAGAAGTCGGAGAATCCCAACTTACCGGACCAGAGATAATTCAGGAAACTACCGATAAAATAGTGCAAATCCGACAACATTTGCAAGCTGCCCGAGATATGCAAAAGAGCTACGCAGATGTAAGACGGAAGCCTATGGAATTTGAAGTTGGAGATAGAGTAATGTTAAAAGTGTCACCATGGAAAGGCATGGTCAGATTCGGAAAACGAGGAAAGTTGAATCCCAGATACATCGGACTATTTAAGATTCTGGAGAGAATCGGTCCAGTAGCCTATCGACTTGAACTTTCTGTAGATCTCAGTAAAATACATCCTATCTTCCACGTCTCTAATCTAAAGAAATGTCTATCAAATGTTTACTTGTGATTCCCATGAAAGAGCTTCGTCTCAACGACAAGCTTAATTTTATGGAAGAACCTGTGGAAATCATGGACAGAGAAATCAAACAGCTAAAGCGAAGCCGCGTTCCCATCGTTAAGGTTAGATGGAACTCCAAAAGAGGACCAGAATTTACCTGGGAACGAGAAGATCAAATCCGGGCAAAGTACCCACATCTTTTTCCAAACTCACCGACCAACGTAGACTGAATCTCGGGACGAGATTCCCTTCAACGGGGGGATACTGTAACCGCTGTAAGAATTCCACTACTATCTTATATTCTAATAAAGAATACTTATCCTTTTTCTACGTATAATTTTTTTATTATCTGATCATAACTATTATCTAATGTGACGAAGATCATATCCTCGATAAACGTGCTCACACGCAACCCAACCTTAACTTATTTAATGTTTATCTATATAAACATCTTTGATCTAAAACTTTATGATGCCCCATTTACCACTTTACGTTAATTCGTTAACGTACGTTTAAACTGAACGTTTCTTATCTAATAAGAGTTTTTATGAAACCCTAAGCTATCATAACAACATGTAAATATAACAAAACCCTAGAAATACTAAAATACAATTTATTTAAATAATGTACAAGTCCCTAAAGCACAGAAACCCTAATTCCACTATAACTCTCGATAAAAAAAACCCTAATTTTACAAAACTATGATTTTATGTAATCACAAACCCTAAATAATATTTTTATAAAATACATATGTACAAGTCCTTTAAACCAAAGTACAAGTCATTTAAGTATAAAAACCTAAATATTAATAAAAATACTATATAAACCTTAAAAATAATTATTTTAAAGCATAATGTACAACAAACTCATGCACTAATTTTTAAAATAAATTTATTAGATTTACTAATTAATTGTACAAGCCCCTAAACCCATTGTGCAACCTTTCAATGCATAAAACCTTAAAATCTCATTTATGTATATTTAAAACTTAATTAAAATTACATAAAATTTATATAACTTAAGGAAATATTAAAAATATATTTTTCTTATTTTCTAAACCTTAGTACAACTCTCCTAAGCTTATAGTACTACTCCCTAAAGCACAAATGAATTTCTTTCATTTATATAAATCGATATACATATATATGTATTAAAACCCTAGAAATTATTTCTTAACTAATGTATACTTGAACTAAACCTTAGAAATCAACTAGATACCATCCTTAACCCTAATGTACCACTCAACAAAGCCATGTGTACCACACCCTAAAGCCTTAATCGAATATCATTACCATTCTTAGTTCGAAACTAACAAAAGACCAACTAAATCCATTTCTTTTCAAAACCCTAAGTACCCCCACCATATATTGCCTCCCCTAGTCCCTTCTATATCCATGTCATCAAACCCTAAAATATCTAACCTAGGTAAGTAACCTGTATGGCTAGTAAATTTCCACATCATCTTCCCCCCCCCCTCCTTCCATGTGGCATCCAAGGGATTATCCACATCACCTTGTCTCCCAAAGAAACCCTAGAACCAAGTGAAAACCCTAGTTCCCTCCTCCTATAAATAGTCGACCCATGTAACCTTCATTTCTCCTAATCCCTACTCGACACAACCAAAACAGTCCCCACTCTCTACTGATCCTATAGCTTTCATACAAGCCTAATAAAACCCTAAGAAGTCTAGGAGGAAGGAAGGAATACTTGTATCCATTTCCAAAATCAATTTGCCATCCAAATTCCCTAACCGAACCATATAACTAGGTAAGTGTTCTAAACCTATTTCATTACTTTTTATATATTTGTTATACTCTTAAAACAATAATAACCAATCTCTAATAATATAACTAGGCCAAGAACAAAACAAATCTTTTCTTTCTTTTCCTTTTTCCTTTTGTCGAACCAAACCAACCGAACCCTAGTTTATATATTTCATGAAATGAATAACTTTGAAACATGTTAAAAGAGTAGATTTGAGACACTAATAAACATACACTAAAAATGATAATAGAAACTTAAGAACAAAAATCAATATTTTCATTCTTTTTCTTTTGTGTCGCGAACAAACCAAACGCACCCTTAACATAAATATAAATCGAGGAACCTTAGGAACATGTCAAAAACAACTAAAATATATTAAGCATACCTTAAATAACCTAAATATATCAGTCCCTAAAAATCAGAAACCAAACCGAACCTTTTTCTCATTTTCTTTTCTGTCGCACCTTCGATCAGACCCAGACTTTGGACCCCAAATTCGGCATCTAAACGAACACTAAAAATTCTAGATTTTTGCACACCTAAAGACTTCCTAGCTAGCTAATCTTTGGAAAAAGAACGAAGTAAAATGATTAAGTATTCGCAAAGATATTTGCGTTTGAAATCTGCCCATTTCTGTTACTCGAACATATAAAAATTAATTAATTCGAGCTTGAAAAGCTCGAATGACCAGACTATAAGCTACCAATAAGCTCTTTATAAGATGAAAATAAAGTGTGTAAAAGAGTCGTAAAAAGTTATGTCTTTTTCCGAAGTGTAAAACGTATTTTTGCAAAAATAGGATGTCGAGTGAATAGAGTAAATTGCTTAAGGGGTAGTTTCTGCCAAAACTCTATCTAGTTTTATAATTTGGATTTAAAATGAATTCGACTTGTAGTTAGAGGGTAAATAGTGTCAATATTGAAAGAGGGAGTTTTATTAGGCCGAATATGTCAACTTCTTAAAGTTATTTAACCAAGGACTAAACTTGCCAATGATACAAAGATAAGGGGTAAAAACTGTCATTTGATCAAAGTTGAGGTGTAAAAATTGTAATTTTATAAAAGTTCAGGGGTAAAAATTGTAATTTTATAAAAGTTCGGGGTATAAACTGTCAATACATGAAACTATAGGGTGAAAAGCGTAACTTATATATAATCTTTATTATTAATATATTTTAAAATATATTTATAATAAAATTAATAAAAACTAATAAATAAAAATACGTATATCTCGATAACGAACAATCGGAGACATAAAAATGAACAATAAGATAAATTCTTATCCAACTTTTAAAGAGACTTCATGTTGTCTCAAATATAACATTTAACCAATAACCAAAAACGTTACGAAACGAATATTAAAACTTATTCAGAAATGATTACTGAAACTTGACATAACGGACCAGGTTGCGTGCCGGAGACGTTTATCAACTTTATTTAACTTTGTTTTCCATCCAGACTATCAAGGTGAGTTCATAGTCCCACTTTTCTTTATATGTTTTCCAAACTTGTGGGGAGATACATGCTACCAAACCGAACACAAGTATTTTCCTGAGTGTTATTGCACTAAGTTAATTGTTCCCTATTTATATTTATTATTTAAAAGTCCCTCGTATCATGCACCATTAGTCACATGCTGGGTGAGCGCGAATATGTGAATAGATCTATTGGCCTGACGACCAATTTGTACTAATCGGATGGATATCTTTGTGGTAGCCGGTTAGACAGATGCATTATATTTGATATCTAATCTTGGAGGCAAACCACTTTCATTTTTATATGTTAGTGAGACTGGAAACTGTCAACGCATTGCGTGTCATGAGGTTTAGTGCAATATTCCGAATTGTGATATAACTGATTTCTTTTATTTAGCTTGTGTTCAAAACTTATTACTCCCTCCGTCCCATATTAAGTGTCCACTTTTCAAATGCACAAAGTTTTAGGAAAGTGGGGCCTACTACACTCTCCACCAATCAAATATCACTATTACCTACTAAAGTCTCTTCTCATTGGTTGAAAATATTCCCTGGACACTTAATTTGGGACATCCCAAGATTCCATTATGGACACTTAATATGGGACGGAGGGAGTATAACTTTAAACACTATGGATTCACTCAACCTTTGTGTTGACTTTTTAGCATGTTTTATCTCAGGTAACTAGAAGTGCGACGTTGGCACGGAGTGGCGGTGGACTCTCTTTTATAATAAGTGTGTCCACTATGTTATCATTCAATGAATAATGTATCTTTTATAACGTATTTCCGAACCTCCCTCTGAGACCTATATTATGTACTCTGATTTAAATAATGAATGATAACAATTTTATTTAAAACGTCTCTTTTTGAGTCGTTTTCTATTTTCATGACTGTAAACCATGAAGTAATACCCCAAACTTATATTCCGCTGCGTATATCGAAAACGGGGGTGTTACAATATAAGGTTTTTTGACTTTTTGAAAGGTGTTATCTGTCAAAATTTTAGCCGAAATGACTTTTTTAAATGTTCAATTATAACGATACACCATATTAATTAACCAATTCAGGTGAAAAAATGACCGATAATATCTTTCGAAAAGTCAAAAAAACCTTATATTGCACACACAAAAAAAGTAATAATAATAATAATAATAATAATAATAATAATAATAACTGATACCGAAAAGGCGAAAATTATAGTTGGATGCCTAAAATTCAAATTGACCTTAAACGTGATATTTTTTTTTGCGATTTACCTTTTAGAAAATAAGAAAGAAGTGAGAACACATATTTTATTTTAATGACTTTTTGGACTTTTGAAATACTTAGTCATTTTTTATTTGATCTCCCTAGTGTGGTATGATATGACTTGTGAAAAAATAATTGTTAGTGCTTTAAATTGATCGGTAAATATGTATTAGGGGGTGTTTGTTTAAGCTTATATGTGGGCTTATGAGCTTATTTGATTTCGGCTTATATATCATGATTGAGGCTTAAGAAACATAAGCTGAAATCAAAATAAGCTCGTTTAGACCCTTAAAAAAACCATATTTGTTACTGTAGTTGTTACTACCCTCTTTTCATATTTCTTGGACTATATGAAATATATAGTAAACTCATCACCTTTAGCGACTCTTTTAAACCAAGCCTTAAACTCAAACTCACCATCCAAACACACCCAAATCATCCATGCCCAGATTATCAAATCAACATTCTGTTCAGAAACATTCATTTTAAACAGACTCATCGACACATACAGCAAATCTGGCCTTTTTAACGATGCATACAAGGTGTTCGACGAAATGCCTGAACGAAATGTATTCTCGTGGAACACAGTTTTAGCAAGTTTAACGAATACGGGTCGGTTAGATGAGGCGCGAAAGGTGTTTCAGCAAATGGGTGTCACTGATCAGTGTTCTTGGAATAGTATGGTGTCAGGGTTTGGGAAGTATGATAGGTTTAAGGAGTCTGTTGAGTTTTTTGTACGTATGCATGGCGAGGGGTTTGTTCTTAATCAGTATTCGTATGGGAGTGTGCTTAAGTCGTGTGCGGGTTTGAGAGATGTGAGGATTGGCTTGCAGGTGCATGGGTCTGTTGTGAAGAGTCCGTATGAAGGAGATGTTTATATGGGAAGTGCGCTTATTGATATGTACGCAAAATGTGGGAATGTGGGGTGTGCGGAGAAAGTTTTTGATGGGATGGGTTTTAGGAATGTGGTGACGTGGAATAGTTTGATCACGTGTTATGAGCAAAATGGTCCGGCTAGTGAAGCTGTTAATGTGTTTAAGAAGATGATGGATGGCGGGATTGAACCTGATGAGGTTACGCTAGCGAGTGTGATCAGTGCGTGTGCTACCTTGTCAGATTTGAATTTAGGACGGGAACTTCATAATCGGGTTGTGAAATTTGACAAGTTAAGGGATGATCTTGTCATATCTAACGCCTTGGTTGATATGTATGCTAAATGTAGTAAAATAGACGAAGCAAGATGGATTTTTGATACAATGCCACTTAGAAATATTGTAAGTGAAACCTCGATTATTAGTGGTTATGCAAAGTCTGCTAATGTTGAAACTGCGCGTTCAATATTTGTTAATATGCCAGACAGGAATATAGTATCATGGAACGCGCTAATAGCTGGATACACACAGAACGGAGATAATGAAATCGCGTTAAAACTTTTCCTCAAACTAAAACAAGACAACGTCTTTCCGACACATTACACTTTTGGGAATCTTCTTGGTGCATGTGCTAACCTTGCTGATTTGAGGTTAGGACAACAAGCTCATACCCATGTCGTAAAACACGGTTTCAAATTTGAACTTGGGCCCGAAAGTGATATATTTGTAGGCAACTCGCTTATAGATATGTATGTGAAGTGTGGGTCCGTAGAAGATGGAAAACAAGTGTTTATAAAAATGGTCCATAGAGATTTGGTATCGTGGAATGCAATCATAGTCGGGTTTGCTCAAAACGGTTATGGGGTTGAGACCATTGATTTGTTTAAAGAGATGTTGGCATCTGGTGAAAAACCAGATCATGTTACAATGATTGGGTTACTTTCTGCTTGTAGCCATGCGGGTTTACTAGATGAGGGTCGTCATTATTTTTACTCAATGAGTAAAGAATATGGGGTAGAACCAATGAGGGATCATTACGCGTGTATTGTTGATCTTCTTGGTCGAGTTGGCTGTCTTGATGAAGCCAAGAACTTAATCGACACAATGCCAATACAACCTGATGCTGTTGTATGGGGGTCTTTACTTGGTGGTTGTAAAGTACATGGTAACATGGAGTTAGGAAAGTATGTGGCGGAAAAGCTTATAGAAATAGACAGTAACAATTCCGGTCCGTATGTTTTGCTTTCAAATATGTATGCCGAACAGGGGAGTTGGGGTGATGTGAAACGAGTGAGAAAGGTTATGAAGCAACGAGGTGTTGTTAAACAACCGGGTTGTAGCTGGATTGAAATTCAGGGTAAATTTCATGTTTTTATGGTGAAAGATAAGCGGCAAGCTAAAAAGAAGGAAATTTATTCAACATTGAGAAATTTATTTAAAGTAATGAAGTTGTTCGGATATGTTCCTAATGCTCGTGATTTGGAGGCAAGTGAAGAAGAGAGTTCGGATTTAAACACTTTGGAACCTGAAGAACTCGAAGTACCTATAGAGGTGGATGTTGCATAATTTCGAGGTCAGTTAGAAACATTTTTGAAACACTGTAGGCTATTTTTTGTTGTAAACTAACCATTATTTTTGTGGAAGCAACAGCAGTATACACTTATGTGGTGTACACACATGTTAATCAAATATGCTAGTGAATATAGTGTTGTTCTAGGAGCTGCATCCAGTATTTCATGTGAATCAGTCGATAAACAAAACACTAATAATTGGTCATTATATTGGTCTGGTCTCATCAACAATAGGCTCGCTCTGTTTTTAGCTTTGTTTCACACCCTTACTAGCTTTGTTTCACACCCTTACTAGTTGTTTTGAAGGGTCAAATTTGTAGTAAACCTTGCTAATAGACGAATAATGGTTATAGCATTGGTCCTGCATTAGTTTGAGCGAGTCTAGAGTACCAAAATGCCACAACAGCAATAGGTACAGACTGCTGTCCAGCATGGCAGCGATGTACCAGGCTCTGGTGTGGCTGCTATAGCGATACACGGATTTATGTATAGACTTAAACCAATCGTTTATATGATGACTTGCTTAGTCAGTATGTTAGTCTTATTATGTCCCATTGTTTAGCTTTATTGGTATCCTTTTTCATTTCTCTTGTTTTATTAACTTTTTCCAGTCCATTATTAGCTTGCATTAATGATTTTTAATTTTGATAAACAAAAAGTTGGATAAAATCAATCCACGTTCCTTGTCTTAATACATCAACTTTTGTAGATTATTATAAGAAACAAAGTGATGACCTTTCTGAATAATGCATCCCAAATCCATGGATCATACTACAGGAGACTTATAGTAGTGGAAAGCTATCTAAACTTTTTGGTTCTGGTGCAAATATGACTACTAAACATTCATTTTAAGGCTAAAGTCACTATAATTACCCAATCATTATAGATGGCACTAATAAAGTTGTGACTGTTTGTTTTAATCTGCAACACCCTTTTTTTTCTTCTTTTGAATCGAATAAAAAATGAATACTAATGAATAACACGGAGTATACGATTAAGAAATGACATTTTAATAATAATTGAACATGGAGAGAAAAGAAAATAGTGATTTTACGGATTTTGGTGTGTGTGTACTTTGAACGACTTTTGATCCACTTAGCAGGTATGACCCATACTCATCTTAACAAATTGTTTTGTTTTGCCTTTCACCATATTCCCAGCACAAAACATACACTGATAACGAGCAGTTGCTTATGCACACTCCTCAATCTGAAGTTCGAGAGAATGTCCAACCTAGCTATGAATCGGAAATTTTAAAGGACGGCCAATACGTGCTTATCCTTAAATGATCATATCAGCATATCACATTATAAATTATAAATCATAAACTGTAACAAACATAGCAAAGTGGAAATGTCATACCTATGATGATTTAATGAAACTGGCCTTTATTCAATTGGTATATTTGATCATGGTATTTGATATCCACAAAGGAGTGTATAGCTCGAGTGAATTTCACCATCTTGGTGAATCCTATATCCTTTATCATAGAACAACTTTTATTGTAATCGTTGATTATCTCAGAAAGTTGTTTTTCTTTTCTTATGCACTTTCTAGTTTTATATTGACAACAATATGGGTCTTTTTTACTGATCAGTAAAAATGCCGCAAGTAAATGGTATTGATCATGTTTTGAAAGTGATTATGTTATATATTTTACTTAACATAGTTAGCTGTGACAAAACAAGCTGCATCTTAAGAATGTGATAAATAAGTACTCCGTAAGAAGCTGTTTTAGTGTTTGACGAGTTATTACGTGCGAACTGATTAGATAGTTAGACTTTGTTTCTTGCTGCTCTCCTAAACTTGTTACATAAATCTATAAAGCTGTTAATTAACAAATAAATACTTTTACATGGCTACTATCGTTTTACATGGCTACTATCAGATAATCACTTGCAAAAAGCAATGCCATACACGCATGGACTGATCAGATGGATGCATCACAACTTTGTAATTACCCTGTACATCTGATGTTCTATTTTGTAATTCCCTTAGTCGACACACAGTTTTAGAAAAGTCACTGCAAACCTATAAGATAAGATGTCACTTGGAAGTGGGCACTTATTTTGGGACAAATTAAAAATAGTAAGGTAACACTTTCTTTTTTCCGAAACATAAATACAACAGAGCATCTTTAAGGTGGAGATCTCAAACAGTAATAAAAAAAAAATCCAAAGATGCTAATTAGAAAATACAATAAGGAACTGAACCAAAATGGAATCTAAAATCAATCTGCCATTATATTTGGAGGATCACGATTCATGAATCTAGTCTTCATTTAGAGTCAATTACCTGTCCTTAACCGCATCATGAATTGAGAATCAGTATGGGAAGTGTATGTTTCACCAACTCAGAACTCTTGACCAGATTGACCTGACCCGCTCACACTTAACAGCAAAGTTACCAGAACCAGCGGTTTTGGAAAGGTACATATGCAGAAGTGACTTATTTCAGGGGCTGAAGCTTGGTTGCTTTAAAGTGGCTAGATCGTAAATATGGGCAAGGAGACCCTGAGTTCTTTAAAGAAATCAGGATGCTTTCCTGTTACAAACATGAAATCTCATCTCCCTCATGGGATTTTGTAGCGAAGGGGTGAGATGATCCTCGTGTATGAGCATGCATCACGTGGAAGTCTTGACCGCCTATTAAATGACGCCACTCTCACGTGGACGCAACGTATCAAGATATGCTTTAATGCAAGCTTAGTCCCTTTGCAGCATCAAGGCATATCTTGAGACGCGGTGTCCACGTGAGAGTGGCGTCATTCAATACACTGTCAAGACTTCCACGAGATGCATCCTGGTACACGAGGATCATCTCACCCTCGTCGTGCAATATCCCATGAGAGAACTGAGATTTCATGTTGTGACAGGAAAGCACCATGAGTTATTTAAAGAATTCAGGGGCTCCTTGCCCATATTTACGATCTAGATTCTTCAAAGCAATCAGACTTCGGCCCCTAGTTCCGATAACTTTGTTGTCATAAAAAGTTGTCGGTGGCTGATTTGATCTGTTCGAGTTTGATTTGAATATGTTCAAACTCCTTGAAAGAGAATGCCTTTATTTGTTGATTGCTGAAATGAGAAGCTAATTAACAATTTTCGATCTGTGATGTTCAGGCAGCCATTTTCTTGCTACATTTAGACTTATCTTTTTTGTGTGGTGTGTGGTTGGTGGGGATGAGGTGGGGTTGTTTAAATAATACTCCATATGGGAAATAAGGGGTGTTTGGGAAGTAGGATTGCTTTTTTTTTTATGTTTTTCTGCATCATCAACAATTAATGCTTAATAAAATAACATCTCGGTGCACGTTCTCATCATGTGCCATGATCTCTTCTCCCAATCACTGACATACCAAAATGAAAACGTAAAGATAAAACATTTTCTTATCATGTGAAAATTATGCTTGTTGCTTTTTGGAGTGAGCTGTTTTATCTAAACAACTTCATTTGCAATCAATCAGATAAGCAATCCTAAACATTCTGCAAAATGCCTTTCTTTTGTATCAAAAAGCAATAGGCAGTTTTAATAAGCAATCTGAAACACCCCTGCATTGTCACTGAATTCATGAGCTTTCTTCACAACATGATGTCTTTGTTTAAGGAGTCTGTTAGTTGAATGTCGCTTGACAACAAAATCTAATATGACATTGATTCTTTGATGTTTTGCTTATCATAAGTGTCACTTATATTAACTGTCTCTTGTTATCATTTTGACATAAATGTTGTATATGTCTAATCGGACTCAACTTATAAACTAGTCTACGTGAAAATAGGTCATTTGGGTTCTAATTTATTCTCAATGGGTCAAATAGTTAAAGTATCATATACAAAAGTTGTTGTTGAGTCAACCAGACACGAGTAGTTTTGAGTCGCAAAAGTTTACCATTTTGACCCAAACCTGTTAGACTTGTTATCTAACCTGCCCGTTTGGTCGCACGTAAACATTTTTGTCTATTTTTTTAATTTCACTTGTTATCTAACCTGCCCGTTTGGTCGCACGTAAACATTTTTGTCTATGGATGTGGTAATCCGATTCATATACAAAAGTTGTTGTTGAGTCAACCAGACACGAGTAGTTTGGAGTTGGTTGCAGATAAGATTTTTCTACAACTTACCACCCCTATCAATCTCGATGTTTAATCGTTTATTTACTTTTGCTAGTATTGCTCAATTCGTATGCTATGATGACCATAGTATTTCTTAAATAATAGGCAAGCAGCACTACAGCATAATTTTAACTCTATGATGTTCAAACATAAAGCCTTCAGCTTTGTCGTGAATGTGACTAGCTTACATACAAAATAACAGTATATGTAGACTCAAAAAATGTGCAACATGCATTGATAATTTTACTATATACTTATTTAGCATGTAACGTTGATATGGTAAGTTCATTGGTTGAAAGATTTAATCCACTTGTAGTACTTGAGGAATTACTGGTTTCTGTTGTAGCTTTTTCGTAGAAGAAACCAGGCTGCTTAGGTTGGGGCAATTCACCTTCACTCCCAAACATTAGAACCACAGAAGCCATAGTTGGTCTGTCTTCTGGTCGTTGTTGAACACACAATAAACCCACATGAATCGACCGCATTACTTCTGTTAGGTTTATGGACTCATCTAAAGATGCTGCAACCAGCTCCAGTGATTTGCCTTCATTATGGAGCCACCAGGCCTAACAAAACAGAAAAAAGCAATAACAAACTGTAAGCATAAGAGTACGATAAGATATAGAGTGGCGTATTGTGACAATACTTACATGTCCAATAAGGTTGTTGCTATGTTCTTTGTGGGTGAACCCTCTGTTTCTTTTTCCGGTCACAATTTCTAACACTAGAACACCGAAGCTGAATACATCTGATTTTACTGAAAAAATGCCGTCTCCCGCATACTCTGGTGCCATGTAGCCACTGCAACAAATTGGTTGGTTAATTTTAAGAAATTATACTCGTGAGGGGTGGGGGTTGGCATTGTGTTTTGAAAGTGATCATGTGATATGGAATAACCAAAATCAGATAATCACCAGCGATAAAACATGTTGCATGAGATAGTGTTTGGCTGTGCTTCAGTTGCATCAAGTTGTCATAATGTAAACTAGTTGTTTGACTGTGCAGGAATTTTTTGATTATTATGAATATACGTGTAAAAATGACGCTTAATATTTGTAAGAAGAAATTCAGTTTTATTCAACGACTCTAAAACTGAATATTGACGCCTATAAAATGAAAGAACCGGTATAAGTTTCCCTGTAGCCAAACACTAGAAAATGATTATCACATTAAATAATCACTTTCAAAGTACAACTCCAACACCAAATACCCTTTTAATAGATACGCTAAAAGTGACCAAGGGTAAGTATGGAGTCTCACTATGTCCCAACCACTCTTTTTGTGTTCGCCTCCATCTCATTTCCTACAAAGCTTCTGGCCATACCAAAATCTGATATCTTTGGGATCATATCATGGTCAAGCAAAATATTGCTGACTTTAAGATCCCTATGGATAATTCTTAGTCTAGAATCTTGATGAAGATAAAGCAGTCCCCTAGCAATCCCCTTTATAATTTGAAAACGCGTAGGCCAATCAAGTACTTTACTTTGAGTTCCATCTGCATGCAGTTTACATCTGAGTTTATTTACCATTTTCATAAATTAAGGGGTCTTTGGGCTTGCTTGTTTAAAACTGCTCATCTCCTATAACATTAAGCCCGTAACAACCTGCTTATTTTCACAAATATAAGCAGATAAACAGTTTTACCCAAACACTCAAAAGCTTTTTATCTGCTTTAAAAATTACTTAAATAAGCAATCCCAAACACCCTTTTGAATACGCCTTTTGTTTAGAGAATCATACCAAATATAAGAGTCGAGGCCTTTGTTTCTCATGTATTCATACACTAACATTCTTTCTGCTCCCTTGATGCAGCAGCCTAAGAGTTTTACGAGGTTCCGGTGCTGCAACTTGGCAATAGTGATTACTTCATTCTTGAATTCATTTAGTCCTTGTGTTGAAGTCCTTGAAAGCCGCTTCACTGCTACTTCCTGCCCATTTTCCAGCACGCCCTGAAAAAACGAGCTTTTGAGGTAAGTATGATCTATATTCCTTTATACAATATCGTGAAAACATTTGTGCGTGGGGTGCATTATGGTATGGGATAATTAGAATTAGAAAATCAGTTTGTAATAAACAGGCTGGACCAGATAATCATATGTTGAAGTGTTTGACAAATTCTGATTTGTTAAGCACTTAATATGTAAAGCCTCGTTTGCAAAAAAATCCAACGTACTTTTTCATTTGTCCCATACTTTTGACAGTTGACATTGTACTTTTTGTGCACATTTGAGTCATTAAAAGATGATTTCGTATCCCATTTGAGTCATTTTGTAAACCGTATTCTTTAACATTTTTTTATATGACTTAGGGTCATATGAATGTAACATTTTATATCAAGTTTGAAATGCAATGTTTAAGGGAGTTTTGGCTATATGACTCAATCTGGACACAAAGCCACCCGTAAATGACTCAAACGTACAAAAAAGTATAATGACCAAAACGGGACATATAAACAAGTACATTGCTATGGAAAAAACCATATATACATAACATTTTTTCGTTCTAGCAAAATTCTAGGTTATATACTTGTTTTTTACCTTATAAACAGGTCCAAAACCACCTTCGCCAAGCTTACTGTTTTCTGAAAAGTTGTTGGTGGCTTTACGCAATATATGGAAGTCTATCAGTCGTAGTTCTAGATCATCCTTAGAGTCTTCATTATCAGGATCATGTCCATTATCTTTCTCTAGTACGTGTCCCTGATAAATAGGGACTGTCAATCAAACTATATAAATTGAATGGTTTAATAATGACCCAAGTAGTTACCTTGTTGCTTTAGCTTCCTCTTCTTATATCGATAGAATACACACAGAGAAAATATTATGACCAATAATACAGATATTGTTGGGACAATGATCTTTACTAGTCTTGCACTCGAGCTTTTACCTTTTGCTGCAGTGACCATAGTTACTCGTTAAACAGATAAATTAGATTCGTAACCAGAACAAACTGTAGGGTGAAATGTGATTTTACTGAAAGGGTGTTTTGCATATTTAGTTGCTTATTTTTGTAAGCACATAAGTAGTTTCGATACAACAACTTAACTACGTTCCTTTTTTTACTGTGCTTATTCAAAGTAAAATATGCAAATAAGCAGTTTATTATAACACTCAAAACAGCTAGTGCCTAAAAATAAGCATATAAGCACTTAAATAAGCAA
This sequence comes from Artemisia tridentata subsp. tridentata, assembly GCA_021014915.2. NCBI lineage: Eukaryota > Viridiplantae > Streptophyta > Magnoliopsida > Asterales > Asteraceae > Artemisia > Artemisia tridentata. Next base: position 42,066,819 of record CP139509.1, on the reverse strand, counting down.
TCCCAAACATCCTTTTAGAGTAATAAGCACTTTAAAATATGCAGGTTGGTGCTTAGTTCCAAGCAGATAAGCGGTTTGAAATAAACACCCTCTGATTACCTAATTCAGAGGCTGGCATTCTTATATAAAGATCCTGCCTGTTTTCCGTAAATGTTCTGATATCTATCAAGTCACCAAACCATAACAAACATCCGCTTCCTTTCCCGGTTATATTCTGAGTCGTGTAAGCAGTACACGAACAGTTCCTCTTGCACATCCTTGCACATTCATCAAGTTTCATAGTCAAATCAAACCACGACCTTTGTGTATCTGGCAACTTTAAACTCGAATATTTCCTAAACCCTTCATCCGGTCCACAATTCAAAGGGGTCGTACGCTTACACCCTTGAGACCAATCTGCTACATTCCACTGGTCCGGTGACGTGGGCTCGAACCCTCTCAAACATCCACAAGCTGGTGAATTGTTAATGCTACAACTAGCAAATGAACCACATAGAGCATACCTGTCACAGTTATCAGTCTGTGGAGTCATGTATACCAACCATTCTTGCCTACTTTCAATCCATAACAACCGTTCGAAGCTACCCGTAGGTCTAATGACCAGTCGTGTGAAAACCGAAGTATTAACTAAATCAAAATGGTAATACATTTCTTTTTCATCAAGAACAAACCCAAATCTATATATCGAATTTGGTCTCGTATTTGGTTCACCACTAAACCGAATTCCATTCCATGGACCCGCACGAAACCTGATTTTGGAACCATCCCTAACGATCATTTGCGGGTACCCTTGTATATCAATCCACACGGTAAACTCACCTAAAGACGGGTCATCCTCACTTTTCCATGACGTAAAATGCCTTTCAAGCCCAGTTACCAAATCTTTACCGAATTTCATCCCAGGAACAAACGTATCTGTTGGAAAATCGAAACTTTGCCATATGGGATCCTCCAGCGTCCCATCTCGTCCATCTCGAACTATCAAGTTACCAGTTTCTAATAACCGACAAACCGGGTTTTTTACAGACATATTTCCCGACCTCCATATAATGTCACCAGACACATTACGGATCATTAAAACTCCCTGGAGAGTGAGAGTCAGCTCACCTGAGGTGTCTGTGATCGGCGTATTCCTGTTAGCTACCCAGATAACAGTTCCTTGTGATATTCGTTTATACCATATTCCAACGTATCGGTTAGTAGAATTCTTGGGACTAAAGAATCCAAGCTCAAAAGTGTCTTGGTTCGAAACAATGGTTTCACCATCTTTTATAGTTTGGTTTGCTGATATGGTGTCAACTGCTGTCGTACATGTGATCACTAAACATAGTACAACAGCTATGCAAAGCCATATCATGGTAAGCTGTTGTTTCTTCATCATAAGTTTTGTTGAATTAGTTCATGAAAATGTTCTTTATGTGTCGAAATTATTGGTTAATGATCTATGTTTCAATGTTGATATGTTTTGTTGATTGGAATGTTGACTTGTCTAGAAGTACTTTTGAAATTGACCAATTATGAAGTATCTTTTGGGTTGTTCTATAATCAATCATTCACATTACAATCAGTTGCAACTTGCATTTCCTTAAAATTTAAAACTAGCATACCGACCTAGTTGAATTTTGGAATAGTATTTGTAAGTCAAGTCAACTTTGTGAAAATGTGGTTTGTAGGTTAGCTTGGAAGATTAAAGTCACCTTCAAAAAAAAGGTAACATGGTGAAATAAATGAGTTGATAGTTTGTGATAGAACTAAAAATCATAGTTACCACCCTACATGTAACAAGTGTTGTCTTTTGAAGGTGGACAGTGTTGTCTTTCGAAGGCGCGCGAGGTGGGCGATCATCCTGGGCCTCCGAGTTTTGAGAGCCTCAAATTTTTGGACACAAAAAGGTATATGATAGAAAAATAAAGGCGAAAATGCATTTTTCATAGTTCCAGATTTTGGTTAACATAAAGTTCGAGTACCATAAACTGTTAAAGGTCGAGCATAGTATTCTATAATTATTTAACTCGTAAATAAGAGCCAATTTTAGGGCCTTATATTCAATTTTCGCCCAGGGTCTCCAAAAACTCGAAGGCAACCCAATTCTTAGTACGAGTCAAAATGTAGGGTGATATAGGTCAAGTTCATGAGAAAATTGTGTAACATAGACCTGACTTTTAGAGAAGCTCCAAAATTAGCGTGTCAAACTAGTTGTACAAGCATACACGAGTCTTGTTAAATTCATAATGTAATTAGTAACAAGATTCTTTCTAGTACAGATTTTGAATGAGTCACGCTTCTATAAGCCTTTGTTTGGAGTTTAATATAATGTTGCAAAATTGACCACCGAAACAATACAAACAATTTTGTTACGTACTTTTCTTGTTAGCTATAAATGTGGCTGCTGTTCAAAGTATCGTACACTTTCATTTTTATTTAAATTAGCCGTACACATTAAACAAGTCGCCATTGAAGACCAACGAGTTAAGGTGGGGACATACATATATTGGTCGTTTGTTTGCTATCACAATCCCTCTTTGTTTCATATTGGCAACATTATCAGTAAGGACAGATGTGATGGTTTGGTGTCGACATATGAGTAAACAAATATATCATCACTTGCATTATAAACTTTATAAATATAAAAATGTTATTCGATAAATCTTGACTACATAAAATAAATATATACGTTTCATTATGTATCTAGCAATCTATTTTGCGTCTTAAAGTAGAGTGGACTCAACCAAAAGATTTAACATGGTCAACATGATTAATGTTGGTGTATGTGTCCGGACGATATGTATCGTCCGGACTCTCATCGCGTGTCCGGACATCTCACTACGTCCGGATCGTCGTCGCACGCCCGGCCATTTCCGCCGATAAGCCCGCCGCCACTTATGTTGTGTGGTCCCATCAACCGACACACTCCCAGATTTCACGGGATTGTGTCCCCCACGTGGCCTGACACATACCTACTATGTCAGACATAGGTCAACTCGCATGGTCCCGAGGTGAACAGGTACAGTAGGTGTGGGTAGTATAAATACCCACACCTCATTTATGATTATGATCAATTCTCACACCTACCACTTTTACTCTCACATTACTGTTCACTCAATTATAAACCGATACTTACTCTCACGCCGGAGGTCGGTCTTGGGATAAAACCCAAGGCGAGCCTAACGCGTGTATCTCGTGTGCAGGAGCAGATAAGGTCCAAGGAGCCCGCTCCGAAGGACAACATACAGAAGTGGGGCCTTCATACAAGGTTTTACTTCAACAAATTGGCGCCATCCGTGGGACCCGCTATTCAATCTACCTAAGCTTTGAATGGCAGGTTCCTCCTTCCCCTCTCTTCGTCTCAACGACAGAGAGGACGAGACTAACAACCATAACACTTACGGCCCTAATGATAACCAGGATCAGCACGAAACCAATAACCCGGATCTAGGCGGGCCCAGCCATGAGCCGTACGACCCCAGCAATGCTAACATCTGGCAGGAGCCTGACAATGACCATGATCGGCTCGAGCCCAGCAACATTCACAAACGGCACGAACCTGAAAATGAACACGCTCGGTTTGGAACTAACAACAATCAGAACCGACGTGACAACTCGGCCGAGAACTCTCCCAGTCTCCAAGAGCTGATTAGCAGTCAAGTAGCGTCCCTAACGGAATTGATCAAAAAGCACAATGCACTCACTGGGAGCGCTTTAAAGCCAATAAGGTTAAATTTCGAAGATGAAGGGGATACCAGCCGAGGAAAAGAAAAAGTAAACGAAGGCAAGAACGATGACTTGCATAAGCCCTTCAAAGAGACATCAAGGTCACCGTTCACACGCCGCATCGTGGAGTTTTCGGGCCCAAGTCACACCATGCCACTTAACATGAGGTTCTATGACGGATCGACAGATCCAAACGATCACCTCACCAGGTTCACCGGAGCTGCTAACCAAGGGGAATGGCCGATGCCTGTATGGTGCCGGATGTTTCAACAAACGCTAGACGGAGCGGCAGGTGGATGGTTTGAAAGGTTGGAACCTGGGAGTATCGATAGTTGGAACGAACTAAGGGAGCTATTCTCCGCGAGGTTTTCGCTCCGAAGAAAATGCGTAAAGGATCCCACAGAGATCACAAAAATCGTCCGGCGAGCTCACGAATCCCTTTTGGACTTCAAGGAAAGATGGACTGATGAGGCAAGTTACATAAGCGGTGTGCCGGAAATCATGAAAATCTCCGCCTTCATGAACGCACACAGGTGTCCGACCCTCTCCAAGAAATTCTCCGATAGGGTGCCACGCACAGTTACGGATATGTTCACCAGGATAGACGATTTTATAAGATCCGAAGAGGCATACCGCAGCACAGAATTACCGAAAGGAGAAGGATTCGATTCAAAAGGGAAGGGAACCCCAAACTTCAAAAATGACAGGCCGCGGGTAGAACGCCGAAGTGATTACCGGTCGAAGGATACATTCCACCCTTACGTGAATCCCATCCGGAGCTTCCACCGTGGTGACCCTCCCCGCGGTGACCTTCCTCTTCTAGATTACCGCCGCAACGACCCACCTAAACCGGCTCACCATCGAACGGGCCTTTTGTCGCTAACCAAACCCCCCAGGGAAATATTGGCCACAGAACTCCATTTGAACTTACCGCCTCCAGCCCCAATGGGAAGCCGACCGAAAAGGGAGAATTCAGATAAATACTGTGAATACCACAGGGACAAGGGACACCTTACCGATGATTGTTTCCAACTAAAGAGGCAGCTAGCGTCCGCCTTGGAATCCGGAAAACTTGACCATCTCCTAAAAGATTTCAGGCAACAGGATGGGGGTAAAGGCAGAGACCAACAGAGGAAAAACGATAATGGAAAGCCCAGAGTAATCAACCTGATAAGGAGCTTGCCTAATATTCCGGGGTCGATCTCCAATCATAATACTGAAAGGTGGATGGACGTACCAATAACTTTCCCTTCCCTTGCCTACGCGGACTTATCGTACGAACCTCTCATTATAGAAGGCTGCTTCGAAGGAAACTTAGTGCGGACAGTTTATGTTGATGAAGGATCATCAGTGAACATCATGTATAAGCATTGCTTCGACAAATTCAGTGCTAAAACGAAAAGTCGAATTCAGGAGACCAACACCACGCTAATAGGTTTCTCGGGAGAGCGTAACAAGCCAAAAGGGAAAATAATCATGGAAGTACTCTTCGGTAACGATAGAGAGTACCGAAGGATGTTCACGAAATTTTATGTAATACAATCTCCAGCAGCCTACGAGGTAATTCTGGGGAGATCCGGGCTCAGAGAATTGCGAGCTATCACCTCAACGAATCATTCTATGATGAAGTTCCCCACTCCAGCGGGGATTGCAACCCTGACTACTCGACCGGGCACGAAAACCGAAGACCAAAAGTTCGGGGTAAATCGTGCAAAGGTAGCCCCAAAGCGGGCCGAAAACGTCAACGTCAAGAAGAGAAAGGCGGCAGAAAGGCAGGAAACTCGGACCTCTCACGCTCCGGATTTCGAACAGGCAAAGAAGCTTTGACTTCAAAACTCCCGCCCGGAAGCTTTGACTTCAAAACCTCGCGCGAATAACAGCATCGTTTGGTGAAACGCTGCAGTAAAATGTCCGATGTAGCCTACAATCGGAACTGTCTTTTGTAAAAGTTGTAGGCTAGCTTGCTAATTACTAGTCTGTAGTTTCTCCGGCATCCGGAGGGACAATTTTACGGCTTAACGCCTTGATGTATGTATAAAATTAAACGGATCGTGGAAAACACTCCCTCCCTCGTAACGGATCGTGAAAACACTCCTCGTGTCAATATAAATTAAACGGATCGTGGAAAAACACTCCCTCCCTCGTGAGCGGATCGTGAAAACACTCCCTCAATATAAATTAAACGGATCGTGAAAACACTCCGTCAATATAAATTAAACGGATCGTGGAAAACACTCCCTCCCTCGTGAGCGGATCGTGAAAAACCTCCGTCAATATAAATTAAACGGATCGTGGAAAACACTCCCTCCCTCGTGAGCGGATCGTGAAAAACCCCCGTCAATATAAATTAAACGGATCGTGGAAAACACTCCCTCCCTCGTGAGCGGATCGTGAAAACACTCCGTCAATATAAATTAAACGGATCGTGGAAAACACTCCCTCCCATGTGACGGATCGTGAAAACACTCCGTCAAATAAATTAAACGGATCGTGAAAAACCTCCGTCAATATAAATTAAACGGATCGTGGAAAACACTCCCTCCCTCGTGAGCGGATCGTGAAAAACCTCCGTCAATATAAATTAAACGGATCGTGGAAAACACTCCCTCCCTCGTGAGCGGATCGTGAAAAACCTCCGTCAATATAAATTAAACGGATCGTGGAAAACACTCCCTCCCTCGTGAGCGGATCGTGAAGAACCTCCGTCCATATAAATTAAACGGATCGTGGAAAACACTCCCTCCCTCGTGAGCGGATCGTGAAAAACCTCCGTCAATATAAATTAAACGGATCGTGGAAAACACTCCCTCCCTCGTGAGCGGATCGTGAAAAACCTCCGTCAAATTAAACGGATCGTGGAAAACACTCCCTCCCTCGTGAGCGGATCGTGAAAAACCTCCGTCAATATAAATTAAACGGATCATGGAAAACACTCCCTCCCTCGTGAGCGGATCGTGAAAAACCTCCGTCAATATAAATTAAACGGATCGTGGAAAACACTCCCTCCCTCGTGAGCGGATCGTGAAAACGCTCCGTCAATATAAATTAAACGGATCGTGGAAAACCCTCCCTCCCTCGTGAGCGGATCGTGAAAACACTCCGTCAATATAAACTAAACGGACTGTGAAAACACTCCGTCAATAAAATTAAACGGATCGTGAAAACACTTCCTCCCTCGTGAGCGGATCGTAAAAACACTTCGTCCCAAATTTAAACGAATTATAAAAACATTCCATCCGATTGTGAACGGATGGTGAAAACGCCCTGTCGAATAAAATTACACGGATAAGTAAGGACACTCCGTCAAAATGAATTGAATAAATCGTGCAAATACTCCATGTAAATTAAAAAAGTCGTAAAAACACTCCCTCCCCCGGGAGAGGATCGTGAAATCACTATCAAATAAATGAATCGGCAAGAAGAGGGAAGTTTCTGTCCTCATGGATAGGCCGCTTAATTACCCTGAACATATCTCTCATCCCAGGGGGTCCTAAATCGAACGGTTTATACGACGAGCGAAGTCTTTTAGATCATATACGCCCTTGTCTGTTTCCTAATGATGCATAGCTTTGAAGGCACGGATAATAAATAATTCCAGAAACGCTTGTCATGAAAGTTGAGAACACATAATTTATCTACGGTCAGCAGGTTCAAATAAACGAACATATGGAACAATCCGAACCGGTAGACCAAATAAAAAAAAGGGAAAAGGAAAAGATCTCATCACCAGAATCAACACATGCATCTCATCAAAATCCTATTGATCAGAAATAAAACGCCTCTTACAGAGTAGCTACAAGTCGTTTCATCAGAAAAAAAAAAAACACAAATAACAACGAACATTACAGTCATGAACAAGTCATTATACGGGATGTCTGGTTACAACCATTGTCATTATTACATTCATCCAAGGAAAAGAAGTTTAAGACAAGAAACAAACAGTCAAGAGCCCTTATTCGCAACACCCCCCACCACAGAAGAGCCGCCCGTCGAAGCCTGCTTCACACCGGAAGATGTTCCGGTCTGGTTGGGGGGACGGGCTATTGTAGCTTTCGTGGGAGGGGCACGGATGACAGGAAGGACATCCATAAGCTCAGCCAAGGGCAACCGATAAGAATCTGCAAGCTTCTGAACATATGGGTACCGAGCCTCAAACAACTTTGCATACTCCGCCTGCCAAAGTTTGGGAGCCTCCATGTTGAGGTTGCGAAACTTGGCCAGGATTCTGCCATGATCTTCTTCTTTGCGCTCATACTTAAGACCGTCTAGAAACCCAGCGGTATATGTCAAGCTGTAAACCCTTCCCACGCTCTCTTTGTACTCGGAACTACAGAACAACCGCTCACAAGCAGTCGGAAACAGATCCTTCACAACGCTTTGGCGCTCAATCTCTGATCGTCCAACCTGGGCAAGCAAGTCTTTATTCTCTTGCTCCAGCCGTCCTATGGTTTTATCCCTTTGTCCTACACCCTGCTCCAACTCTTTTAAGCTATCAGCACGAGAGTCAGCTATCCTCCTCCATTCATCCCTGTCTTTCTCCATCTCAGCTAACTGAGCAGATAGCCTCTCTTCTCGAGTCGACACTCCGGCTCGCACATCGGACAGTTCCTGCTTAAGAGCGTTAAATTCATCAACCAACCGTGCATGCCGGCCATGCTCCGCACTACGCTGCATTATGCCCTCTTTGTACTGCCGGTCTAGCTCCTTATGCTCACCGAGCAGTTGGTCGAACCTACGGAGCAACTCAGCTTGCAAAGCAACACCACTCCCGGCCTGCTCATACGCCACATGAACTAGCTGGCTAAGGTTTAACTCTGCGAGAGCAGCTTTCTCGACAGGAGGTGTGACATGCATCAGCAGCTCCCGGCAGGCTCGGTAAGAATCCAAGCGGGCATTCTGAGGCAAAGACCAACCGGGAACAAAAAGCCCCCTCTCGAGCAAACCCTGATCTGTAAAAAAAAAATGGAATAGATCGCTCAGTAAAAATAAGACAACAAAGTATATATAAATAAAAAAAAAAAAACCCCCCACAAGGAAGATCTCCTACCTCCTCCAACTGATTGATGTTCCACAACAGTATGTTGAGAATGCATGGAATGGTCTGAATGAACCATATGATCTGCAAGAATAGCGAGGGACTGTAAATAAAGGAAAAGAGTTTGAAATAAAAAACCGCGACCAGTCAAGGAAGACAGTTTATACCGTCAGACAAAGACTGCTGATTTTCTATGTGGGTCTCCGGAATAGGCTGCTCCTCGGGATTATTCTCGTCGGTATGCTCAGACGAAGATTCCCGCACATCCGGATTCCCACCACCCTCCTGATCCTTTTGCTCCGGCATTTCTCCTCCGCCCTGGTTCTCGGCAGTACCCTCAGCCACCAACGGCTCAACATGACGGATGGGAGTGACATCAAGAGTATGATCCGAAGCCTCATCTCCCTCCCTCCGTTTGCTTCTCTTCTTCTTGGGCTTCCGAACAACCGATGGACCCTCAGCATTCCTCTTCTTACCCTCTGCCTCTACGGCCTGCTTTTTTCTCTCCTTCTCTTCTCTAGCGGACAATATATTCAGGTCCGGTCTCTCAACCACCTTCTGTAAAGGAGTTTTCTCCGGAATTACACTCCCCGGTGCCAATGGCTCAGTTGTACGCTTCGGCCTTTCACTCTCATCCTCCAGGGCATCTCCCCTACCAACTTCAACATCAATTTCCACTGGCAGTTCCAAATACTCTGTCATGGAAAGAACTACAAAAAAAAAGGGGGGGTAGTAGAGACAGTAAGCCAAACAAATAAAAAAAAAAACACTACAAAACAAAGGCAAGCAAATTTGCATTACCATGCCCATCGGCATCCTTTAGAACGCCCTTATAACCGGGATAATCAAAAACCCTACTAAGTCCAGTCATCCACAATAGAGCGGCTGAAGGTTTTTTCAAACGAATCACTTTACGAGCAATTGTCTCAGCGTCCCTTTCAGAATACGACACCGGAAATTCATCGGTAACTTTGGAATCCCTATGCCTCCATGGCATTGCCTGCGGAAATGCTCTCCGACTGATCAAAAAGAAATGGTTCTTCCAGTGCTTTAGCCCTGTCAACACCTCCTCAAAGCATTTCATTGCTCGCGCCCCCGTCCGATTTTCAAAAGAAAACCAATGCCCCTGTTTACACAATCTGTAGAAGACCCTAAACAGATGGACGGTTGGTCTTACACTCAGGCTATAACAACGAACCTCAAACATGGTCACCCGGTTCAAACCTATCGGTACCAGTTGAGAAATATGCACCCGGAAATATCCTATCACTGCTAATAAGAATGTTGAGAAGGGAATCCTAACACCCCCTATACTTAGCTGGTGAACATAAATACCGATTTTGTCGTCCGGCAACATGTCCATGGTCATTCCTGCCGGAGGTAATGTGGGCTCTAAATCCAAGGGAATCCCGAACTTGCCAACCACACGATCCAACTCACCCTGCGTCAATTTAGAGATATGTACATGCATATCGCACTTAGGAACTATTTTAGCAGGCTGCGGTCCAATCCTACTGACTAATGGGACATTCCCTGGTGCGCTCATCTCAGCGGCCATATCTAAAAGGATGCCGACGGGAAATTTACGAAAGATAATTACAAAGAAGAATGGAACGCACCTTTCGGAAATTCCTAAAACAGGTGATCGGCTGACAAAATGGATATCGCACCGAGGGAAATAAGATGAAAAGCACAGTTGAAAACTAGAAAATGAGAAGAGAAACCGATATATATAGGAAGAAAAACTTGCAAAGAAGTAAAAAGCTCACATCATCCTGACACCTTCTGACGTGGCAATTCCTGGAACGTTGGATGCTCATAGCAAAAGTCACACGTGTCATCCAAGTACTAATATATAAAATAAAAGCTGCCTCTATCTGGCCCATGGGCCTACAACTGAGTTAGCCCAATAGCTGTGAGTAAGCCCTACAATCATCGGGCTATCACACATATACAATCCGAATCCATCGGCCCTCGACATATAAAAACAATCTTAGAAGACATACCGATCGTATGTCCGCCTGTCCCACACCGAAGGCTATAGAAAACAACCTTCCGAACAACTAACAACAAAAGTTCACAATGGTATTCTGTAAACATATGTGCTCAGATACAGAGATAAAGAAATGAAAAGCTTGCTGAGCACAAGTTATCATTGATACTCCATTCTGGAGGATAGAGTTCAGCTCGAATAGTACAAGAAAAAAAAAAAAACCGTAAGATAATTGTTATATGTCCGAAGGAAACGCACCGGGAGGCGGAAGCTACAATAGTCTTAACGGCTCTGGCCGAAAGGCCATAAGGTACTCTTTAAAGTATTACATCAATATTGTACTAACAATACAATACCGGTGTATGGGTCCGAAACACAGGACGAAATCGAAAAAGCACACTTTAAGTATTGCACCATCAGTCTTCAACCAATGCCACAATACTGGGGGGGACATGTTGGTGTATGTGCCCAGATGACGCACATCACCCAGACCATTAGTAACCCGTTCGAATTCATACTTTAAGTATTGCACCATCAGTCTTCAACCAATGCCACAATACTGGGGGGGACATGTTGGTGTATGTGTCCGGACGATATGTATCGTCCGGACTCTCATCGCGTGTCCGGACATCTCACTACGTCCGGATCGTCGTCGCACGCCCGGCCATTTCCGCCGATAAGCCCGCCGCCACTTATGTTGTGTGGTCCCATCAACCGACACACTCCCAGATTTCACGGGATTGTGTCCCCCACGTGGCCTGACACATACCTACTATGTCAGACATAGGTCAACTCGCATGGTCCCGAGGTGAACAGGTACAGTAGGTGTGGGTAGTATAAATACCCACACCTCATTTATGATTATGATCAATTCTCACACCTACCACTTTTACTCTCACATTACTGTTCACTCAATTATAAACCGATACTTACTCTCACGCCGGAGGTCGGTCTTGGGATAAAACCCAAGGCGAGCCTAACGCGTGTATCTCGTGTGCAGGAGCAGATAAGGTCCAAGGAGCCCGCTCCGAAGGACAACATACAGAAGTGGGGCCTTCATACAAGGTTTTACTTCAACATGGTCAACATGATTAATTTTAGTTTATATAATCTATACTATATATATAAAAGAAAAACGGTCAAACTTTGAAAAGTGAAATGTTGAAAGTCAAAGGTGAAAGAAATGTATGATGTAATTAATACTTTTATTAAAACACAATATTACTTAAAATTACAATAATTTATTCACATTGTACAACCAATTAAAAGCACAAATTAAAAACAACCAATTAAAACACCCTTACTAAAAAGTACAATAAAATTTTCACAATGTACAATTTAAACAAGCTACAACATAATCCAAAATATAAAATAATTAAACACACTAATTAATGTTATTTTTAAAACACCATAAAATGAAAAATACATGTTATTATACACATTATACAAATTAATAAAACACACAAAGCTTTATACAAGCTAACAAGTTGATTGTACATATAGTTTTGAAAACCGGATCGGACCAACGGGTTCAACCGGGAACTGGTGTCGCCACCGGTTCGGGTAACCAATCAAAGTCATCCGAAAACGAACCAGAAAGGACCCGTTGAAACCGATACAAACTGGTGAATCAGGTCTCATCGAGATCTATTTCTCCGGTTAATCGTCACAGGGTAACCACCGCCGCAACGCACAGGTACCCTGCTATACTATATATAAAGGAAAAACCAAAAAGTAAAAAGTGAAAAGTTGAAACTAAAAAAGGAAATGTTGAAAACATATATTTCAAAAAGAAACTATTAATACATATCGAAAACCGGGTTGACCCAGGACGCTTCAAACCCGACGGGTTGACCCGTTTTCGACCCAACTCGTCGGGTTGTCTCAGTTTAAATCGACCCTTTTTTCGACTGGAACGGTTCAACCCGGAATCTGGGTGTGGTCATCGGAGAAGATGAAGATGAAAGGTAAAGGGTGGTTGTGTGGTTGTGGTGGTAAAGGGTGGTAGTGGTGGTGCCGGTTGTGTGGTGGTAAAGGGTGGTGGTGCAAAAGAAAATAAAAGTGGGGAAGAAGACAAGGGTAGATTAGTCATTTCACAGCCCTCTGACTTTGACTAACGAGAAAAAGTTAACGAGTGTTAGTCAAAAAATATTTTTCGCAACTACAGTAATGCGGGAAGGACATAACTCGCATAAAATTGAAAGTTTAGGGATCGCAATTTTTTTTCAAGACATTTTTCGCTCTTTACTCGATAAGAAAACCCTTTGTAGTAAAATACGCTATATAACCACCAGCTCATAAAAGCCCTTAACATCAAAATGTGTTTTCTTATTCTTTTTTGACCCGAAAAAATAGATTTGTTTCATTTATAAAAAGTTTTATTTAATTATATAGATTTGCAGCACCAAACGTATTTTATTATAAAGCTTAGACAATATATACTCTAGTGTAATAAATAAAATTTACAGACTTACAAAATGTTATATTTATAATAGAAAAAAAAATTAATAGTGCTTTTATATAAGTAAATATATAATAAAAAAAAATACATAAAATATAGGCATCTTTTTTTCTTTCATCATTTTTGTGTATGTGTTTAGTTTGTATTTGTTATTTTGCGGGTAGCGGTGTCCCTATAAACCCATGTTATGAGCATGGTGTGCTTGTAGTATATAGTTTTTTGTTATCAGTAAAAAAAAAAAAAAAAAGTTGATGTGACACGTGACAATATTTTTGCTATAAAACACACGGTTAACTCGAAACCGCAACTTAGTATGAGTAAATAATTTTGTTAGCTATAAATGCACTTTCTTTTTTTTTTTTTTTAATTTAGTCAAAAAAAAGGCACTTTAATTTTGTTAGCCATGACCAAAGAGTTAAGGTAGGGACGTAAACATACTGGTTGTTTGTAGCTACACAATCCTCTTTATTTCATATTGGTAAGGTCATCAATAAAGAATTAAAGACACACATGATGTGATTGTTTCGTATCGACACATGAGTACACAAAAATATCGATCAGTTGCATTATACATTTCAATTATAAAGAAAGGTCGGCGCAAGTTATTCATACTCCCTAAAATGACTTTTGATACCTTCTCTTTATTAGAAGACAAAAAATAAATAATAATAAATAAATACATAAATAAAAAATTGAAATATTTGTTATTTGAAATGTATTATCATGAGGTAAGGTTTTAGGGCCCGTTTGGTTTGTAGATGGGTTTATGATTAGGATTAGGATTAGGATATAAAGTTAAATATTTGGATTTGGATTTGGTGAGAGAAAATATTATATTTAATGTAAAATGATTATTTAAATAGTTAGTAGAGGAATTAAAAATAATATATAATTTAAAGTTTTTTTTTTTTTTTTTTTTTTTTTTTTTTTTTTTTTATAAAAAAAATTAAAAATGAAGTAAGTGGTTGAGATTCAACAAGGACCCACAAAATAGTATGGATTTGTAAAATCCTGATGCGAATGCCTACTTTTCAAGATGCCTGATTTTTTTTCTTTGAACCCCATATTTGGGTCCCACATATTTGAACCAAACAACTTTAATTTACCATCATCCCTTAATTTACTCCTTAGACCCTCAACCAAACGGGCCCTTAAAGTTTGACAAGACAAATTATTAAAAGACAATAAGTACGGGATAAGTACTTGAATTAGCCTAAAGTTTAGGGCTGTAAACGAACCGGACGAATACGAACGAAGCCTTGTTCATGTTCTTTCATTTAATTTTAACCGGACAAATAAACGGACACGAACGCTTAAACGGACGAATTTTCTTGTTCATGTTCGTTTATTAAGAAAATGAGATGTTCATGTTCGTTTATGTTCGTTCATTAAGACACTAAACGAACGCTAAATGAACACAAACGATCGAACATAAATGAACATAGACAAATGATCGGCCCCAAACGGTCACCTAATATTGACCAGGTAAATGGTCAACAAGAGTCAAACAATCTAAGGCACGATACAATTTACCAAAGGAGTACAGAGTGTATCCCCGGGTCGTTAAGTCCCAACGAGGTGTGAAATCTGTAGTAAAACGAATCTGTGATCGGGTGATAATTGAACGGAAAAGGTTGTGAGTGATTTACACTAAGGAATAAAAGAAAATAGCTTAAACAAGCTATAAGAACAAGTACGTGAAAGCAAAATACTTAGAAACGTTTTAAAACTTAAAAAACGTACGTTTAATTTAAATTTACGTAAACGTACAAAATAAAACGTGAATTCTGACCAATATAAATCCCACGGATGTGAAAATTATATTTTTAGAATCCTAATAATAAAAGAAAATTATTGGAAAATTAAAATTATTTTTTTAGACTTTTTATTTATTTTTTATTAATTAAAAACTATTTATAACTATTTAATAATACCCTAAATTAAAAGAAAATAGGAAATTATCCTAGAAAATTAAAATTTTAACTTAGATAAATCTAAAATAACCTAAAACTTATTTTAAGACTGAAAATATATTTTTTTACACTTTTTATCTAATTATTATTAATTAATTACTAATTAATAATTATTTAAACTAATTTAAATTATAATAAATACTAAATGAACAAAGAAAAATCTGAAACTTTTTCTATAAATACTCTAAGGTGACAGGAAGATAAGAAAAATATAAAATTAAAAAGTGCTTTTTGAAAAAGCTGAAAATAAGCCAAATGGCTTAAATAGAAGCTATCACTTATTTTTATGTTTAGATTTTCTGATTTTCTTTTTACAAAACTATTTTACTACTGAAAATATGGAACTTTTACAAAAACAAACTTGATGAAACTTAAAAATAAGCAGATAAGAAGCTAATAAGCCCAACAGTTGGCTTGTTTATGGTTTTAAGAACTTTGATTTTGCAAATTAAGCTATGGGCTGGAATATAAGCTAAAAGCTAAAGGAATAAGCTATTATACACTGAGAGGAGTGTATTTAAGCTAAAGTAACTAGAAAAAGCCAAGGTCAAGAGCTGTAAAGCTCTCAATAAGCTTTTGCTTATTTTAGTCTGCTGATGCAGGCTATGCACAGGGCAAAATTGCCTTTTTTGAGGGCCTGAGTTGAGGGCTTAAAAGAGATCTAAAATTCAAACCAAAAATACAAGCTTGGGGACAAGCTGGGTGAGCTTATTTTTCCAGAGTTTCAGCTTATGGGAGCTTGTGATGTGTGAATTAAAAATTCAACAAGGGTCTATGAAAACCATGAAAACTGAAAAATGCAGTCTGCTTGTGTGCAGACTTGGTGTGTTGTGCATGCCAAGTGACCAAACCAAATCTTGTAAATACACAATATGGACTGAAATGAACTCAGAAATGCCAATGAAAAGGCCAAAATAAGCTTGTGGCTTATTATGGCTTATTTGAACACTTAAGAGGGTGAAAATTGCACAGACAAAGCAAATAGGCCAAATCTAACTAAAAGGCTTATAAGAACTTCAAAACAGCTTGATTTGGTTAAAATAAGCTGGATCAAAGTTGGAAATATGGCACATGTACAGTAACACTATGATTTTGACTAGCTTGAACTTATAAACCAAACACCCCTTAATATGTGACTGTGGTGATTTTAAAACTAAAACAGATTATTTTAGACTAAAATTTCTAATGAACTAAGTCTATTTAACTTATTTAAGTATTAATTAGTATATATACACTGGAAATAAGCTGGAAATAAGTAGTTTACTATATAAGCTAATTTTGGCCTTTTTTATGTTTTTTAAGTAAAATGAAAACAAAGTTATTAAAAACTGATTATATTGATGAAATATGATTAGAAACTAGTAATAAGCAGGAAATAATAGAAATAAGCTTCAAATAAGTAGTTGCACAGTGAATTGGATTTTTAAGCTAAAAATTGAATAAGCTTACAACTGAGTAGGCTTTTGGAACTGAGAGAACAAGAACAAAACTTATCCTAGCTTGTTCACACAAGCTAGAAAACCAAAGACCAGCCTTCCAGAGTAGCTTATACCACCCAGAAGCTTATTTTGAGCTTATGTTGACCATTTGTTGACTTTTCTTCAAAATGAAATTAGAACATCAGGAACCTTAATTACTTCTTGAATAAGTACCAATAAGCTTATACAAGCTTATTTGAACAGTTACAATAGCTTATAACATCAAATACTCTGATTTTAAATTTGGCGGAAAATGGAGATATCACTGAAAACATGAAATTGATTGATAAAACTTGTAAATTACAACTAATTAAACTTGAATAATTGAAAAATAACAAAACCCAGAAAGGTTTTTACATTAAACTAACTAATCGACATTTAATTAAAAAACTACACTACTCTAAAATCTATTCTAAAAATCTAACACTTGCTTCTGCTTCTTCTCTCTCCCTTTATAGTCAAAATATCTTCTCTGAGTCCCTCTGATCAATCCCAGCTCTTGATTCTCCTCAATTAATCCCAATCGTCCATTTTCACTTTTGGAGCCAAGTTGATTTGAGCAGGTTTTAGTAATTAAGGATTTTTGGGTGTTTGTGGAGGTGGAGGGGACAATTCTGTAAAGTGGGTAGTGAGGTGGAAGGGATAGTAGCAGCTGGAAGGTGAGGTGGAAGAAGAATGGCGGTTTATAAGCTTGTTTGACTTTTTGGATGTACTGTAGCAGTTTGACCCAGGATATTTAAACTTCTGCCTTTGACTTTGCTTGGTCAAACTAGGGTTTGTTTTGGATTTTAGGGAAAGAAATGGGTTAAGGGATTTATAAAAATGGAATTTTGAATTGTTTAAACTTTAGGGACCAAAATTGTCATTTTCTGAAACTTCAGGGACCTTTTGTGTCATTTTTAAAACTTGAAGGACCAAAACTGCCATTTCTTTAAAACTTTCATCCAAGGACCAAATTTGTAAAAGTTAAATAATTTAGGGACCTTGAATGATAATTTTCCAAATTTTTAACACCAGGGACTATTTCTGCCAATTTCTGAAAGTTCAGGGACTGAAATTGACAATTATGCAAAATATGTTTGTTTTTCAACTGTTTTTAATTCTTTTGCACATGAAACGCATAAAAATACAATCAAATGATATTTTCTGCATTTTGAAGCATATTTGCATGTTTTTAAATGTTTTTGTTGTCTAAATGTGACAGAAATGATGAGTATTTAGACACTCATCAACAAACAAACATAAACTCTATTAAATTATGCACAATATATTTTCTGTAAGTGTTGTTTTTTTTAAATAAACCAAATTTTAAATTATACAATTAAAATATATGATATACGAATGTAAATAAATAAATAAACAGAAACGAACGTTAATGAACGAATAATCGGACGTTCACGAACATAAATAAACGGACAGGACTTTTGTTCATGTTCGTTCATTTAACTAAACGAACGTAAAATATTGTTCATGTTCGGTCATTTAATAAATAAACGAACATAAACGAATTTTTTACCGAACGGTTCATGAAATGTTCACTGAACGTTCAATTCGTTTACAGCCCTACTAAAGTTTTGAAGTATATTATTTGTGGGTAAGGGTATAAAATTTGAAGACAAAAAGTATTAAAAACAAAAAGTAATAAACATAAAATGATAAATAATTGTCTTTGTTTTTCAACAAGGTAGGTGAAAAAATCATAAGAGATTAGAGGGTATAAAACTTAACTACAGAAAATGAATATAGGTTTCATACTTTCATGAATTCTGTTGCAATCTATTATGCATCTTAAAGTAAGGGTGGACTCATCCAAAAGTTTTAATTAGAGGGGACGAAATGTAGTCGTAATAATTTTGAGAGGGCCAAACCTATAATTTTTACATTTATACTAATTTTTTAGAAATAATATACACAACTACAAAAAATAAAGCTCAGTGGTCCTAGATTTGAGGGGTCACAACCCCCTCTTGCCCCTAATAAGCTCCGACAGGGTGTCCATCGTATTCATACTATGATTACCATGACTATTTAAGAGTTAATTACAAAATTTGTTCATTGTGGTTTGGATACAATTGCATTTTTATGCGCATTTCTTATAAGAAAATTACTACTAGTAGAATATAAAACTTAAATATACTGTACCACATAAAGAATTGTACAGTAATAATACCTGAGATTTTATTTAACAAGATGAACAGATTAACAACAATATATATAACTGTAGGTATTATATACTGTATATTGTTACAATTGGGTCGTGTTATTTAGTAGTGGGCTTGGGCTAAATAAGTAACATAGTATTTGGGCCAGACCCATCAAAAGTAGAGGTATCATTGGTGATTTTGAGTTTGATTGGTTGACTTAATTTAGGCTCTTATATGTTTTTCTTAAATCAAACACTATCAAAGATACTGATAATCTCCATTGTATTCTCCATTCCATTTTTTTATATTCCATTGTATTCTCTTTACTTTTACTATTCTCATTCCTCTCTTTGAACCAAGCGCACCCTCAAACTAGTATTTCAAAATCTACTCATTATAGAACATCCTAAAAACCATAGGTGCTAAACTCACCAAAAACACATAAATCAAGGTCAACTTCTAGCATTTTACAAAACCTTATTTATAAACATCTAGACGTTTAAAAAACACAGAGAATAATTCACCCAACGATCTAGCCACTCCCCCCTTTAATCAACCGACATTTTACAAAACCTTATTTATAAACATCTAGACGTTTAAATGCGATTGGTATTTATTGTATCCGCATCAGCTACGTTATACAATCCGGGGTCTGGGCGCTCATCTATCGGTAACGATTCTTGAGTATAGAACTCAAAAATCCATGGAAAAAATGCACTATCAATCCAGAAGAACTTTTCCCTCCAAACTCTCAGCGCGTCTAACTTCTCCGTATAGCACTGCAGTGGCCCTGCGCGCTTGGAGAAAGACACCCACCCGTTTGACCACGACGTGTGGTAAAACGCGCGGAATAAATGGATTGTGGGTTCTATCGCTAACAAGCGACAATTCACTTCAAAATTAGTTATTTTTGCTGCACCTATGCAGTGCAGCTGGGAAATATGAAGACGATAGTGGTTTAGAATATCGCACAAAAAGAGGGAAATGGGCGCACGCTGGTTAGCGAATTCAAAAAAACGCGTGTATACCCCTACTTTCCCTTGCGGGAAATTCGCTATTGACGCATTTGCGGCCGGAACTACCGGATGCAATGAGAGAGGGATGTAATAATCTGAGGTGAACTGACGAAGTTCATCCTCAGATATATCGGAATTAATATCGGACAATTGAAGAACCATGATTAACCTTCAATAACTCTTATAAGCGCACACGCTATTACCTTAGCTTTTGTTGATTTTTTGATCGCTGTTTGAAGGTTTAACAATGGTGGAAAAGGTTGATTTTTACTGTGATAACCACAGTGAAATGACGGCTCAACTTTATATAGGGTTACACATATTCGTGGATGAATGACATGTGTACCCCACTTGTTCCAATCGTGTGGCTGGGAACCCAAAAGGTAAAGCACTTTTTCACCCACCCTCACGATTTTCGAAGGAGATACGGATGTACTTGGACTAGGTTAGTTTGCTACTTTTGGCGGGAAATACTTGAAACTTCCCCGCCAAGCATCGAGGAATATTTTAGCTACAATTGTTAGTCTAGTGTCCGTAATTTCGCATTGCGCACACTAGACTGGGGGGACATGATGACGTATAGTCCGCATTCGGGTCACGAACCCGACCCATACTCAAGTCCATCACGAATGGACTCCAGTCCATCACGAATGGACTCAAGCCCATCACGAATGGGCTATTACGATAACGGTTTGGGCTTACGTTGGCCCAAACCCAAAGTTATTTATGGTTTTGATATAGGATATCCCTTATTTATGGGATATGTATCAAATAACCGCCCCATGCGGGATACGCTGAGGAGTGAGGAACACGAAACCAACTAGGGTTTCGTGTGTATATAAAAAGTCTCTCGACTCTCATTAAAGGTACGATTTACAAACCCTAACTCTTCAACTAAACCCCAAAAACTGATTACTTACTCTCACGCCGGAGGATAATCGTGGGAGACAATCCCACGATAAGCCTAACGGTGTCTTTTTGTTTTCTTAGTGCGCAGGTCTCAAGCATTAAGATCTGATTGGTACGGAATCAAGGAACGCCCGAATTTTGTATCAACAATTATCGTTACCCTGTTCTGGGAACACAACGACACAAACAACCAACAGTTGTGTGGTGGTAAAGGGTGGTGGTGCAAAAGAAAATAAAAGTGGGGAAGAAGACAAGGGTAGATTAGTCATTTCACAGCCCTCTGACTTTGACTAACGAGAAAAAGTTAACGAGTGTTAGTCCAAAAACATTTTTCGCAACTACAGTAACACGGGAAGGACATAACTCGCATAATATTGAAAGTTTAGGGATCGCAATTTTTTTTTCAAGACATTTTTCGCACTTTACTCAATAAGAAAACCCTTTGTAGTAAAATACGCTATATAACCACCAGCTTATACCATTAACGCTGTGTTCCCGAGTTTTATTTTTGAAAGAAGAGAAAAGAAGTGGGAAGAAATTAAAATAAATTCATGTTCCCGAGTTTTTTCAGGAGAGAAGAGAAAAGAGATGGAGAGAAATTTTGGTTAATTTTCTCTCCAAAATATTCTTCCCAAAAGTGGAATGATTTGGAGAGAAAGTAAATAAAGAAACTTTTAATTAATATAAATGACTTAAATGCCCTAAACATATAACATAAATTTATATAAAATAAAGGGTATACTTGTAAAATCGTAACTTTTCTTCTTCTTCTTCTTTTCTTTTCTTTCTAACTCGGGAACATGAACTAAAAAAATTAAATTTCATTTCTCTCCTCTTCTCTTCTGCCCATTTTTTGTCACTTCTCTTCTTTTCTTCTATTTCAAAACTCGAGAACATAGTGTAAAAGCCCTTAACATCAAAATGTGTTTTCTTATTCTTTTTTTACCCGAAAAAATAGATTTGTTTCATTTATAAAAAGTTTTATTTAATTATATAGATTTGCAGCACCAAACGTATTTTATTATAAAGCTTAGACAATATATACTCTAGTGTAATAAATAAAATTTACAGACTTACAAAATGTTATATTTATAATAGGAAAAAAAAATAATGGTGCTTTTATATACGTAAATATATAATAAAAAAAATTATATTTTAAGAATTTGGTTCTCGGTTCAGTTTTGTTTACATTTTGCCAAAATCAAAACCGAACCGAAACCCAAATAAGTTGTTTTTTTTTTTTTTTTTTTTTTTTTGGTGACATACATTTTTTTTTTTTTTTTGGTGACATACAATTTAGGCATCTTTTTTTCTTTACATCATTTTTGTGTATGTGTTTAGTTTGTATTTGTTATTTTGCGGGTAGCGGTGTACCTATAAACCCATGTTATGAGCATGGTGTGCTTGTAGTATATAGTTTTTTGTTATCAGTAAAAAAAAAAAAAAAAAAAAAGTTGATGTGACACGTGACAACATTTTTGCTATAAAACACACGGTTAACTCCAAACCGCAACTTAGTATGAGTAAATAATTTTGTTAGCTATAAATGCACTTTCATTTTTTTTTTTTTTTTTTTAATTTAGTCATAAAAAAGGCACTTTAATTTTGTTAGCCATGACCAAAGAGTTAAGGTAGGGACGTAAACATACTGGTTGTTTGTAGCTACACAATCCTCTTTGTTTCATATTGGTAAGGTCATCAATAAAGAATTAAAGACACACATGATGTGATTGTTTCGTATCGACACATGAGTACACAAAAATATCGATCAGTTGCATTATACATTTCAACGAGTCGGGCGACGGTCGGCCGCGTTGCGGCCTCGCGGGTTTTTTGCGGGTTTTGTTGGGAAAACTATTTCGTTAATAATGGTGCAAGTTTCATAATTTTTCTGGGCCGTTTGGTACGAAAAATAATAAAAACAAAAGCAAAGACAAATACATTGATTTCGATAAAGTATTGCATATTTATACTCGTTTTGTTGGGAAAATTATTTCGTTAATAATGGCGCAAGTTTCATAATTTTTCTAGGCCGTTTGGTACGAAAAATATTTATAAAAAAAAAAAAAAAAAAATAAAAGGGCCGGGTACTATAGCGGCACTGTAGCAGCCCGCTACTGTTTTACTATTCATATAGCGACGTCGTTTTAAATGCTATATAATATATATAGTAATTATAAAGAAAGTTCGGCGCAAGTTATTCATACTCCCTAAAATGACTTTTGATACCTTCTCTTTATTAGAAGACAAAAAATAAATAATAATAAATAAATACATAAATAAAAAATTGAAAAATTTGTTATTTGAAATGTATTATTATGAGGTAAGGTTTTAAAGTTTGACGAGACAAATTATTAAAAGACAATTAGTACGGGATAAGTACTTGAATTAGCCTAAAGTTTTGAAGTATATTATTTGGGGGTAAGGTTATAAAATTTGAAGACAAAAAGTATTAAAAACAAAAAGTAATAAACATAGGGCAAAATAATTGTCTTTGTTTGGCACATGAAATTATGAAGAGATTATGCTTATTTTTTCAAAAAATAAGCTACTTAAAAAATAATCTTCGTTTGGCAGACACAACTTATAAGAGATTATATAAAAAATAATCTTCCATAATCTCTTAAAATCAAAGGTTACTTCATGTAGCTTATAAAAATAATCTCTTTTTATAATCTCCATCTCTAGCACCAGCTCCAGCACCATCTCCAGTTCTAGCAACAGTTACTTTCGCCAAACATACCCAAAATGATAAATAATTGTCTTTGTTTTTCAACAAGGTAGGTGAAAAAATCATAAGAGATTAGAGGGTATAAAACTTAACTACAGAAAATGAATATAGGTTTCATACTTTCATGAATTCTGTTGCAATCTATTATGCATCTTAAAGTAAGGGTGGACTCATCCAAAAGTTTTAGGCTATGTTTGGCGCACGAGCTTATCAGAGCTTATCGTAGCATGAACTTATTTTTTTAGAAAAATAAGCTACCATTGAAAATAAGTCTCGTTTGGCTGACACGGCTTGAAGGAGCTTGTTAAAAAAATAAGCTACTAAATGAAATGCTACTTGTACTAGCATGTAAAAAAAAGCTCCAGCCACCAGCTCCAGCAACCCGCTCCAGCAACCCGCTCCAGCTCCTACTTGTGCCAAACATACCCTTAATATGGTCAACGTGATTAATTTTCGTTTATATGCAAATTGTATGTGAGTCTCACATGACATCATCTTTGTGAATCGAGACGGAGCTTGAGCAATATTAGAGGGGACGAAATGTAGTCGTAACAATTTTGAGAGGGCCAAACCTATAATTATTTTACATTTATACTAATTTTTTAGAAATAATATACAAAACTACAAAAAATAAAGCTTAGAAGTCCTAGATTTGAGGGGTCACAACCCCCTCTTGCCCCTAATAAGCTCCGTCCATGGCGATAGGAGAGGGTGTCCATCGTATTCATACTATGATTACCATGACTATTTAAGAGTTAATTAAAAAATTTGTTCATTGTGGTTCGGATACAATTGCATTTCTCGTCCTTGTATTTCATTAGTTACGCCACCTGTTTTGTGGTTTTCCGTTAGTTTTATGCGTTTTTTTTTTCACCTTTTTCATCTTCAACTTTGATTGTTCATTTCTTATAAGAAAATTACTACTAGTAGAATATAAAACTAAAATATACTGTACCACATAAAGAATTGTACAGTAATAATACCTGAGATTTTATTTAACAAGATGAACAGATTAACAACAATATATATAACTGTAGGTATTATATACTGTATATTGTTACAATTGGGTCGTGTTATTTAGTAGTGGGCTTGGGCTAAATAAGTAACATAGTATTTGGGCCAGACCCATCAAAAGTAGAGGTATCATTGGTGATTTTGAGTTTGATTGGTTGACTTATTTTTTGCTCCACATTAATCTTATACATTTTTGAATCACTTTAAAAAAATATTAAGATTTTTGGTCAGAAGTTGAAGAATAACCCTTTTTCAGAAATCTTTTTCAGGTTAGTAATTAAAGATTTAAAGTTTTCCTCTTTTTCCTTTTTTGTTAGTTTTATGCTTATTGGATTATTTTAGGATACTTGGTGTTCATTATATATATTTATAGATTAGTGTTTATTATTTTATGCACACCAACTGTTTGATAAAATTCACCAATAGTGTTTGTTAGAGTTGGGGGGTAATTTGGGATTGCTTATTGTTTATAAAGCTAGTTATTAGTTAAAGGGTGTTTGGGATGCTTATTAGTTCTGCTTATAAGCAGCAGCTTAAGATATAAGCAGCTCAGAAAATAGTGTTTGGATATGCTTATGCTGTAAAAACGATTAGACCCCAAAAAAGAAGAAGAATAATTGCTTAGAAAGTGTCGACTGAATCTGTTTTAGTCAAGGGTTATAAGCAAGTCGAGCCCGTTTAATAGAAAACTACTTATTGTACCGTGAAATAAGCGGATTAGCTGAAACAATAAGCAATTTCAGACACCCTATTAGCTGTAGTTTTTCCCTTTTCATTCTACATATAATTTGTACACATAATTTTTACTTTCATTCTTGATGATGCCCTCTGCAAGAGCCTCTGGGTACATTAGTATGGGTTGCTGATGTGACCAGGTAGGGTGTTTGTACGAGGGAAATGTAGTCAGGATGAAAGGTTTCTCCATGGTTTAGTTCACAAGTCACAAAGTGTTCTAGCATAGAATAATGGTGTGTTTGTTTCAGCTTACACTTGTATGTAGTCCTGTATGTTTCATTCCTGTGTTAATAAGACTTAATGGGCTTGTCCATTTTAGTCTACTGAATCATTGTAAGCTGTTTATTGTTGAGTTATAATAAAATTCACCATTTCAGGATAAATAATTTGTACACATAATGAACATATCATAATCGTTATCCAATATTGGATTCCAATCACTCAAAACCGCCTATTTGCTTTTTAAAATGCAATGAGGCTATAAGCTGGTTAACTAAGCTATCCCAGTATCAACTAAAACTGAAAACAGGATGACTAATAAAAGTTGATGCCTTTTAACGTCTTCACTTAGATCTGAATGATGTAATATATGCTTGAATCAACTCGTTTGATAATCAGGTTTGGTAACAAAATTGCTACTATTAACAGCCCCCATTCTTCCTGTCTAATAATCTGCTAATGGTGTGCATCTCTTATTCTTTGCTCGTGATATCTTCAGCTTGTACATTTTGATTACGAGTGCCTGATGCATTTTCGGTAATAATTTGAAAAAAAAAAAAAAAAAGACTGATTAGAAGTACCTAATGCTTTAGTTCTCGATAATTTGCTGAATAATTGGGGTTATAGGTTTATTGGTGTGGTTGAGATTTGTTAGACTGGTGTTCAGTGTTCACTAATAATAGAATTCTTTGCTAATATGCAAATTGCATGACGGGGTTCTGCAATCATATTCATGGGTGAGTATTGTGATGATAACTTAAATGTTTGTGTCATTACTAGTGATTTGTGGTTATTAACTAGTTTTTGTAGTATGTGATTACTCACAGTTGGCTGCAGCTTTTGGTCAAATTTATTTTTAATGCTAATATATTTGAAAGCCTACGAGGATTGATCATGTTGCCTGTTTCTGATCTTATAAAGAGTTGGAGATACGAAATTGCCATTGAAGAGATTTTTTAACTTGTCAGTGTTAAAATTGAAATAAATAATACACGCCGACCTGTCCTTTTTTTTAAAACTAGCACATCTGACCCAAACACGTTCACTTTTCGACCTGTACTGGTACACTTCGCTCTGTCTTTCGGAATCAGTACACTTGTGCTACTTGGACATTTGATCGTTCTGTTTGTTAATATTGATGGTGTAGAGTACATAGTTGTTAAAGGCGCTCGCCTTGTGCGCCTAGGCAACAGGCGAGGGCGAGGCCCACCTTCACCGCCCAAAACCCTAGGCCCAGGCCCACATAAATATTAAGCGACATATTCCAATTTTCAATATAAACCCTTCGGTTCCTACACAGACTTTTAATGCATGTCAGAGAAAAAGATACATGGAGATATCAGAGGAGAATCTTTGTTCCAAAAATCAAAATCAATTAGTATATATCATCAATATCCTCCTTCATCAAACTATTCTTCATTCAACTTCCAGGTAAGGTTTCTTCTAAATATACTTTCTTTAACTGAAATTTTCTTCATCAAGATCTTCATCATCTTCAAGACCTACATCTTATGTGAGCTTAATTGATGAAGATACCGAGGAAGAAGAGGATGACATTTGACGATGATGGCATAGTCGATGGTTCTAATTAAGTTTTGTCAATGGTTTTGAACATTTTAGTTGAATGCATTATGGGTTTTTTGGCATTTGGTATTTGGTAATTTGAACATTTTAGTTGAATGCATTATGGTAATTTGGTATTTGGTCAATGGTTTTGAACATTTTAGTTGAATGCATTATGTATTGAACTTTTTGGTTGAATGCATTATGGGTTATTTAACTGGTATTTGGTAATTTGAATGGCATTTGGTGTTTTTTAACCTAAGTGCGCTTTTTTTTTTCGGTCCCGCGCTTTTTTTGCGCCTCTTGCCTAGGCCACATTTTGGGTCTTTGCGCCTTGAATTCGCTGTCGCTTTTGACAACTATGGTAGAGTAAGACATTTAAGCATTTGTTACCAGTTCAGTCTTTTAATCTTTCTACACTTGCAACTACTCATAATTTGTGAAAGTTATAAGCATTCTAAATTATGCAAAAAGGGTCCTGTCGTTTCACTTTGATACCATCTTTCGCTAAACCTGTGCTACCTTCTAATTATGTTGGGTAGAAACAACTTAAGTTGGATCAATGTATCTTGTAGGTGTTATTTATTTGTGTGGTGCATTGTTTCAGAAAGTTCGTGTATTAATAGTTCATTCAGTCTCTATATGTTATTTGGATATACTGATGGCTAATGCATCATTAGGCTTAAAGTCATTCCCATTAGTTGTCTCTGATAACTTCGAATTTGATTGACAGATTTGATCAAACAATTCTACAACCAAAACCTTTAGGTCCTCAAGGAGCCGATATCATTCCATTGAAGCAATGAAGGAAGACGAAGTAAACAGATGTCAGATACAAGAATGGTACCCGAGATTCAAATCCTCAACCATAAAAACCATAATTCACGAGCTTCCTGAATCCTTCATCCAGTATCTTCTCGATGATTCTGGCCCGTTCCTTCTTCCACTCTCTAACGACGATGCATTACCCAACAGAATCCACAATCCCTTAGATGAAGAAGATTACACAATCTCAGAACAACAATCCAGTAGCGAATCAGAACCATCTTCACCACAACAACCACCACCTTTTCCAGAACTCGAATCACAAATCAACCAATCTATCGAAACCCTAGGTGGGTCCATCTTCCCGAAGCTCAACTGGAGTTCTCCTAAAGACTCTGCTTGGATAAGCCCAAACGGAAGTCTCAAATGCAGTTCTTTTAGCGAAATCACACTCTTACTTAAATCATCCGATTCATTAGTTCATGATCTTTGTCACGCCTATGAACCCTGCACCGACAGTAATTTAGCCAGGCCCGATAAGTTCGTCATTGCCCTTCGGAAATGGTGCCCAAACCTTCACCCCGAGATGGAATTCAGGTGCTTTGTACGCAACCGTAAACTAATTGGAATATCCCAACGGGAAGTTACCGGATTTTACCCGGTTTTGATTGAGGAGAAAGATAAACTGGAAACGGAAATTAGGAAGTTTTATACGGATAAAGTGAGTATGGAATTCGATTCAGAAAGTTACACGTTTGATGTTTATGTTCAAAAGGATGGGAAAGTTAAGGTTTTTGACTTTAATCCGTGGTGTGAGGTTACTTTACCATTGATGTTTACATGGGAGGAACTGGAGTCGGAGGAGCTGATGCAGGACCCCGAGTTCAGAATCGTGGATAGTCAATTGGGAGTGAGACCAGGTTTGAAAACTGCGGTTCCTTATGATTATTTGGATACGAGTGAAGGAAGTGGTTGGGACCAGTTTATGAAAAATGCTGATGAGGAGTTACGGAAGCAGACACGTTCAGCTGGTGCTTAGCAATCGTGTTGGTCTCGAGTTTATTTCATCGTTCTCCAAGTTAAGGTTCATTTTAATGTTTTACTTGTTGGTTATGGTTATAACTATGTTGGAGAATTGTAAGTTAGTGTATTACTAATTACTGCAAGACTTATTCAAACAAACAGACTTGTACTGTCATTAGGTGTGTTTGTTTTTGTCATTAAGTCCATGTCTTTTGAGGATAGTTATCTTATGCCATTGCAATTAACATCTCATTTACAATTTAATATATTTACTTTGACCACATTTATATAGTTTAACAACTAGGATCCTGGTTTCTTTCGTTGTTGGCTGAGATAGCTTGATGTAGAATTATTCTTTCGTTCAGACCGTAGCGGGCTTTTATTCTGGATGGTTTACTTTTTGACCAGCTTTTAAGAGGTGAGAAGAAATTGCTTCATTTTTATCTACGAAAAATTTCATCTACCAGCTGATGGTTTACAACATGCTCTTGTATACTTTAGTGAACTTCCGTGTTTTCTCCCTTGCTGGATCCTTGTTCATTTGTGGTTTTTGTATACGTCCCTCAAGCATTAGTGTTGTAATTGTTGTGTTGATTTCAGCTTAGGCATGTTTAGTTTCCTGTTTTATATGTTATTAGCTTAGTCATAAAGCCAGTTTCATGTATTATATCAAGTACTAATATGAAAGTTCAATTTGATAAATTATTTTTTAAACATAAAAAACTAAAGATCGCAAGTACTTGTCACCAAACGCAACCTTTTTTTAGATGTTTTATTTCTTATCTGCAAAAATTAATTAGACCAAAAAATAATCTACAAAAGTCAAGAGGAAAAAAGTCATTCTTATGGATTCATATCCCTTGTGTCTTGTGTGTTGCTAGGTCAAGTCAGAGGGCAAGGTGTCACTGCACTTGTCACTATAACCTTTCAAACACTATTGTAGTCATCATATTATATCGATTGGGCCCAAGCAATCCCTAAAATATGAATCCAAAGCAACAGTAGATTCCGGTTATAATTGATTACTTTCCAAAAACCTACCCTTATTGTGATTATATGAACTCCCCTATTATGGACAATTCAACCAGACAAGATGTCGCGAGTAAGCGAAACGACAGTTTTTCTGTTGGTTTTATACTTCGGTTAGCATGTGATATAGGATGGCAACTTTAAGGTCTATGTCGTGCTGTATGTTGAAGTTGAACAATGTTGAATGAGCTGATTGTTGCTTCGTATTTTCATCCGGTCACTCATGCTAGTTTAAAAGTTTATTTAATCAACACGTGGGACTAGAACAGGTAGAGGTGAAATAGATGCAAGAGCCCTATATATGGGTTGAGTTAGTGTTTTGTGAACAAACAACTCATAAAAATATGTAAACGTCCTAGGTGCAACTAGGCATTCCGTTAATTCAGGGATAGAAATTTCACAAGCTCCTAAATTTTCGTAAGCCTTCTTCCTATACAGGTCTGGAAAGGACAGGGACCAAGGAAATGGAAGCATGGACAAAGTGATGGATTCTTTCTGCAGTTTGAATCCCCTTCCCTCAGAAAAGAATGGTTCATCCCTAGTTCTTCAGAAAAAGGACAAGTCTTATGCAGGTTTGTGTGTGATAACTACTCGGTTATAGCCATCAGGTTAGATATCTCTTTAATTACATATTCAGAAGATCATTTTTCTCTGAAATTCCAGAAACAAAAATATTTAATTTGAACATTGTGCTTAAGGTTTTTTGCATTTCCATTTGTATGTAGCATCAGTCACATTCTCTTCTACATGCATATGAGATAGATGGTTTGTAAATTTGGAATGATTATCTGACTTACCTGATTAATTAATTCAGTGTTCTCTTTTTACTAAATATTTTTTTGGCTCGAATCAGTTCTATCACTGACTACGTTCTTGACATGGGTGCAATCATGGGTGCCGAAATAACTAAAATTAGATGGTATTTAAATTATTGGATTTATTTAGGTTGTGTAAGGGTGGTCCATAGTATTTCTTTTAGTAGGCAATGGACGGATAATATATGAAATTTTGTTTATTCCCTTGTTTTACATAATCCTAAGACGGGCTAAGCAAAGTTACGAGAAAAAGGTCTTCCCTTTCGGGAAGCAAACAAACACAGCACCCTTCATTCGGGAAAATGCGATATTTTTTTTCTTTCGGGAGTCTAGTCCCGCTGCTATTAAACCACTTTTAAAAGAAGATTCCCTTGGTTGGTCAAAATCCAAGCGTTGGTTGTTCACAAACATTTATTAAACTAGTTTTTCTTTTATTTATTTATTTTTTAAACCCCACTTTATCATATAAATACCACATTTTTACAATAAAATTCATATTTTTTCTGCACAAATTTCACTACTTAAAAAATTCAAAAAATGTCATCTTCTTCATCATCTATACCTACTTCAATAATTTCTTCTTCTTCCAATGATCGGAAATTTATTATATCCGAAACAATAAAACAAGCGACATTTTTTATCAAAACAAGATTCGAGCTACAATTGGCCGGTTGTTTGAGACCTCGAAAAAAACGTTGAAACCCTCCCAAAAAACATGATCGT
Source organism: Artemisia tridentata subsp. tridentata (assembly GCA_021014915.2). NCBI lineage: Eukaryota > Viridiplantae > Streptophyta > Magnoliopsida > Asterales > Asteraceae > Artemisia > Artemisia tridentata. Next base: position 42,035,482 of record CP139509.1, on the reverse strand, counting down.
TATGGGGCACAGATCGTCTCATTGCCGAAAATCCTGTTTATGATGAACAAGATTTTAGAAGAAGATTCCGAATGAGTAGACGATTATTTATGTTTGTGTTTTTTTAATTTTCAAGTTTTATTTTTATTTTATTTTTTTTATTTTTTTTTAAGTTGTAATGTTTTGTTTTAAATTAATGAATAAATGTTTAATTTTATATATTGTGTTGTTTAAATTAAGTAATATTTTAAATAATAAAAAAGAGTAAAATTTAAGAGGATGAGAGAGAAGTTGATGTAGAGATTGAGGGAAAGAGTTGAGGTGATAGAAATTGCTGAGCTGACACTGATGTGATAAAGGAAAGGAGGTAACCACACCCTCCACCCTAACATAGATATGTTTTATGGGACATACTATAGGGACTTGCTACAATGTGACATAAGGGAGGTTTGGTCAAAGATTCCGTTTGTCCCCCCTTTGTTTCCAATAGGTTTAATACATAAAAAAGTTACTATAGTTTGCCAAAAATTTTATTTTGGTTACTAATTTTTTTTTTTTTTTTTGTTGAATTAGGTTACCCATGTATACGGGTTTGTTAAATATGTTACTGAACTTTGTAAACGTTGACATTTGTTAGATTTTAAATACAAAACGGTCATTGTCGTTATTCGGGCTTCACGGAATTAGTCCCTAGACCACTATTTCGGTTAGTTTGACCGTTTTTCGTCACGGAATTAGTCCCTAGACCACTATTTCGAAAACAAAATTAATTTCGAAAAAATTTATTTTTTATATAAAAAATTAATTTCGAAAAAAATTAATTTTGAAAAAAAAATAGTTTCGGAAAAAAAATAATTTCGAAAAAAAATTAATTTAGAAAAAAATTAATTTTGAAAAAAAAAATAATTTCGAAAAAAAAATTAATTTCAAAAAAAAATTAATTTCGAAAAAAAAATAATTTCGAAAAAGGTCGCTTAATGTGTGAAAAGTTAAGAAAAAAAGGGAAAACGTATGAAAACATAAGAAAACTAACGAAAACGTAAGAAAAACGGTCAAATTAACCGAAATAGTGGTCTAGGGACTAATTCCGACGAAAAACGGTCAAACTAACAGAAATAGTGGTCTAGGGACTAATTCCATGACGCCCGACTAACGATAAGGACCGTTTTGTATTTAAAATCTAACAAATGTCGACGTTTATAAAGTTCAGTAACATATTTAACAAACCCGTATACATGGGTAACCTAATTCAACAAAAAAAAAGTTTAGTAACAAAAACTCAAATTTTTGGCAAACTATAGTAACTTTTGTATGTATTAACCCTTTTTAATATAACACAGTTTTTTGACAGTTTTTGTTCCGTATTTCTGACAGTTTTAAACGTTTGACTTATTAAACTTTATATTTTCTGTTCCGTACTTTCAGGTTTACAGTTTTTTTATATAATCAAAATTATAAAAAAAAAAAAAAAAATCAAAAAAAAAAAATTAAAAAAAAAAAAAAAAAAAAAAAAAAAAAAAAAAAAGTCGAAGGAGGGGGGTTCCCTTTGTAAAAAAAGGGGGTCCTATAACCTCTCATGTTTTATATGCTTAAATCAACTGCTTTTACTCAACTTTTTGCTCTAGGAGGTCCTCTCATGTTTTATATGCTTAAATCAACTGCTTTTACTCAACTTTTTGCTCTAGGAGATCCTGCTCGATAGCCTTAGCACATGCCTACACTTTTTTCCGCCACCTGATGAGTATCATATAGATGTATCATATAGATTTGATCTTAACATATGATGAGTGTTCTTACTGTTCTAATTTATGGTTATGGTTTCATTTTCTCTATTACCTCTATTTTTAAAAATAAACAAACATAATTTTTTTCATTTACTCTTGCCGCTTGTAAACACAAGAGGAAAAAACAAATGCACTTTTTTTATTTTTTTCCCCTTCTGCAGGCATAAGTGAAAAAACAAACACACTTTTTTTTTATTTAGTCTTCCCGCTTACAGACAAAAATGGAAAAACGTGCTTCTTTTAAAAAAAACAAACACTGACTTAGGTTGTGTTTGTTTTTTTTCAAAAGGTCTGAATACATCTGAAGTCTGATTCGGTCAGACATTTTCAGATTCAGACTGTTTGTTTTTTCTTAGATCTGAAGTCTGAATACATCTGAATAGGGTCTGATTCGGTCAGACATTGAATACCATCTGATTACATCTGAAAAGCCTAAATTGTAGACCTACTTCTTTTCAATCCTTATCTCCTCATCTTGGTCTTGATTTTTATTAATAATCACGAATGGATGGTCTTTTGGTTTGTTTTATAGCGAAAGGATTGTTTTTTTGTTTATTCAGACATTTATAAAAACAGACGGTCTAAAATAATTCAGATTCAGACTTTTGGACCACTTTTTATATTCAGAAATGGTATTCAGATTCAGACATAAAACCTCTTAAAAAACAAACAGCACCTTAATGTGCAACGTTTTCTGTCTCTTCTTGCACAAAAAGAAATTTAAAGCAATCCTGGAGCTCATATGAACCTGCTGCTTCTTTTAACTGCTCAATATTTGGAGCACTGGGCATTTTGTTTTACCTCTTGCACTTGACTCTTAAACAAAAGCTTTAGAGGCCTTATATAGGCAGAAAACAAAACCGAACACGAATAGTAACCATTGGAGGAGGAATAGTAATCGTTTGGATTACATTTCCTAGGCAAAAGAATAATGTGTCAAGTTGGTATCTTAAAGTATTTGATAGCAGTGAGTAAAAGAATAATATGTCTCTTTGACCATACCAAAAAAAAAAAATCTCTTTTTACATACTTCTATTCAAATACGGGTGCATTCAAATACGACCGCCCCGCAGCATCGCGTAGGTAAACCTACTTGCTTCTACTAAACATAGACACATCCATCCAGCAAAAAAAAAAAAAAGTATATCTTAACATAAGAGAGAATGATAATTTACTTTTGAAATAAATGACAATAAATGTATATTCCAAAAGTAATAAAAATGTAAATATAAATATGTAAATTTACAAAATTAGTAAAATTTATTTAAACCATACTTGCTTTTACATAAAGAAAGTACTCACCACGTCTAAACCAACATTTGAAAAATAACATGACACAAAACTTTTACTACGTAATCGAAGTGAACACAAAAAACGCCCGCCCCGCAGCAACGTGCGGGAAAATATGCTCGTTATCTTTGAAATGCGAGTTTATAGAGATCAATCATCAATACTTTTTATTAAAGCTGCCTTTTGAATTATTAACGAGATATTGATATAATTTCTTAACGACACTGTTTTGAAAGTTTAAAAGTTACAACATTCGAAAAGAATTCCATATGATATTTGGACTTTTTTGACTCGTTTCTTTTGAAACAAACTCTTTTTACTCATTTGTTACCAAAAATCATACACTTTATATAAATGCATTTTAAATTAAGAGTAATGATTTTCACGCCTAATAAATACGTCTAAAAGCATGTCTAATAACAAGATTTGGACACGTGTTAAGATCAAAGGTGGATGTTTGAAAGAGAAAGCGGCAAAAACATGTATCAAGCTATACATAGATTAGACATGTTTTTAGTCATGTGTTTTAGGTCTTCATATCATTGCTCTTAAATAAACACCAATGCACCTTCATCTTAAAAGCACCAGATATGGTGGCTCAAGCCAAAGTAAAAAAGGTGTGCCACGGCATGCCACTTTAGCATTACCCTTTTTACGTCTCTTATCACTCACACATCAAAAAACCCCTTTGCTAATCACTCAAGTTAATACCTCACTTTTAAGTTTCACCATACTCAACTAAAACATAAAAACCAATTAGAATAAACTAAAGGTACCCACGTTTGGCGCAAGCCGGTGGTTTTGCCTGCACAATGACACAAGAAAGAGAGGTATGATGATAGCTTGGTTTTGGCTTGAGGAATAAAATGTCACGTTGGTCGGCTTTGGTGGAATGTGACCACACCCGGCCATGTAATGGGCCAAAAACTCAACAAGTAGTAATAAACAAATATGAATAAAACAAGAAGAAATTGGCCCCATGAAGAAATTATTGGCCCCATGAAGAAAACAAGAAGAAATTGTAATAAACAAACAAATATGAATATCTTCAAATTTTGTCAATAGCAATGCCTCACTTTTCTTGGAATACTGGGTCTATTCGTAATTTCACCTAACTAATTTCTTTGGAATTTCCCCTACAAAGAAGCATCCTTCTCTTCTACCTTTCTAAAAAGAAGACTTTACAACTGGAATTTCCTCACAATTGGAAAATGACATATGACCAACAACATATTAAAAAAAAATAAAAAATAAAAAAAATGAAAAATAAAAAAAATCTGTATTATATATTATATATTTGAAAACTGATGTATGTTTATGAAGTTTGTGCCAAAAACTTTTCCAATTATAGTATGTTATTAGTTAGAGTTGGCAATTTGTGCCTAAAACGAAAAAAAATTGGCTAATTTTGGTTACTTTGTAAATGATTTGGGTACATTTAGCCCCCTTCTTTTTTTGAAATGGGCACATTTAGCTCATTGAAAAGTTAAATGGGCACAACGGGCACATATTTTCTCTTAATTAGAGAACATTATAATCGTTTTTGAAGAAAAACTTATATATACAGTATATTTAATTTTTTAAATATAAATGAGGTATTACGTTTAAGGAATTTATTTCGTTATTTTCGGTCTTCTATAAAGCGATTTGTATAACATGTGCCCGTTTAGCCCGTGCCCGTTTAAGCCCGTGCTCATTCTAGCCCGTGCCCGCCCGTTTTGCCACCTCTATTATTAGTTGATAGAAAGATTTTTAGGAGTGAAACTTTTTTCATTTTTCACATGTAACACCATTTTTACATGACATGTACATGTTGCATACATCGTAAGATTTGTTAAAGTACGTTACTATTAATATTACATGTCATTATTATATCCTAGCCGACATCGTCGCACCAAATGGTCAATTCCAAAAGCACACACCCTCCCCTTTCCATGAATATGCCACTCATGGAATTGGTCAGCTTCCTCTTCATATATATAAATAATCCATGCATCAATTCTCTTCATCACAAAAACAACACTCAACAACTTCTGTTCCCTATAATATATATATATCTTTGAATTCCAATGGCTGCATCTAAGACACAAGTCGAGTTTCATGATCATTTACCTTTGATTGAGGAAAAGCTAGGCGGGGACGGTCTCATAGGCGAATTATGCAAAGGGTTTGAGCTTTTAATGGACGCGAATAAAGGGGTGATCACATTTGATAGCTTGAAGAATAACGCGTCGTTTTTGGGACTCCAAGACTTGAGTGATGACGATTTTATGAGCATGTTAAAAGAAGGTGATTATGATGGTGATGGCGCGTTAAATCAAATGGAATTTTGTGTTCTTATGTTTAGATTAAGTCCAGAATTGATGGATCAATCCGAGTTTTTGTTGGAAGAAGCTCTTGAACAAGAGTTTAAGAATTCATATCAATAGTTGTTTTTTATTCTTATATGGTTTTCTAAACCAATCTGAATTTTTTTGTACTTGTTAATCTTTACAGATTGATTGAAGTTCTATATATATTATGAGTAATGTATGCTATTTAATTGTTCGTTTTATGGTTGAATTGTATGTAAAAATTTAAGTTTGTTCATCGATTCGAATCAAATATAATTGTGATTCTAATCAAAGATAATTGTAACTTGCAAAATAAGGCCTACAAGGCCGATTAATCACTGCCTAGGTGCTACAAGGCCACTAACCTTTTCGATTTTTGTAAATTGGTCAAACGAATCGGTCAACCGTGATCAACGGCAGTCAATGATGGGAAACGGTGATCAAACTTGCTGAAAACCATCAAATCTTGCCGGAAATACCCAAACTCATCGTAAAATTATTTTAACAATTTATAGTCGTTGTTTATATCTATTACAAGATATTTTTTTAAGAAAAATCTTGCCGGAAATATACAAAACTTGCCGAAAATACTTAAAACTTATCGAAAATACCGAAAACGTATCTGAAATGCCAATCCGATTAATCATCAATTAATCCCGCCTAAACCGATTACAAGCTAAAGGGGGGTCAATCGTCCGACTACCGATTCGCGTTTTTTGCAACCTTGATTGTAACAAAATGAATCTAAAACGGTATAGTGACAAACAGGATTGTGAAGCAATACTAAGTATCAACCTAAAGATTATATACCTAATTCACACATAGATTGATATATGCTCATTTTCTGTCTTTAAATCAATCACTCGTTTTACCATATGTTCCAACATTTTGTTAGTCATGTTTGTTAACAAGGAGTGTTGAAATAAACAAAGTTAAGCTATAAAACCACAAAACACGTTTTATCTTATCCATGATTATCATCTTTATTAATAAGAAAATGAGTACACTTATTTTCTTTTTGTTAACAAAATTTAATGATGTCGACTCGTTTACAACTGTTTGCACTTTGCACTTTAACAGATATTTCGTTCTTAAAATTTCCAGCCCCTTCACAAATTCATGGTTACCTAGGCCCACCACTTAAATATTCACGTCTGACTAATTATTTAGCTATAAATTCACAAAAATACCTATTTTCTTTAATTATAGTAACAACACTATAATTTTCACAATCATTTTTCATCAAATACCAATTTTTATTTATTTATATATATATTTTTTTTTAAAACAAAGAAAAACAAGATACTATGAAATACGCAAGAGTTGGAGACTCTTTGCGAAATTCTAAAAAATCACAAGGTATACCTTGAGAGTCCCACTTTGCGAATTGGACAAGAAATCGATTGAGTTATTTAGAGTTTTATTCTTTGGGGCTATGAGGATTGATATGTATTAAGGCGACGGTAGTTACAACAAAAACACCCCACAAAAATTAAATAAAAAACTACTCACACACAGAAACTATTTGGTCGCTTTTGCGACCCAACCAAGAAAAAAAGAGAGAGAGGACGCGGCTGACCGACCTTGGGTTTGGTCGTTATCACGATCGGCCTTATCGTGACCAAAACGTTTGAGTTATGTGGTTTCTACACCATCAAAGGGCCTCATTAACAATTAACAATTGTATTTATGCTTTGAAAACATAAATGACAGTGAAAGCTGTTGTACTTGTAAAACATTTTTTTTTTTTTTTTTTTTTTTTTTTTTTAAACACATACATTTTAACTTTTTCATCTTTTCCGAACTTATCTCTATCACTACCATTAGAGGTGCCAAAACGGGCGGGCCGGACGGGCACGGGCATTGGCTAGAACGAGCACGCGCTAAAATGGGCATGGACTAGAACGGGCACGGGCTAAACGAGCACGGTCCAAACAGGCACATGTTATTCAAATCGCTTTATACAAGACAAAAAATGACGAAATAAATTTCTTAAACATAATACTTCATTTATATTTAAAAAATTAAATATATATTATATATATAAGTTTTTCTTTAAAAATGATTATAATGTTCTCCAATTAAGAGAAAATATATGTCCGTTAGTGCCCATTTAACTTTTGAATGAGCTAAATATGCCCATTTCAGAAAAATAAGAGGGCTAAATGTTTTTTTTTTTTTTTTTTTTTTTTTTTTTTTTTAATTTTGGCACAAATTGACGCCTCTAACTACCATTAATATATCTACCATCCCTCCACTAAACATCACTACTACAACCACCATCGTACCTAAGGCCACCACCAGTTGTGAAGAAGAGTGTTTTCGAGATAACATTGTACCTATGCCCCCCTCACCAATAATGGATCTAATACATTTTTTTTTTTTTTTTTTTTTTTTTTTTTTTGTGAAAATGGGTTTTGTAACTCAAGATCCAAAACCCCATTTAGTGTATACATTTCTCTCACCTTTCACTTTCAACATTTCACTTTTCAAGGTTTGACCATTTTTCTTTTATATCTAGTATAGATTTTGTTGTTTCAAAATAAATACTCTCTCCTTCCCATATTAAGTGTCCACAATGGAATCTTGTGATGTCCTAAATTAAGTGTCCATTTTGTATTCCAACCAATAAGATGAGACTTTAGTAGGTAAAAATGATATTTGATTGGTGGAGAGTGTAGTTAGTGAAATTTTCTAAAACTTTATGTATTTTGAAAGTGGACACTTAACTAGGACTAGGACGGAGAGAGTATTTATTTTTATTTCAACCAACCAAAATGCTTTTATGTTTGCTATCCATAGGCATTTTGACTTTTTACGTCCCGAGCGTGTGATTTACGATATTCTTTCTATAAACACACGTTACTCGTTTCCTTCAGGTAGTAAAAAGTAATGTACACTAAAGTTAATGACATGTAAATTAAGGTCACATTAACAAAAATAGATAGAATACGAAATATCCACACCACATAGTTCTAATCTTTGAACGCAAGATAGTGAAGTTCACGACACGTTTGTAAGACTTACCTTTGATGAGACATTCAATACCGAAATCAAAAGATATAAATAAAGAAATTCAAACTAAATTAAATGCATTATATTAAGTTTGAAAACTTAAACCTCTAATTTCAAATAGTTAACGCGTGCTTTTATTAAAACTAGATGATTATCACGTATAGCGGTGACTGTATATAGTAGTGTTAATTTGTGTGTAAAAAGTGAATGTTTTAAACTGTAATTGAGTATTTGAATATTTAAAAATTGCATTGACTTTTATTAGTAAATGTATTTTAATTTAACAATATTACTTATTTTTCAAGTTTTTAAGTTTAATAAAAGTATTTTTCGGGGCATAAATTAAGCATAACAAAAGAACACAGAGACTCACGAAAAAATACTCAGGGATTCATGTTTTTTATTTGAAAAGTGTATTTTTGTGTGAGTCTATGAGTCTTTTTTTTTGGATCCCAGTGTCCTTTTAGTGTACTTCACTTGTGCCCCTAGGGCGCAGGAAAACCCCAAAAGAAAATGTATAAGAGAGATATCTATAAAGATGTCAACTATAATGGTATATGTTTAGTACACACAGGCTCTTTCGAACATCACTCGAGTAGTTCAAATATTGTGAAAAGAGTAGGAAGTGAATTTTAATTTGTTCACCAATGGGAACAAATTGATCACATGGTCACCGTACATTAGACGCACATGTTCACAAAGTCAAGTTCATATCTTCCTTATTAAATATTTTGCATCAATGTAATTTGGTTTAGATTGACATCTTGCCTCCTATCAATACGATGCAAATATTAAGAAGAGAAAATAAACGATGATAAAACTAAAAACGAGTCTAATTTTGTGTCTTAGATTGTTTGACAATATATAGTTTTTTGGTTCATAAAAAATGGGTCGTTGGTTAGAACAGAGGGTGTTATAACCCGGAGTTAAACTTTCATTCAGTGTCACGTCAGTGTCACATCAGCTTTAACCTTTTCATCTTTAACTTAAAAAAAACACCCCTTATCATAACTCAACTTTAACTCAACAACAATTTACAAAAACACCCCTTCATTTAGGGGGCAGAAGTGATTTTTTTTTTTTTTTTTTAATCTCGCATTAACGCAACGTTAAAGCTTTAACATGCAACTTTAACGCAGCCTTAACGTGGGATGTCGGTGTGTTTAACGCACCTTTAACGCGAAAATGTGAAACCTTAACACACCTCTCACGTTAACATACCATTTGATCTTAGTGCAACCAACAAAATACCGACATGTAAGTTTCTGTGTAAAATTAAATACTCCGTATACCTTCTAGAAAAACATTAATACCTTGCCCTATCTGACTTCTCGAATAATTCAAGCTTAACTTTACGTTACAAAAAACTTTTAATTATTAAACCAAAATCACCGTAACTATGGTTATCTATTTAGCAAAATGTAAGGTTTTGTTTTAGAGCATCTGCATTGTGCTCAAGAAGGAGATCAACATCAAGCATTAGTGTTGGCGGCGGGTGTCCTGGCGTCGGCATGCATGAGGTTGATATGAAAGTATTGAGCGGTGGCCAATATGTTTATATTTTAAATGTGCATGAAGGATATATTTTGTTAAGAAATTATAATAGTTACTCGTCATGACAAAATTATTGCAAGAAAAAAGTGATAAAATAGCGATGAAGAACGAAACTAACGTGAATGTAATAATGTGTTCTCGAGTTAAATATATAGAAGAAGAGAAGAGATTGAGGAGAAAAAAAAGAATAAAGTTCTCTTCCCTTTTTCCTCTTCCTCCCAAAAGTGGGAGGAAAATTTTAGACTAAAAAAACTCCATATCTTCCTTCCACTTCTCTCCGCTTCTTTTCCTTTCTTCTCTAAAAAAAACTTGAGAACACAAGATTTTTTATGCTTCTTTCCATATCTTTTATTTTCCCTCAAAATTAAACTCGAGAACACAACAAGGGCGATCAGAACACCCTGGTGGCACCTCAGCTTCTCTCTTTAAAACCAAACGCATGACCAAATGCCTGTAGTAAGACGACGGTAGTTACAACAAAAACACCCCACAAAAATTAATAAAAAACCACTCACACACACAAACTATTCGGTCGCTTTTGCGACCCAACCAAGAAAAAAAGAGAGAGGACGTGGCTGACCGACCTCGGGTTTGGTTGTTATCACGATCGGCCTTATCGTGACCAAAACGTTTGAGTTATGTGGTTTCTACACCATCAAAGGGCCTCATTTGTATTTATGCTTTGAAAACATAAATGACAGTAAAAGCTGTTGTACTTGTAAAACAAAAAATTATTTTTTTATTTCTTTCTTTTTAACACACACATTTTAACTTTTTCATCTTTTCCAAACTTATCTCTATCACTACTATTGGAGGTGTCAAAACGGGCTGGCCGAGCGGTACGGGCACGAGCTAAAATGAGCATGGTCTAGAACGGGTATGGGCTAAACGGGCACGGTCCAAACGGGCACATGTTATTCAAATCGCTTTATAGAAGACAAAAAATTACGAAATAAATTTCTTAAATATTATACTTTATTTATATTTAAAAAATTAAATATATTATATATATATAAGTTTTTCGTTAAAAAAAATTATAATGACTTCCAATTAAGAGAAAATATGTGTCTGTTAGTGTCCATTTAACTTTTCAATGGGCTAAATTTGCCCATTTCAAAAAAAGAATGGTGCTAAATGTGTCCAAGTTTTTTACAACGTAGTCAAAATTAGCCGGTTTTTTTAATTTGGACACAAATTGACAACTCTAACTACCATTAATATATCCACCATCTCTACGGCTAAACATCACTACTACAACCACCATCGTACCTAAGGCAACCACCAATTGTGAAGAAGAATGTTTTCGAGTTACCATTGTACCTATGTCCCCCTCACCATTACTGGATTTAATACATTTTTTTTTTTGAAAATGGGTTTTGTAACTCAAGATCCAAAACCCCACTTAGTGAACCACCATTACTGCCGGATAGGAATATTTTAGGGTGGAGGTTGACAGGTACATAAGTGGGTTTTATGTTATATTTACCAAGATCGATATATAAAATGGGTTAGTGCACATGATTATTTTATGGTGTTTCATGATGGTTGTGGTGCTTCATGGGATGAAGATGGTAAAAAAAAGAAAAGAAATGTTACTATCATGGTTGTCAGGATCCTGATCCTGATCTTAGGATCTTACGATTTTACGATACTGTAAAGCAAAAATGATCTGAATCTTACGTAGGATTTTTGAAAGCTTAAGATCTTATAGGATCCCGATCTTGACCATAGGATCTTAAGATCTAATTCGATCCGATCTTACTTTTTCGAACCGCAAACTAGAAACCTACAAATTAATGGTTTATGTTTTTATAATATTTAAAAAAAAACATGTGATTCTTATTAAACATTTCATATTTGTAATTTAAGACAACATTTTCATGAAATATTCATATAATTTCATGTTTATAATATATAATAATTTGTAGATTTGAATAATATTACAAAGATCATTAAAAAAATAGCATCATAGTAGGATCTTAGGATCCCGATCTGATTTTACGATCACGATCTTGCAAAGACGAAAACGATCTTAGTTAGGATAAGTTTATGGGTTTGGAAAATGTGCGGAAAAAGTAGAAAGGAAGGGTCGATGTCAAATGGTGTGTGAGTCCTAAAATAAGGGACATGATATCTGTTGAAGCAATTTTCTATAACCACTTCAGATAAACAAATGAAGCCCTTCCACTAGGCAAGGCCGGACGACTCCTTCAGGCCATTCGTCCTTGTCCCAAGCTTCGAGGCATACTGCAGATATAAAAGAACCCGTTAGAAGGAGTCCCGAGGCCGAAGCCCCGGGGACCACCCTCCGACGGTCAAGTCAGTACCTCCGGTAGAGGATTTAGTTATGCACCGATAGGTATAGATCCGTATGGTGTATCATGATATAGTGTATATGTAATGACAGTTAATATATCAGAGAGAATATGTGTGTGTGTTATGTTATTATAAGATATTATGAGGTGAGATAAGGGAGAGAGAGAGAGAGAGAGAGAGAGAGAGAGAGAGAGAGAGAAGGTGGGGACACAATCCCACAATACCCGGATTAGGTGGCAGACACAATCCCGTAAATCCTGGGATGACGACGGTAGTGCTGCTGCTGCCATCTGTCCCAAGATTAACGCCACCTGTCCTATTACTCACAGTTATACTTGGCCGGATGAGTTGAGTGCCATTCGGTATTTCCGGATGGCTCCCTGTCGTCCGGACGGCCGGTCAAGACAGGCCGTCGGGACACATACGTCAACATGTCCCCCCAGTATTGCATTATCGGTTGAAGACCGATTATGTAATACTTTAAAGAATATCTTTGTCCCTTCCGGCATACGTCGCTCGGACGTATATACCTGCAATACTTAAATAATACTTTTGTGCCTTTCGGCAAACATCATTCGGACACATACGTCAACATGTCCCCCCAGTATTGCATTATCGGTTGAAGACCGATGATGTAATACTTTAAAGAATATCTTTGTGCCTTTCAACACACATACCTGCAATACTTAAATAATACCTTTGTGCCTTTCGGCAAACATCATTCGGACAAATACACCTGCAACACGTCCCCCCAGTATTGCATTATCGGTTGAAGACCGATGATGTAATACTATAACATCCCGTAAATTTCCCCTCCATTTGTAAATAGTAAACAAAGACTAATTTAGCGTCACGATTTAATTAACCATTTTTACAGACTAAATTTTTGCTTTTATCTAAACGTTGTAACACGTTTGCACATTCTTTATATCACTCTCATTTGTGCGAACCTTGATAGCCTAGTAATCGCGAATTAAATTGAAACTTTTAACATTTAACGTTGTACGTTTCGTCACATAACCAAACTCGTTCAAATGATTTTCCGAAGTTACGAAACCACTCACTAATAACACTGGACTTCGGCCACCCTTTTCTAGCCTGGCATTATTCAAGCTCTATTATGTCCAAGCAAACCACTTGAGCACAAGGACAAACTCCAAATGAAAAGCCAATAACAAGGCATGATTGATAGTTGTTTTCTTTCTTTTGTATGAGCTAGCACAAGGACGAATATATTAAAACTTCTCCCATCATCATTTTGGTAACATACACACTCAACCACTGACACACTCAAACTCATACATTCCTAGTCAACTTATCATTCTACTCATGCACCAAACTCGTGTATAAGCCATGCATTCCCACTGTGAACCTCATTCACACTTAAACTTGTTATGTTTTCTTCCTCTTGGTTCTTATGCCGACTAATAAAACCACAAGAGACCATCATTTCTAATCTTACAATAACTCTCTTCTCTACTGCAACACTCAACTCTCATACTTCACGCCACACAAAACAAATATATAGGTACATGAACTAACTCCAAAATGAGTTATCAATGGTTTCTCTGCTACTCTCATCATGCCTCATCATTTTCATTCACAATAACACTCCATGTCATAAAAGATCACCAACACTTCACGCCTAACTCTTTCTCATCTTTATATATATGAATCTGTGTTTCCCCTTCATTCGATACACACAAAGAAAGAAAAGAGATAACTCTTCTCCCTCTCAAATGTAAACACATCTCCTCTCCCTCTCTAAAGATAAACCGGCTCCATCTCCTTCCTCTCTTTAAAAATAAACCGAACCACCGCCACTCTTAAACCCACACCGCCACCATGAAACTAACCTCCATCATCACCTCTTTCTTCTTGTGTAGTTCACGCGCCCAAAAGAAAGACCCCATCACCTCGTTTTTAACTCACGCGCCATCTTCATCACTTTTATTCATCTCCATCGCTTAGATCTTGAAGAAAAAGGTAGGAAACATGTGAGTTACGCACGAGTTGACTCGTATACGAGTCAACTCATCTTCAATCTTGTTATTTTTGGGTTTAATCAAACGGGTTTCTAAAGTTTTTCATTAATAAAAACATGCAACAAATCGTTTGGTATCAAAAGGTGTGTTTGTTTGGTCGAAATATTCAAACCGTGAGCCTAAGCTCACGGTATACATGATTTCTTTTGTTATCTTGGTTCTTGATTGGTTAATTTTCATGTTTGTGGTATCGAGAGGTGAGGCCGAGACCTTAGTGGTCTCGGTAAATAATTATGGGTCCGTTTGTGTTGTTGACTGCACCGAGAGGTAAGCCGAGACCATGACGGTCTCGGCAAGTTAATGTTGAATATTTCATAGTTATCTTTGTGGTTAAATTAATTGTTGTTGATGGGTTAGGCCGAAACCCAAAAGGGTTCGCTTGGTTTGTTTAGCCGAGAGATAGACCAAGACCAATAGGGTCTCGGCATCATGTTGGCTTGTTTTTGTTTTTGTCATTGAAACTAGACCCAAAAGGGTCCGTTTGGTTTGTGTGGTCGGCTGGGAAAGGAAAGCCGAGATTGTTAAGTCTCGGCAATAATATTTTAATTGTTATTACTTGTGGTTGTAACCGCGAGCTCCTAAAAGGCTCGTTGGTTTAGTGATGAGCCGTTGGGTTATCATTTTTGTGTAGTCGTTAATATGACAAAGTAAGACATGAATATCGAATCTGGACTTGGGTCTATTGCGGATAAAATGGTCTCGTGCCGTTAGGATTAGACGGCCGAGAAATAAGTATAACTTATTATTAATTGTGAATAACTTAAGTTCAGAAACTATTAATTTGAAACTAGATTATGTCAAGTGGGACTAAAACTATCGAAACATAAACTTGAATTATGAATTAATAATCATTTACAACTTAACAAATTAATTTGTTATAGATAACATGGCATTAAAACTAGATAACATATAGAACTCGGTAACGTATAAAACTCCTAAACTACTTGTAAACCACTAGATTATTTAAGTAGTTGATAACGTGTAAAACTCGTAAACTAAAACTATTCGGTAATTAACTAACCGGATAAACTTTAGTCAAAATAGAATAGAACTTAAACCACTTGGTAAACGATTTAACCGGAATAACTTTGATTACTTTGACTAGAACTTAACCATTCACTTATGTTAACACTTATGTGCTACATGATTCTTACGTGTTTACTTTTTTTTCTCATACATGCGTAATATGCTCTATACTATGCTACATGATCATTACATGTTTATTTTCCTCTTATACTTGAGTAGTATGTTTTATACTTTGGTGTGAGTTCTCGAGTCTCGACATTCAAACCACTACAAGTATGACGATACCAAACACTATTAAACGGATATAACGCAAATCTTTTTGAAAGCAAGATTGAAATAATCCTTCGGGAATGGGAATAGTTAAGACTATTACGCATTAGTATATACGTTAAGATAAGTTTCATATTCTTTAGATCGTGCCGAATTCCATATCATCGTGCGCTGACTCTTAACATCGCTGATGTTACTCTATTCTGCCACACTTTTTGGCACCATTGTATTCCTTACGACACTACATTCCAAGGTGAGTTCATAGCCCCACTTTTCTCGTTTACTGTTTTATAAACTCTTTGGGGGAGATACATGCTCAAATACAATGTTTTATACTTATTCATAAGTACTTTTAACTGTTTACATACTACTGCGAGTTCCATAGACTACTCTTTTATCTACTCTGAATTACTTTTGATGGCGATACATGTTCGCTTCACATATAAACTTTACTGGATTACTTTAAACAACGTACTTAATTGATGAAACGTTCTGCTCGTTACTGAGACGTAATACTTGCTTTTAATTATAAAAGTACTTTTAAATCTCTACAAACGAATATGAATTATAAATCCACTTTATACATTTTTATATCTCATGGAGAGATACCTGCTATAAACATGATCACAAATGATTTTCAACTGTATGCTATACCTGATTCACTATTGCCTAAGTTTACTATTATTGCCATGTTCGAAGTCCCTCACATCATGAACCTTAATCACTTGCGAGTGAACGTAAATAATTGTGAATAGATCTATTTGGGACTGACAATCCCCGTTTGGGTCTGCTAGGATGAGCCACCCAGGCGCACTTTATTTGAACAAACTTATGGGTTATTGGCAAATACCCATCACGAGGGCCTTTATACTTTACATCATTTTTTTTATGCCTGTTAAGCGTTGAGTGTCATGAGACTTAGGGCAATAGAAACGATACTGTAGTCATGATACAGTATTGCCATTATTTTATTAAACTTGAACTTGTCTTCACTATATAGCAGAAAATCACTAATTGGCAAAACAATAACTATTTGGTGTTGACCTAGTTAGGGCAACCAAATCAACTATGGGTGTATAACAACTTAACCCACCAATTATTTTATAACAAACCAACTATGGATGTATAATATCGTAACCCACCGCTTATTTTATTAATAATTGTATTTGTTACAATTATTACCTAAACTTGGAAACTATTGAAAATCAACTGATTTTATGCAAACTCTATGGATTCACTCACACTTTGATTTTGACAAATCAACTGGTTTAACTATAAACACTATGGTATTACTCACTATTTGATTTGATAATCAACTATTTATCTACAACTACTATGAACTCACAAACTCTTTGATTTTGAAAATCAACAGTATTTACTCACAAACTCTTTGATTTTGGAAATCAACAATATTTACTCACAAACTCTTTGATTTTGTAAATCAACAGTTTTCAACTACAAACTCTATGAACTCACCAACCTTTGTGTTGACGCTTTTAGCATGTATTTATCTCAGGTCCATGATAAGCAAGGATGGCACGGAGGAGCACGAATACTTTTGAAGGCTATAAACTTTATTATCATTCGAAAACCTATCTAATAAACTCTGGAACCACTGGGACCTTATTTTGTAAACTCTGATATTCGAATGATAAATCTTTTAAAACGACCAAATTGGTGATCGTTTTCTACTATTCAACTGTTGTGCCATGAAGTAACACCCAATTTGAATTCCGCTGCATATCACGAAATTGGGGGTGTTACAAATACTTAAAGAATATCCTTACGGCCTTTGGCCTGTGCTTTCTGATACATACGTCAACATGTAACACCAGTATTGCATTGTTAGTAAAATACTGAAGTAATACTTTAAAGAGTAACTTATGGTCTTTCGGCCCGAGTCGTTCGGACTAGTGTTGTATTTGCCTCCCGGTGCGTGTCTTTCAGACATATACATTAACATGTCCCCCCAGTATAGTATTATTGACCTACGGTTAATGATACTATACTTAAACATTGTTGGATCCGAAACGAGACATATTTTTCGTATCATCCCTTTGTTCCCTGCATAAGTAAAACACAGCCTTTCTACCATAATCATTATTTTGTGAAGTGCCGTTAGATGTAATTTATTATTATTATTTTTATATCAAAAATGTATATCAAACACTTGTTTTTTATTACCGTTGCTATTCACATAGCTCCGGAGGTACAAGCTTATACGTTTGATTTACATTTTCGAACCGTTTTTATGTATCATGTGCCCCGGCAACCGTTTTTGTTCACCATACCATGTGCCCCGGCCTTCTTGCCCCGGCACCCATTTTTGTTCACCGTACCATGTGCCCCGGCACCCATTTTTGTTCACCGTACCATGTGCCCCGGCACCCATTTTTGTTCACCGTACCATGTGCCCCGACCTTCTTGCCCCGACACCCATTTTTGTTCACCGTACCATGTGCCCCGGCCTTCTTGCCCCGGCACCCATTTTTGAACACTGACTACATTTCCCTGGAGGTCGCGAGCCAACCAGGGGAGTCACATTAAACTTATGTTCAGAAACTTGTAATTGCTACACATGTGGGACCTCGTATAATTATCCCTGCAGAATAAAACATGAAAGCTCTTGTCTTTTCCGTTAGATACGAAAGATATAATATTTCACATGTATTAATACATAAAAGAGTCACAATGGGACCGTAACGCAACCGATAGAGTTGTCATACTACTATACTCCCCCCAGTTCAACGGTGCTATTAATTGTTAGTATCGTTGAACTTTATATGAAATAAAGCATTAAATATCCGGTAGACAACATAAAGGACGGTTAATAACAATTTGTTACCCATTAGTGTTGTATATCCAACATGTGGCGTTTTTCGCCTGGATGGTGATCACACTTTGTTTCTCACGAGATCATCACCCTATATTTGCTAGTTCTGTAGAATGAAACATGAAAGCTTTTCTGCTTTTTCCGTTAAATATGATAAACAACATATTTCGTTTGTATCGATAAGTAAATGGGTCACCACTGTGAGATAAATGACAAATGTATCATGCCGCTATACCCCCTCAATTAGGCCGCACCGCCTAAACGAAAGCAACATGTCGACTAGATGATATACCTTCGTTCTTATATTCGAACACTCTATTGTTCTGTCACAATGTAATAATCTCGAATTTCCGCTACAACAAATATCACCAATAGCTTGTTGTCTATCTTTATTCGATGCTTAATCTTAGAAGATTACTAATGCGTTACTACTTCTCAAATAAAAAATCACAAAATAGTTACTAAGGCCATATAAGTTTCCTTTAATTTTGTTTGGCACAAAATAATAAAAGGTACTTATGTGACTCATGTAAAACATTATGAACATCATTTTTATAAATGACAACTGCATTTTCATTTGGTTTCTTTCTAACTTCGACATACCAACTTGTAAATTTATGAATGTATCTATATTCACAATTTTACAATACTATCATTTTTAACTCAATGATCTACAATTAAAGGGGCTATTTATACAATTACACAACATAGCAAGTTCTTTCTACCAAAAGTGAGGTAGTTTAGCAACCAAATTCTCACATAATATATCAATCAGTTAAATGCCGAATCAATATGTTGACACATCTTCAAACAAAATATAGTTTCATAACTGGACTCATCACTTTATAATTTCCTCTTACATATGAACACCGAAAGACAAACGGTTCTTTCACCATAGTTATCGATTGGTAACCATGGATATTAACACAACTAAGTGATTAACAAATGGGAATATGCACGTTTATCATAACGATTAATCAAATAGTAATAAAGCTTACTTAACGAATAGAGCGACCTTCCTTACTTTCTTATTCATGATCTCATATTATAAGGTCAAGCCGATAATATGCGGCTAATTCAAATATAAAGCTGAACACATTTAGTCCACCACAAAATAACATGTTTTATCCGAACATAAATACCAACGACATTTATGCCACCCCACCAATATGCCCCTACGCCTTTGACTGTTTTAAGCTATTTATTCCGTTACTCTTTAGCATTAGTTTTACTAAAAGGAATTAAATGCGTTAATTTGTTTGTAAAAATATACTCCAATACATAATCTCCCAAGTCATTATATTGCCTCTTCATATATTGTTTTTGGAATGATCATGAGACATAAAATGATAAGTGAATTGTTACCAAACTTTTGGGATGTTAAATGATGGACACTATACCCACGGTGTCTATGAGTAGGGACAAAGGTGACAGACAATTTGTCTCCCCTTTGTCTCCTATTTTTTTTCCTGCACAGCACAGTTTTTGTCAGTTTCTGTTCCGTATTTTTGACAGTTTTAAGCGTTTGACATATTAAACTTTATATTTTCTGTTCCGCACTTTCAGGTTTATAGCTTTTTGATATAAACAAAATTATAAAAATAAAAAAAAAATAAAAAAAAAAAATAATAAAAAAAAAAAAAGGGACCGTGGGACTAAAAAAATGGGGACCGTGCTTTTAACTCACCCCAATTTTACGAAGTTAAATGATGGACACTTCCACATTCAAGTTGTAGACCATATTTTAGCCTATCCCTACTAATAGTCTGTCCCTACACAGTGATATACAATTCGACGTATGATGCGCATGTTTCGAGAATCATGGGCTTTGGGAAAGCTTTTTACTTTTTGGTTCCCCACCTGATATGTGGTACCAATCTTCTACTATTACAGCAAGATATTGATTTGTTAGTCAACTTGCATATATATGCATGCCCTGTGTTATAAGGACGGTCCCTGTTTGGTTATAATGACCTCTCCCTATTTTTTATTTTTTTTATTTTTTATTTTTATAATTTTGTTTATATAAAAAAGCTATAAACCTAAAAGTGCGGAACAAAAAATATAAAGTTTAATATGTCAAACGCTTAAAACTGTCAAAAATACGGAACAGAAACTGACAAAAACTGTGCTGTGCAGAAAAAAAATAGGGGACAACTGGGAGACAAAGGGCCTGCCACCCTTGTCCCCGTCCATATAATACAACCCATATGCATGGGTCAAATTCTTCATTTTTATTGGTTGCTTTATCGTACTCTTTTTGTAGAAACATATTTTTCTAACATCGGGATTGTGAAGGCATAGCTATTAACGCAACTTGTAGGGGTGTGATGACTTTTCCTGCTGTTGTCATTTGTACTGTCTGTTTTGTCGGGTTATACATTTAGTTAAAAGTAAATGAGCCCCACATGCAGGGGGTGTTAGCCTAACACATCCCTTAAAATAATGGTGTCCGAACCGAAAGAGCCAAAATGATACTCCCTCCGTCCCATAATAAGTGTCCACTTTTCAAATGCATAAAGTTTTAAAAATTCCACTAACTACACTCTCCACCAATCAAATATCACTATTACCCACTAAAGTCTCTTCTCATTGGTTGAAAATATTCCCTGGACACTTAATTTGAGACATCCCAAGATTCCATTATGTACACTTAATATGGGACGGAGGTAGTAGGTAATTGATGACATCATCCTCACATGATTTCCCAAGGGCCCCACGTATCTTCATGTCCCCAAGTACCTTCCAACTAAGGGACGAGACGTGGCGCTGAGTCAGCAAGTTGGGTAGCCTAGAAAAAAAGGAGGAGTGGTGTAGCAGGCGATCCACCATTTTCAATACAAAACATCACTTTAAATATTAGTTAAATAGCATCAAGTACAGAAGTAGCAGTGAAGAAGGGCGATCCATATGAGTCGCCATGAAAAGAAGTAGCCTAGGGGGGCGGTGTTTGGGGCAACTAAGGGGCGATCCAAGGCTTAATCGCCTGTGGGAACGCTCCACTCCTTTTAGTCTAATGGCTACTAAAGTATACATTGTGTAGATGAGTAGATCCCTACAATCATTCTAAGGTTATGTGTAATGATAAATGGTGTATATGGGGGCAAAATCTGACATGTGTCAGCCCAGTCAGCAAAAGGCTTGAATTGTTTAGGTGTATAATGGTGGGTGGGGCAAATTTTAACACGTGTCACCCCCTTTCATTTTTTTTTTTATTTTTTTTAAATTCAACAAATTAATACATTCTAAATTAAAACATCATTTTATTAATTAAAAAAAATACAACATCATTTTATTAATTAAAAAAAATTAAATTAAATTTTGTTCAAACAAACACTAAAATTAAAAACTACTCGTCATCGTTGTTGTTTATCACATTCCGATTGGTCCACGCTTCCTCGATCAAATCTTGCATGAGCGTGTAATGGTTCACGTGACTTCGCATTTGAATGGAGTTTTGAATAGCTTCGTCTTGCGATAATGCCGGCATTGGTAAACCAATTTCTTCCGGCTGATAATCTTGACAATACGCGTTCCCGTCATCCTCCAAAATCATGTTGTGTAAAATAAGACAACATCGCATCGTATCTTTAATCTTATCCTTTGTCCACAGACGACAAGGATTTCTCACAAAATGAAACCTTTTCTTAAGAACCCCGAACGTCCTCTCGATATCCTTTCTTGCCGATTCTTGAACTTGTTTAAAGTTGATTCTTTTTGGGTCCGATGGGTCTGTAAACGTCTTAACTAGAAACGAATACTCATTATAAATCCCATCGCCCAAATAATATCCATGTGGATGGTAGTTATCGTTAGCATAAAACCCGAGAGTTGGATTTTTTGCAGCGATGAAGTCTTCGATAACGGGTGACTGTTCTAAAACGTTGATATCGTTGTTGGACCCGGGTACACCAAAATAAGCATTCCATATCCATAGGTCGTAGGATGCAACGGCTTGAAGAATTAATGTTGGATTTTTTTGGTCACCCCGATGGTGTTGACCTCGCCACGCGGTTGGACAGTTCTCCCACTCCCAATGCATGCAATCGATACTACCCAACATACCCGGTAATCCATGAACTTCTTGATGAACACCATACAAACGCATCAAGTCACTAGTCGTCGGTTTCCTTAAATACCTTTCCTCGTACAAATCTTTTATTCCTACAAAAAAAAAAAAAAAAAAAAAAAAAATCCGATTATAAAAAAAAATATGTATATACGAATTATAGAAAGAAAAAAAAAAGAAAAAAAAAAAAAAAAGACTTTTATATAAAAAAAAATATACGATTATATATTAAAAAAAAAAAAAAAAAAAAAAAAAAAAAAAAAACGATTAGAAAAATGTTGTACCTATTGTGAAATTTTCGAGTGTGTCCCGAGAAGTTTTTTCTCCCATTTTCAAATAGTCGTCATTGATGTCGGTAGTGAACCCGTAAGCAAGCACACGCAAAGCCGAAGTACACTTTTGAATTGACGTGAACCCCAATTTTTGAAGGGCGTCGTTTCTTTGTCGGAAATATGGAAACCGCTCTTCCAAATCATTTCCTCGGGATACCTTGGGTTCGGATCAAAGTAATCTCTCATCAACCGTCTGTTGGCTTCGAAACGGTCACGTTCAACTGTAGCTCTTCGTTGGATCGGTGTGTCCCTTCTTTTAGCTCTCAATTTAGTCAACGCGATCGACGCAATAGAAACCGCTTCTTGTTCCATGTCCGAGATCTCGTCGTCGGAACTAGACTCAAGAAGGAATGAAGAGCTTGGAGAATCCATAATTTTTATAAAAGTGTGTTTGAGTTGTTTAAAGGTGTGTTTGAGTTGTGAAAAATGAAGAAAAAAGGTTGATATTTAAAAAAAAAAGGAGGAGCGTTTTTTTTTTTTTTTTTTTTTTTTTTTTTTTTTTTTTAATTTGAAAAGTATCCGTTTGAAGATACAAACGTTCGAATTTTTCTTGGAAAGTACAATGGGCAAGGCGCGGTTTGATTCACGCCCATTCATTTTTTTCCCCATTTGGCGCCCCTATGTAATTGGGGGGGGGGGGGGGGGGGGGGGCGAATTGGGGCAAAAATGGGCAAATTGGAGCCCATTACACATAGCCTAAGGGGGGAGGGAGTGGTTTCACCTCCCTTCACTAATTTTTCACATCATCAATACCCAATAAAAACCTTCCAACTCACACTTCACTGATTCACCTCAATTTTCACTAATTTGGTGGCATTAGTTTCACATAATCACCTAATTGCCACGTTATCTTTTCTTTTTCATTTAATTTTAATATATAAAACCACCCACAAAATATATATTTGGAGATGGTTGAGAAAATTGGATGTGGATTCATTGGAGGAGTGCCCATATTATACATTGGATGTGGAGACGTGGGTTGTGGCACATAATATCCCGATGATGGTTGAGAAAATTGATTTGGGGATGGTTGAGAAAATTGATTTGGGGATGGTTGAGAATAGAATTGATTTGGAGATGGTTGAGAAAGTTGATTTGAAAAAAGATTTTGTGGTTGCGGATAAACCAATCGACTAGGTTGGGATCGGGTTTGTTTGGGGTTAGCGATTTTTTTTGGCTCTCCTTGGATCCATTGAAGATATGCATGTAGTTTTTTTTGAAAATTATATGTATGTAGTTGAAAGGTATGAAATTTATAGTTAAAAAAGAAAGGATTTTTTTTTTTTTTTCCCCTTCAAGAACTGGCCAACGGCCATATTTTTAAAAATTTGACCGTTTGTGGGGCCCACTTGCAACTTGTCTCCCTCTCTCTCCTCGGCAACCACTACCGCCCCACCTCTTTACCGACGATCACCGACCGACTCGCGGCGTTGTTACCGCCTCACCGCCCCCTTCACCGAACCCCACCCCGACCCACTCCTTCCCCCCTAAGAGCACTCCAAACAATAAGGCTGGCCACAGTAAAGGGATTCAATCCCCCTCATTTTCTCTGCCACGTCAGCTTTCTCTCTCCAACGATTAGGTGCTCCAGTAAAGGCGACCTACACTACAAAAAACATACCCCACAAAAATATTTTTTCTACAAAAAAAAAAAAAAAATAAAATAAAAGGAAACCATGGGTGATCTCGATCGTGATGGCGACCATCATCCTCCAAAAATTAAGTCGATCGACTCTTCCACAATAAGGTGATCGATTGGGAATCGATCAATTCAGTCGATCATGTGGTATTACTGTGAGTAGCTTAATACAGTTTTAAACTTTAACACATTGCTACGTCAGCTTTAATACACTCATCTTTAACTCAGCTTTAACACACCCAACTATAACTCACCTTTAACACACCTTTAAACGGAGCGAAAGTGATTTTTTTTTTTTTTTTTATTTTTATACACAAAATACCCTTAACGCAGCATTAAGGGGTTAACTCACCCCCTTAACACTGCGTTAACGCAGCACCCTCCCAATGGTTAACTCTCCTTTAATGCACCATTTTGAAAGTTTAACTCCACTTTAACGTGGGTTTAACCTCCCGTTGGGAGTGCCCTAAGACCACTTCCATCGATCGCGTTAAAATGAAGTTAAAGGACGAATTTTGCAACCTTAACGCGCGTTAAGGGGCGTTAGTCGATGGACATAACGGGCGTTAACGCTGCGTTAGGGGCTGCGTTAACACCCTAACGCAGCGTTAAGGGTGTTTCTTGCCAAAAAAAAAAAAAAAATTTACTCTTCCGCCCCCTTTTCTAACCGTTGGAAGTTTGAAAATGTTGCAATTTGGCCCCTGACTTTTCTAGCCGTTGGAAAGGAGCGGGTTTAGTAAAAAAAAAAAAAAAAAATTCAAAACCATTTTCAATCCCCTATAAATAACCATTTCACACCATATTTTTTTTCACACTTCCACAACTCAATACACTACATATTTACACTATCTTTGCAACATTCAACCCAAAAAAAATGTCTCGATTCAACCTAAACGATGACGATAACGAAACGTTCTTGGATCTCTTAGCAACCGGTTTTAATAACCCCAATGTCGGCTCATCTTCTAACCCGAACGCCGGCTCATCTTCAATCCCGAGCCCACTTGGCTTGTCGGCTTACCAACAACATCAACAAATGCTCTATTCGGAACAACAAGCCGACCTAAACACCCAAAATTTCTCCAATCTCAACTTCACCCAACATTCACAACAATCTCAAACCGCAACCAATGAAGTTCCCGACACTCCAACGTCTCCTGCAAAGAAAACCAAGTTCGGGCGTATCAAACGAAAGGCGAGAAAATCTAAAAACCCCGAACCGGAACCGTTGGATGATGATGAAGAACCCGTTGCCAACAAGTGCAAACGTTGGAACGGACAAGAGGAAAAACTGTTTGCTCAGTGTTATGTTGCAGCGTCGGAAGACCCACATGTGGGGAAAAATCAAAGCCGGGATACGTTTTGGCAACGAGTGCAGAATGAGTTTAACCGAGTCAATTACCAACTAAGGAACAAGGATATGCTCCAAAGTAAGTGGAGAACTTTGAACCGTGACTGTTCAAAGTTCAACGCGTACTACAAACGTTCCCAATGCCAAGAAAGAAGTGGCGAAAGTGAACTTGATATTCTGAAACGTGCCCGAGAAATGTACCGGGACGAGCACAAAACCGCTCCTTTTAGCAACGAGGAGGCTTGGGAGGTTTTACGTGGTCATGTGAAGTGGGACACACCGGAGCTAGTTGATTTAACCGGCGATGAACCACCAAGCCAAACAAATGAGGCGTTGTTTAGTCAAAATGAAATACCAAGGCCAATGGGGAGGCGTGCTGCAAAGAAAGCTCGATCCGAGACCACGGGAGGAACTAGCACGGGAGCGAGTACGGGAGGAAGTATTTCGTCAGTGCAATTCGTGGAGAATATGACAGTCGAGTATCGTCACAAACGGGAAATGGCAATAGCCGCGTATCGGGCTACAAAAGAAAAGGAGGAGGCGATAACAAGGCTGGAAGAAATAAAGTTTTTGAAGGAGAAGACCGTCGGGGAGCCACCAGAGGTGGTGTGGTGGATCAACCAAGAAAAGGCTCGCATCGTGGCAAAATACAAGCTCGGGGATTATATTCCAAAGTAGATTTAGGATTGTCTTTATTTTTATAATGTAATTTTTAATTTCGTCGTTATTTTTATTTATTTCTTTAATTTCGTTGTAACGTTTTTTTTAAGTGTGTTAATGTAATGTTATGTTTTAATAAATGTGTTGTTTTAAAAAAGAATGAAGTTATTTATAAGTTAGGGGTTGAATATGAAAATTTATGTGTAAAGTTGAGTTAAGGTGTTAAAGCTGAGTTATTGATGTGTGAGTTAAAGCTGAGTTAAGTTAAAAGGTGAAAAAGCTGACGTGGCATGCCTTAAATTTTAAACCTGAGTTAACTGATGTGAGTGGTATAAGAGCATTACATTCATTCTCATCCTCCGGAAAAAAAAAAGAACGAATTGAACAATATGTGGGAATTATATATATATACTAAAGATGGGTACTTGGGCCGCATAAAAAATTTGCACAATACTGTTACAGTAACAGTGCTTCGCACAGTAACGTGCTTCAGCCGGTTGTACTTTACTGTATCTGCTACAGTAACTTTTTTTTTTTTTTTTTTTTTTTTTTTTCTAAATAATTTCGAAAAAAATAATATTTTGAAAAAAAAAAAAATTTAAAAAAATATTTTCAAAGTAGCTACAGTACCTTTTTTTTTTTTGAATTTAAAAAAAATAATGAAAAATAATTTCGAAAAAATAATGTTTTGAAAAAAAAAATATTAAAAAAAAAAATTATTAATAAAATATTTTCAAAAAAAATATTTTTCACGCTACTGTAGCTTTTTTTTTTTTTCAGGGAAAATAATTTCGAAAAAATAAAATTTTGAAAAAAAAATATATAAAAAAAAAAAAATAAAAAAAATAAGTTTTTGAAAAAATATTTTCAAAAAAAAAATATTTTCAAAAAACTTTAAAATTAATTTTTCTAAAAAAATTAATTTAAAAAAAAATTCTAACAAAAATACAAAATAATTGTGAACTTACAAAACGTAAAACAAACATCGTACAACAAAAAACAACTATCTGAACAACCCGCTGTAACGTGCGGGCTACCCTGCTCATTTTAATACAAAAGGCTGATGTGTGTATTGGTCATTTGGTTTGAAAGTTCAAACAGTGAATCTTTATCTTTTTTTTTCATTGACCAAAAGACCATATGTGTGGCTTTTGTTTATCAACAAGGTCATTTGGTTTGAAAGTTCAAACAGTGAGTTTTTATCTTTTTTATTCATTGACCAAAAGACCTTAACACATCACTGCAACTAGTTTCCACGTTCCACGAAACTTTGACACTTTATCCGTACACTTTTTCTGTGAAATAATCTTGCTATATCATCACTAGACAAATATTTGCAAAAAAGCATAAAGATCCTTACAATCATTTTAAGAGCATTACATTCATTCTCATCCTCCGGCAACAATGGTAACCAGCACCAACGTCGCACGACAAGTTAAAGTCGATACCACAACAACCAACGGTTTCCATGATCACAAACAAAACTTCCCACCGCTCGTTTCCTCTTTTAATGACAAAATACGTCCCATACTTGACGCAGTTGACAAGCTTCGTAGTCTCAACATCACACAAGAAGGCATCGCACTTCCAACCATCGTTGTAGTGGGAGATCAATCATCTGGCAAGTCAAGCGTACTAGAATCACTAGCTGGCATAAGTTTGCCTCGTGGGCAAGAAATATGTACTAGAGTACCTCTTATAATGAGGCTTCAGCACCACCCAGATGATGTACCAGAGTTTGTATTGGAGTATAAAAATGAAACGGTTAATATCATGGATGAAAGCAGGATATCCGAAGCTATTGAGAAGGCTACGGTTGAGGTTGCTGGAAATTATAAAGGAATAGCGAATGTACCGTTGACTTTGGTGGTTAAGAAGAAAGGTGTTCCGGATCTTACTATGGTTGATTTGCCTGGAATCACTCGGGTTCCCATTGGTGATCAACCGCAAGACATTTATGAACAAATTTCTGGTACGTTTATGCATATGAATATATGATATTTGAATTTAGGCTCTTAAGGGTATCTCTAATCTAATAATCCAAACAAAAGCTATACAAAATATTATTCAGATAATACGAGTATAAGGGTTACCTCTAATTTTTCATTTTAACATTAAGTAATTACAATATTTACTTTCACAATTAGAAAATTGAGGTAAATGCATTGACGGTCAAATCCACTGGTAATGGTATATATAGCTATGGATCACTGATGCAAAACTTATGTAGATAATATGGTCGTCGGTAATAAATTTTATCGATCGACTTTACTTACATATATAGATATCCACATGTTCACATAAATATATATATATGTATGTACGTTATGTAGATGTTTATATATATAGATAATGATGAGGTATATAATCTTACGTCACTAATCCATCGGTAGTCCGTCGTTACGAGCGACGGAGTACCGACTATTGGAGACGGTGATACTGTTTTCTATAAATTTCCTCCTATATTCAAAGTGCAATCCTAATTCCAAAACACTTCTAAACAAAATTATAGTTCAAACCAACCTGACCCTTTGGTTTTTGCAAAAATAAAGGCAAGTTACTCAAGAAATTATAGTGGCTACTTATTTTATACAATAATTATATTAAGCAACAGATAATTACATCCAATATTCCTTATGAAGTCATTTATTTTTTATTGTTTGAAGGTATGATAATGGAGTACATCGAGCCAGAAGAGAGTATCATATTGAATGTTCTTCCTGCTTCGGTTGATTTCACAACATGTGAATCAATTTGCATGTCACGACGTGTGGACAGTACCGGGGAGAGGACACTGGCCGTCGTTACCAAATGTGACGTATCCCCAAATGGCCTACTCGAGAAAGTTATGGCAAATGATGTAAATATTGGCCTTGGTTACACCTGTGTTAGAAACCGGATCAATGATGAAACGTATGATGAAGCTCGATTCCAAGAAGGTCAACTTTTTGATACTCACCCTTTGTTGTCCAAGATTGACAGTTCCATGGTAAGTATTCCTGTTTTGGCGAATAAGCTTGTGCAAATCCAGTCAGAGATAATTTCAAAATGTTTGCCAGACATTGTCAAAAAGATCAATGAGAGGCTCAATGCTTCTATTTCTGACCTCAACAAATTACCAATAAAGCTTACAAGTGTTCCAGATGCGATGGTTGCATTTATGCAAATAGTTGGTTCAATGAAAGAAACACTTCAAAGGATCATGATCCGAGGCGAGTTTGACCAATATGAAGATGATAACCAAATGCATTGCAATGCTCGGCTGGTTGAAATGCTAGATGAGTTCTCAATAGAACTTAACACGAGTAGCAAGTTTTCTGAAGATTTTCTAGTTGAGGAAATGAAGGTTTTGGAGGAAGTTAATGGAATCAGGTTGCCAAATTTCCTTCCTCACTCAGTGTTCCTAAGCTTGCTCCAAAGAAAAGTGAACACCATATCTGATATGCCTGTTAGCTTTGTAGACAAAGTTTGGAGTTATCTTGAAACTGTGTGTCTAAGAGTACTTATTGATCGTTGTGATAATTACCCTCAGTTGCTTCCGTCCATGAGGAAAGCAACTTTGCACGTGATGCGGGAAAAGAAGGTTCAGTTTGAGGAACGAGTTGTTGAAATGATAGAAATGGAGAAGATCACTGATTACACTTGTGACCCCGAGTTCACCGCTTCATATAACAAGTTAATGGGACACCATAGCACTTTTTCATCATCGATATCCGACGACGATTCAACAACAACTGTGGAAGGTTATGGCAGTATTAATATCAGTCATCTGTATGATGTTGCAGCAAACACAAGGGATCAAGCTTTTGATCTTAAAATGAGGATGACGGCTTATTGGAAAATTGTTTTGAAACGGATGGTGGATTGGGTAGCACTTCAGCTTCGATTTCTGATACAAAAAGTGGTGAACAAAGAAATCGAGATGGAAATGAATGAGGTGATTGTGCGTGGTGGTGGTATAGAAAAGATGCTGGATGAACCTCCCTCTATGGCAATAAAGAGGGAGAAGCTGCAAAGAAGCATTGGTTTGCTGAAGGCTTCTAAAGAAGTCATCGAACAAGTCATGTATGGTCACAACTGATTGGAGTTCCGTTAAGGGGATGAAAGCGTTTTAGTTGGATCTTTTACTCTATTATCTGAAGTAATGGATTGTTAAATCTCGACTTCCTAGTATGTTTTTTTTTTTGTTAATTGTACTTGTTCTGTGTTTGAACTATGAATGGTACCTTTATTATCTAGTTTGATGATATGATATTTACGCATGTTCATTACTGTCTTGTTGACCTAACTAGTGACCATATAGTAACAGTACGTGTTTTCGTTTTGATGATACGACGGATTTGAAGTTTTTCCTCCCTCTTATAACTTATGTTTTAATGGAGTCCAATCGTCCATACCTTCAAATATGGTGTCACTGTTCAATAATTTCTTTTTGATCAGGTCTGTACGTACGTATTAAGAATCTGATAACTACATACAGGTTTGAAAGTTTGTAATATAAAACCATCATAGTTCACATCCTCAATTGCATATACAAGTTAGTTGTTGGTTTGTGCTCGTTAGGTAGTCATTTATACGGCTAAGAAATACGTGACCTATCGGGGCACACACGTAAACACGAAGAACACGTTTATTATATATTTAATACATATATGTTTTATATTTATTAAATGTATAATATGCTTCACGAAATAATTATTTAACGATTGTTAGTTTACCGTTGGAAGCAATAATTAACTAATACTAGCATGGTACCCGCGCGTTGCGGCGGATACCATGGCACAGGCTTCAAATGATAATATTGTCGACGAATAAATTGACGTTCCAACCCATAATTAGAGTACTATCGTTGAAAACAACACAATCCATAAACGGTTTGTTGTTGTACGTGTAAAACTAATCGATATTCAGAATTTCAGATATTCATTCATGTCCCGATAAGTAAATAACAAATTAACTTTGTACTCCAGCTCATATAATCTGTGACTATTTTATGCCTACTCTAAGACAAAACGTAAGCTACCCAAAGTGTATATTATAATCCATGAGGCCTATTAATTAGTTATTATCATCTAATAACATACCATGACAAATCAATATAAATCAAAGATAGTTTACGCCCATGAAATTTCAATGAAATCACAACAGTGTAACAAACATATTACAATGAAATTTCATGTCTTTTTCAACAATTATAGACCAAATCAATCCAGATTCATTATACAAAACTTTAGTATAATTCATTTTGCCGCAAACCAAATAACATAATAAATCAATCAGATTTTAAACGAAACAGTTTAATTGTTGCATTGTCTTTTTCACAATCTGTTTGCAAAAACGGCACGACCTAACTGATTAATGTAACGACTTTTATTGAAACGGCCATAACAAATCTTTGCTTATGGTATAAGCAACATAGAAGTCAACAATCACTTTTGGATATACACACTGATTCTTTATTGTAGTAAAGTAATTAACAAATGTTGATATACCTTTACAGAAGGTGGTTAGTTTAATAAGAACAAAACTAAACTTAAAAACTATTTTTATCAAAAGAAGCACTTCTGCCATTGATGGATCAACAGATCAAATATATAAAACCATTTTCACTAAACACACTTGTTGACCATAAACTGACCCAAAGACCATAGTAAAAAATAAAATATGTAAACATTGATTGTGTTTTGGGAACCATTTTCACTAAACACACTTGTTGACCATAAACATTGATTGTGTTTGGCTTGTGTTTTGGGAACGATTGTGTTTTGGGAAGAAAAGCATATATCTTTATCATATTTATCTATGCATTCTCATAATCAATGTTAAATGAGTTCTCCTTTTTAAGATTTTGAGGTTTTGACTTTTCAAATTCCAATTCCAAAATATGATATGTTTAAAATGTTTGATCTTTCAAAAAATTTAAAATTTGAAACTAAAATTTGTTAACAGTTCAAAATCCTAAAATTTTCAAATATTGAAATTTCAAAAAGTTTAAATTTTCAACTTTTGAAAATGGTCTTGCATGGTTGTTGAAATCAAGGTGAGTAGCATGTGGTTTGGTTTGCCTATGGAAGAAGAGGAAACTAATGGGTCTTGCATGCTTGTCGATATTTAATTAATACGCATGCCATGAGTTAGCATTTCGATGAGATTATGGGATGCAGTGCTCCTTTTAATTTTTTTATGCGCATGCTTCAACAAGAGATTATGGGATACAGTGCTCATTTTAATTGATTACACAAATTTGAGAACAAACTTTATAACAAATTTACATTAATAAATCAAATATTACCTAACAAAATTGACAAAATAATTCCGGCGAGACAGCAAATATTCCGGCGAGACAGCAAATAAATCTATAAATAACGAAAAAAATTAACGAAAAATATTAACAAAAAAATATTAACGCAAATTTTCCGGCTAGAAATATTAACTATCTATTCAAGGTTTAGAAGAATCTAATCAAATAATCTAGAGAAGCAGCTAAACAACTTTGTGGTTTAGAAGAATCTGCTTATACATAAGCATAAGCACTTGCATTCAAATATAAGTAGATTTGTACTTGACTGGGTCTGCGTTTGTGGCCGTTCAACTGTCTGTACAACCTCCACAATTGAACCTAATGCCGTTTCCTTTTCATTCACACCTTCAGTGTATTTGCTGACTTCTACTTGCATTCTGTGCAATTAAAGAAAGTGATAATTACGTTAGTCATTAAGAACTTATGAAAAAGAGTTAAAAGCAATAAACATGTTACTCAATACATTATCATAGGCACTTGATGTACATTTCATGCAGTGACCGAACATTGAAATATAGTTGGTTGCTATTATATGCAGACTTTGAAACACATCTTTATACCTTCTCCTTCTAAAATGATATACATGTATGACTTCGACACACATCTTTACAAGCACCACAAACCACTTATAGGCTAACCATGAAAGTATTTTAAATGTTCCTGTTGAAGCAATTCCTTGCAATCACTTCAGACAAATAAAGAGGGCCTGCCGGTTGAACTCAGCTAGGGTTCTTCCGGTAGGCTTGGGTGCTGATCCCCTCGGCTGCCTGGGATCTTTCGGGTATCTGCACACAACAGCACACGTTAGGCTCGCCCCGGGTGTTATCCCAGGACCCACCTCCGGTGTGAGAGTAAGTATCTGATATTCCGAAAGGGCTATCAACTGTAGTGAGGAATTAATGCAGGTAAAAGTGTTGGTTGAGAGCAGTAAATGAGTCGAGTATTTATAGTACTCGACCTCGATACCTGGAATGGCGGCGTCGGATTTTCAGGAGACATGTCCCCGACATAATCCCGTAAATCCTGGGGTGGCGGCGGCGGTGTCTGCAGCTGCCATCTGTCAAAAGGTAAACGCCACTTGTCCTATTACTCACAGTGATATTGGCCGGATGAGTCGTGTGCCTTCCGGTATGTCCGGAAGGCTCGATGTCGTCCGGACGGCCGGTCGAGACAGGCCGTTCGGACACATACGTCAACATGCCCCCCCCCCCAGTATTGCATTATCGGTTGAAGGCCGATGATGTAATACTTATATAATATCTGTGCGCCTTTCGGTACCTGCAATATTTAGGTAATACCCTTGGTGCCTTTCGGCACATTTCGTTCGAACATATACACCCATGAGACTAAGATAATGCCTTACGGCTGCTTCATATTTTAGCCTGCGCTTTCTGATACATACATGTAATATCGGTATTGCACTGTTAGTAAAGTACTGACGTAACACTTCAAAGATTACCTTATGGCCTTTCGGCCTAAGTCTTTAGGATCACTG
Organism: Artemisia tridentata subsp. tridentata; assembly: GCA_021014915.2. NCBI lineage: Eukaryota > Viridiplantae > Streptophyta > Magnoliopsida > Asterales > Asteraceae > Artemisia > Artemisia tridentata. The sequence continues at coordinate 42,001,190 of CP139509.1, read as the reverse complement.
TTGCATTTGCTTTTTAGTTCGGCCGATGGTGTAATGCCTTAAAGAGTTGGTTTTGACATGTCATGGCTCTGATGTGTGGAAGCTATTATTGCATCGTTCCCGATCCTCTCATGGCTTACAATGTACATTATATGTATGTCTTTATTTCTTCCGGTGAGTAATCATTGCGTACACCCGATGGGTCAGGGTGCCTTTTTCAATTTCTCTGGAGGGCCTTGCCCTTCTATGCGTAGGCGCTGTGATTGTGCCGATGGTATGACATTGCTGACAAACTATGGGTTCACGTTTGACCCTTTCCGAAGGATATGCCGTTAGATTCTAGCATGTCTTACGTCACACTGATTCTACCAAGTGTTGCCCTGGTGCTCCTATGAGTGCACCTCTCTTTTTTTTATTATTATTTATAATTCTGTTACTTTATGGTTGTTCCATGTAGGTCATCATTAATGAACTGACACGCATGCGCGTGCTTAGCACGCGTTCTGAGGTGCAGCCACGTCAGTGTCTCGCTAAATGTGACATTCCACATCCTGAGTTCTCCTTATAAATAGCGACACTAGTGTGTGTTTTTTGCTACCGTAATTCCATATTCTTAACTGAGACGCCTTCCGGTATTATTTTCCGAACGATTCTTGCAAATCTGTCCGTGATTTTCATACTAGTCTTTCGTCTTTCAAAGGTACGTTCCGAACCATCCCTGCCTTAATTTTACTTTGTTGCTTGGCTGTATCCCTCTCTCCCCCGGCAAAACCACGTCGGTTTTGCCCACTTCTACTTGTGAGAACTTCCCAGGGGTCCAATGATTCCTCCCAAAGTTTGTCGTAGAGAAGCGTGCCTTTCGATGGGGCGAAAGGGTTGTGCGTGGGATTATCATGGATTACGAAATGTCGTAGAGAAGCATAACTAGTACCGTTAGGTAGGCACCATGTAACCTTTTTCGAGGTTTATCATCGTAGCTTGCATATAAACCCTGCGGTTCTTTTACTCCGGACGCCGATAGGACGGCCTAGGATGCGATAGACCTCGCGTCGCTTGAGTTTCCCATATGTCATAGGACTCTCGTCCGATTGGGGGTATCCCAACTAGCGGGCGGCTTTTAGGGGATCGAGGGAAGGGTTACGCCCTTACAGCCTTTGTCTGTCTCCTTTTATTACTTTAGTTGTGTTTCGGCCGTCGTGCCTGTGCAACGTTTTGACCATTATATGCACTCGTTTTTTGTAGTTATCATAATGTCTCAATACTTGAAAAAGCCCAAAGTTAGAAAGGATGTGCCGGTGGCCCAGGAGGATAAGCATCAAGAGAGTCAACCCCATGGAACGCATGCTGCCGCTGCTCCTCAAGCCGTTATCCCTGAGCAGACGGTCGAAATGACCAGAGTCGAAAAGTCTGACCCAAAGGTTTCGGGCTCCAGAAAGAGGAAACCGGACCAGGATGTTGTCCGGCCCATATCTCAGTCCCAAACACAGGGGACTAGAATCCGCCTTCATCATGATGCGTCCGGCGGGGGTATTTTTCGAGGGCCAAATGAAAGTGAGAGTGCCTCGGGCGCAAGAAAACAGCCGGAGGGGCCCGATGCTTCGGCCGGAAGAAAACAACCGGAGGGCCCGATGCTTCGGCCGGAAGAAAACAACCGGAGGGGCCCGATGCTTCGGCCGGAAGAAAACAGCCGGATACCCCAGGAGGTGTCGGCGGGGGCTTCACGTCGGAGGCCACTGGTGCTGGCAAGTCTTTTCTTTCTTTTACTTTATGAAACGTTGACCCCCGAACTTTGCATTTGTTCCGAAATTGTTACTTGACTTATTGATTTATTTTTCACAATCTTGGTCGGGTTCATAAGAAACTATCCTAGGTGAAGGCTCATATGGTGCATAGGTTTCACTTAATGAGGTATTTTGAGGGTTTGATGGGGCTCCTAAGGTGATTTCCTCAAAAGTTTTATGCACTTGGTCTCTTTTCTCAAGGTACTCACTAAAATCTATGTAAGATCCTGTTCTCATTACTTCATTCCACCATCTTGATTTATCCAAATTAGTAAAATTATATTTCTTCATGTAAAACTCTAGTCGCGGATTTGATAGATTCACGTTCTCCATAATGGCGAACGGAAGAGTCAATGGAAAAACTTTACGAACAAAAGCACAAAGAAATAAGATAGACTAAAGAAAACCTAGAAAAATAAAATAAAAATCTCACTAGAAAGGAATCTAGTGAGTAGACCTAATAAAATAAAAATTCAACCTAAACAATAACTATTCCTCGGCAGCGGCGCCAAAAACTTGATGCGTGGTTTTGCGACCTTACAACAGGTTTTACCTCTCGAGGGATCTCAAGAGGCTTACAACCCCACCAGGCAGTGTACCTAACCAATGTAGTATAGTGTAGTGGTAAGTACGGGGGATTGATCGTTCTCCACAGGGAATAGTGTTCGTTAGGTATGAAAAACTACTCTAATTAGGTCTAAGGGTGAAGGAAGATTCTTTTTGTGTTTTTATAATTTTATGAAAGCAAGTAAAATCTCGGGTTTGAAGGAGTGGGCGGAATTAGTTGCTAGTCAACTAACCCAAATTACTACGAATGCAAATAAAATAAAATGACGAAAATGAAAAGGTTGGTAAAACTTATATGGAGAGAAATGTGTTTACTTAGATTTTCTTACTCCCTAACTATCTTTTACCGGTTGATTAGTGTGTATTAATCGCATGGATGACGGGTGTATTCCTTAATACCAATCGTGGGGTGGCGTACGTACTTCCCCAACTCTACAAGCTCCTACTTCACTCCTATGTCGAGCCGGCTAGGAAGCTCCTAACATGGGATCACTAGAATTCGCTCATGCATTAAATACAACCATAAAAACCTTAGTACGCATTGGTTCATGTTTCTTAAGACGTTCAAGCAAGTTACCGAATAGGAAGTTAGCCAGTTTTCTTAAGCCTAACATCGATGAACAATCATCCAATACAATTAATAACACACTAATAACCAATAATCAATAGCTAGGTTTCATTAGATCTAAGCAAACACAAGATAAATCTAGCCTAGCATGTTAATTAAAAGACAAGAACAAGATGTAATCAAACAACACATAGACATATTGAATGATTAAATAATAACTTATCTTCAATTAAACATGGGAGATCCAAGGGTATGAAAACCATTAAAAATGGCAGAAATTCGTCTAGGGTTTCTCCTCCAAAGTTACACACAATAAGTTCCACCCTAATGACAAAAAATTGCAAAACTAGATATAGAGTTTAAGGGCTGACGGCGTCACGTTATAGATTCTGACGCCGTCACCTCGCCGCTTTTAGGGTTCCCGGATGGCCTTCCTGACGCCGTCCCTCTTTAGTGCTCCAAAATCCGCTCTGGCCTATCAAGGGGTGACGCCGTCAGAATTGAGCTTGACGCCGTCCCTCTTTAAGTTAAACCGTGATGGCCTTGATCACATTAAAGGGTGACGCCGTCAGATTTTTCATGCAAAATTCTCTGGCTTATCATGAGTAATTTTCATATCCACCACTTTTGCCAAGCCATGACGCCGTCTGGACCAATCCCTGACGCCGTCAAAGGTACTTTCCAGCATAATTTTAAGACTTTGCCGTTTTCTTCACTTTTATGCTCCAAAAACGTCCAAAATGCTTCCTTTTCCAGATTTCTTCTCCAAAGTACCTAAAATGACAAAAGGAACGATTTAGGGCAATATTTAATCAAATAAATACGATTTAGGGCTTAAATGACCCCCTAAAAGCGGTACACTTTTCGCTTCATCATGTATGCAAACTTCAAAGATCCATTTATGGATTGAAGCAAGCATCCAGGCAATGGAATAAGAAATTTGATGAGGAAATCAAGAAGTTTGGATTTACTCAAAATTTCGATGAGCCATGTGTATACCACAAAGTTAGTGGGAGTAACACTACTTTTCTTGTCCTATATGTTGATGACATATTAATCATGGGAAGTCATATACCAAGCCTTAATGAAGTTAAGGATTATCTTGGTAGTTGCTTTGCCATGAAGGATTTAGGAGAAGCAACTTACATCCTTGGAATCAAGATCTATAGAGACAGATCTAAACGGTTAATCGGATTAAGCCAAAGTGCTTACATGGATAAAATATTGAAGAGATTCAATATGCAAAATTCTAAGAAGGGATATTTGCCCATGCAAGTGGAACACGGCTTATGCAGTGAAATGTGTGCTTCTACACCTGAAGAGGTGACATACATAAAGAAAGTTCTGTATGTTTCGGCAGTAGGATCTATCATGTATGCAGTTAGATGTACAAGGCCAGATGTGGCGTTCGCTCAAAATTTGACCAGTCGTTATCAGCAGAATCCAGGGAAAGATCACTGGCATGCTGTTAAGAACATACTTAAGTATTTAAGGAATACTAAAGATATGTTTCTTGTTTTCGGGGGAAATCCAGACGCAGAACTGAATGTTACAGGTTTCTCCGATGCGTCCTTCCAAACTGATAAAGATGATACGAAGTCTCAGACGGGTTATGTTTTTGTCATAAATGGAGGAGCTGTGGACTGGAAGAGTAAGAAGCAGAGTACAACGGCCATGTCTGCTACAGAAGCTGAGTACATTGCTGCATCGGAAGCAGCACAAGAAGCTGTTTGAATAAGGAAATTCATTAAGGATCTTGGAGTGATGCCATCAATTGAATTACCTATAAATGTGTATTGTGACAACTCTGCTGCAATCACATTTTCCAATGAACCTAGAGTTATGAAAGGCGCCAGACACTTTAAAAGAAAGTATCACTATGTTTGAGAACAAGTCGATGATGGTGAAATAAGAGTACTCAAAGTTCACACAGATGACAATCTGGCTGATCCTTTCACGAAGGCATTACCTAAGGAAACGTTTACTCGTCATGCTCAGGGTATTGGTCTTCGTTTAGCAGATAGTTTCATGTAAATCTGTTGGATTAGTATTTCGTTAGGGACGTGTAAACAATTATTATTTTATTGAAATAAAGTGCGGATAACGTTTATTATCATTATTAATATTTGTGTCCTATATTTGCATGTTTAAATCCGTGAATAATTTATTTATTCTAAATAGTCCGTTGTCAATTAATAATATGGGAATATTATTGAACTAAGACAAATGTGAGGATTGGTAGAATGTACTGTAAGGTTGAGACACCAATGTCACATGATATTCAATATTGGATAAATTGAATATAGGACTTATCCCAACTACATGATTATACTTTATGGATCATAGTCATCAAGTATATCATGAATATTTATCCTCAGACTTGAGATGCCAGATAATTGCCGAGGATGTAGCTCATTTTCTGTGAGATAATCTAACGTTATCCGTAAAAGATAGTTATAAGGGCTATTTTCAGAAATGATGTGAAGTTCGAGGGTTATGCTCGTAGTCAATAAAGGATTTGTTCCTTCAACTTTGTGTTGAAGTTTAATACTGCTTGGCCACTCGTAGGATTGACAAGATGTTTGCGTGCGCACGCCCAAAGTTTATCTGGAAGACGTTCAGATATTTTGGTAATCTTGATCAATTATGTATAAACGAGAAACTACTGTTAATTATGGAATGACAAAGATCCATATCCAAATTAACGCGGTATTAGTAACAAAAGGATAAGTATTATGATTAAATCATCACGTAGTTTTTTCCAGGAAAACCATACTCGGATCGAGCTGGGGGCATTGGGATCTGTTAAGCTAGACTAGCCCATGTCATTACTATATTAATCGTTATCCAAGTGGGAGCTGTTAGAGTTAATGTATAACTTTTAATATATGTATGTCCGGTTTCGAACCCGAGACTCGAGATTGCACACAATACGTGAGAGTTCCAATGGTTTGAATTAATTAAATATATTTTATATTTTAATTATTCATTTCACTAAATAACACTTAACGACAGTTAGTACTTAACGTAGTTAGAGATAACGACCGTTAAAGGACTAAATGTGTAAAGTAGGAAAAGAAGGGCCTAGAACCCATTGAATGGGTTGGGTCGGCTGAAACCCTCCCCATGGGCTTGGGTGGCCGATTTTGTGGCTTCGGGAACAAGCTAGGTTTAGGCTATAAATACAATTCATTGTGTTTTGGTTTTCACCTAATCTTGAATCCCTAACTATAGCCAAACTTCTCTTCTTTCTTTTCCTCTTGCTAAGGCTAGTCGACATTTTTTATTCCCACTAGGGAATTCGGCTTGAGCTATTAGCAATAAAGTGTTTGGTTGTTAGTGATCTTGAACCTAGCTTTTCCCATTGGAACGCAAGTATCTCGTGTGTACAAGAACGAGTGACAAGCTTATTTTAGCTTGTGTTCTTGGAGTTGTTCGATCCATATATAAACCTAATTAGGGTTTATATAACTTGTTCTTGGAGATCCGATTCCTTGTTCTTGCTAGGAATCAAATAAGGTACGTTTTCTTTTAGTTAATTAATTATATGTTTATGATCCATTCCGCTGCGTGATCTATATGGTTATGTGTTTATAGTATTTATATGATTCACAAAAACCAACAACTATTCTATGTATGGACATGTAGAGAAGCTAGCTTACGAGATACAGAAAGGGGCTGCATCTGTTGAAGGAGTTGAAGCCAAGTTATGACAGGTAGCTAGATTGGTGCCAAGATCGAAGATAAGAATGATCACACTGCACGTACATTCTTATCATGCAAAATGATGTTAGATATCTAGTTATATTGTATGATTATCTAGACTAGTATAGTCAGGGGAATTCCACTTGAAGATAAGAATGATCACACGTACATTTTTTTTATTTTATTTTATTTTTAAGTAAAACAAGTTTTTGACAATTTTGAGCAAATTTCATATTGTGAATGACAGATTAACTGCACTTACTCAGCTTGTCCACCACGGGATGATCTTTGTGCCAATCGGGTATAGTTTTGGAGAGGGTATGTCTGAAATGGGGGAACTGAAAGGTGGAAGCCCATACGGGGCTGGAACTTATTCTGGTGACGGGTCAAGACAGCCATCCAAGCTCGAGTTGGAGCAAGCTTTTCATCAGGGGAAGTACATTGCTACCATCTCTAAGAAACTTAAGGGATTTGATGTCCATGATTTGTAGTTCTTTTGGTTGCTTAACTTGTTTACTTACATGTTTTAACAAATGTTATTGTATTTGAATATCGATTACTTTTCACTCATGGTTGGGGATCATTTAAAAAGCCTAAAAAGTATTATTAACCATCGGATAAAAAAACTGTTAGATCAACAACAGGGAGCGTGTTTTTTTAATTAGGGGGCATCTTCGTCATTTGGTCTCTTCTATACTCAATCAAACACTTCTTTATTTCTCAATAGATCCACAATCTCAAATCCAAAACTGATCCATCATCAACAATCCGATCCGTCATCCGATCATCAATCCGATCATCAATCGTCACCATCACCGTCAAAATCACAACCACTACACAACTTTTCTCCAATATGTAATCATCATCACTCTGATCACGAATCTGATGACGTCATCACCAATCAATGCAAACCAGAAATGAAATGTGTAGCGTTACTGGTTATTGACGTTCAGCATCTTAATGATGGTGTAATTAGCGATTTTAATAATGAATTTGATATTGTTACCATATCAGGTTGATTTGTGGTTTGTTCAATGGTTACTTGTACTGTACAAGTTAATAATTCCGTAAATAAATTAATTCGTTAATTTTGATTTCAATTTGTTGATACACGGTCTGGTCACCTGAATACCTGATTACAGGACTTACACACGTGATTAAGTGTGGTTTTAGTTAGAAATTGTGTTAAAATTAGGACGAAAAGTTGATTGATAATCATCATGGCTGCATATCATCGCCGGAATTCCAAGTTCTGTACTTGTAATCTTCCTCTTAAGGTTTTAACATCATGGACGCCAACCAATCCGGCTAGACGTTTCCTTGTTTGTCCAAATCGTGGAGTAAGTTCTTGATATTTTTTTTTTACAGTTTTCTTGACATTAAATTGAATATATTCCATAACTTGTTAAAGTCAATTGATTTGATAAACCAGTAAAAAAGAAATGTGAGACATGGTTGTGGATTTATCCGAAAATTAAGCATGATTGGTACAGGCAACAAATGAATGAGATGTATGAGTTGCTTACTCCAAATGAAAAACATGAACTTGCCAATGAGATGACCCGTGAAGAAAGGTTAAAGGAGTTTCAGGATGAGGTTATTCCCTCACTTATGACCCGTTTGACTTTTTGAAAGTCAATAATTTTATTTTGTTTCTGCTTCTTGTTGTTGTATTAGCAATCAACTAAGAACGTTTCTATAAGGCTATAACATCTTTTTCAAGTTTTTGTTGTATGTTGGGAATCCTTGCTATGAATGAAATATGTTTTAGTTCTTGATGTTTTGTTAGAGTATTTAGTATATTTTTTCTGAAATGGGTTGATATGGTATATAATACAGAAATGACTAAGAACCAATATACAAGATAAATAACTTTTTTGCATTCGTCAGACAATAAGTCATGTGGGGTACAATCCCCTTGAGTTTAGGACCATTACAAACAATAATTCAACCATACACCTTTAATCTAAGAGGTGCCTCTTTAAGTTTATTTGTCTCTTTAAGTTTATTTGTGGGCTTACGAGTTTATTTGTTTTCGACTTATATTTCAAAGGGGTGGCAATTTTCGACACGACACGATAAACGACACGAAGTTAAACAGATTTGGGTCAAAAACAAATCAACCCGTCTAACCCGTTTAATAAACAAGTCGTGTTTGGGTTGAGTAAGTGTTAAACAGGTCAACACGTGAACCCGTTTAAGTATATAAGCCTCTAAAAATAAAATATATAACTTTGTTTTAATGTTTGATATTGATTAAATGTATTTTATTATTTATTTAATATGAGTGAATTCCGATTATAACTCAGATATTATATATTGAAATTGACGCTTATAACTCATATATTATTGAAATTGTCGTATAGTTATTTTTATGTTATTTTTATCATATTTTAGATCCTTATATCATTTTTGCATTTAAACTAGTTAAATCAACAAACCACCAACCTTATTCACTGCTTGACATATTTACTTAAACAGGTTAAACGAGTCATAACTAGGTTACGCGTGTTATGCAGGTCTGGGTTAGGGTTGAGATTCTTGACATGATTAATAAATGGGTCGTGTTTGGGTAGAGGTTATTTCAACCCGCCAACCCGAAAATAGGTCAACACGAACACGACTCAATTGCCACCCCTAATTCCTAATTGATATGGAAATGTAATTAATGTTTTATTTAATGGTGGCTTTATTAGCTAGTTTGAGATTAAGCGTGATTAGAGAAATGGAGTTTTTTTATTTATTTTTTCCAGTTAGCTTATGCTTTTTTAGTTGATGAACATTAGTTTTTCTTGGTTCATCAGTTATTGACTTTTAGCTATTATGTTATAATAGGTTCATCAGTTAGCTTATGCTTTTTTTGGTTCATCAGTTATTGACTTTTAGCTATTATGTTATCATAGGTTCATCAGTTTGTTTATTTTAGCTATTATGTTATCATAGGTTCATCAGTTAGTTTATTTGTATTATCATAGGTTATAGGTTCATCAGTTAGTTTATGCTTTTTTAGTTTATTTGTGTTATAGGTTATAAGTTCATCATAGGTAAATGTTCCAAAACAGGTTAGTACTAAATTTTTTTCAGATATTCATCAGTAAATGCTTTTTTTGTTATATTTTTTTTGTTCATAGGTTATGTTACCGTAGGTTCATCAGTTAGCTTATTTGTGTTATCATAGGTTATGTTATCATATGTTCATCAGTTAGCTTATGTTTTTTTAGTTGATGAACATTAGTTTTTTTTTTGTTTTTTTGTTTTTTTTTTGTTTTTTTTGTTTTTTTTTTCCCCATCAGTTATTGACTTTTAGCTATTATATTACCATAGGTTCATCAGTTAGCTTATGCTTTTTTTTGTTCATCAGTTATTGACTTTTAGTTATTATGTTATCATAGGTTTATCAGTTTGTTTATTTTAGCTATTACGTTATCATAGGTTCATCAGTTAGTTTATTTGTGTTATCATAGGTATAGGTTATCGGTTCATCAATCAGTTAATGCTTTTTTAGTTGATGAACATTAGTTGTTTTTGGTTCATCAGTTATTGTCCTGTGTTACGTTTTTGGTTCATCAGTTATTATCATGTGTTATGTTTTTTTGATCATCTAATTGTTATTGTCCTGTTGTTGTTGATTTTTTTTTTTTTTTTTTTTTTTTTTTTTTTTTTTTTTTTTTTTTTTTTTTTTTTGTCCAAAACAAGTTAGTACTAAAGGTTCGCGAAAAAGGATTAAGAGTAGTGTTGAGTGTTCAATTAATCCAAGTGGGAAGCGTAGGAAGAACTGTAGATTCTGCAAATGTAGCATGAAAGATCATAATCAAGCGAAGTGCAATACTATTAGAGCTGAGATTGGTACTAGGAAGGCTAGCGATACGGCTGCTATAAAGGAGAGCAAGCAGATGACGAAGTTGGCTGCTAAGAAAGCGAAGATGGCTAATAAGAATGCTTGTGTTGTTACTTAGTTACTCTTTCATGTTTTTTGATTTTTTTATACTAGTAACTGTTAGATAAATAAAGGCTTAATTGCTCATATATTTTTTGTTTTTTACAATGATCAAATGAAATTTGAGTTAGATGTTACTATATGATGTTGACTTTATAATTTCTTTTAAGATATGTTTATAAAAAAACTGTTCATCAATTTTTCTTTTTATAAGTGTTACTGTTCCCCTCAATTTCTTAATTGATGAACTAAACCCTAAACCCAACACCCAAACCCTAAATCCTTAACTGATGTACAGATGAACTAATGTTCATGAATAAAAATTGATGAACAAAACGTCATCTTTAACATGTTATATCTCACTAATATGACATCGGATTTGAGTGAATAAAAAATATTAGTAAAAATAGACCTAAAATCTATAATTTTTATGTTTTACAATTTTTATAATTCGAATTTAATATTGGTCAAATTTATGGGCAAAAACGCAATAAAACACAATACGTACATTTTTTTAAAACATTAAGTATTAAAAAACATAACTTTTTGAGTCTTACATTAATAAAATGATTAATGATGCGTTGTGGGACAAAAATTAGTGCATTTAGCTCAATTTTAACACTAAAAATCTAAGCTAGACATTTCATCAAACACCTTGTGTGCAACAAATATGAGTAAAACACCATCTTTAACGTGTGATATCTTACTCATATGACATCGAATTTGGGTGATTCAAAAACCTGTGTAAAGAGTGAACAAAAATCTATAACTTTCATGTTTTAAGTTTTTCACGATTCGACATTTATGAGGGTAAAAAATTTGGGCCAAAAATACCAAAAAAAGAAAAGAAAATCAAGAACCATTTGATATGTAAAAATAAAGTTTGAAATATTTAACAAGATTTATACCAAATTAAAGAGGATTAAATTTTAAAAATTATGGTGAAATCGGTTTTTCGTAAAATTTTATCGTTTGAATGTTATTTACGTTTGAAATTTGGGGTGAAATTAAAAAAACAGGTCAAATGACCAAAATACCCTCTAACTGAAAATATTAAAGGAAAAAGGGAGAGAGTGGGTGGGCAACGCGTGACAATAGCTTATTGGCTTTTTAAACTTTTTCTCTTTTTAAAATGTCATCGCTTTCTTTTGGCTCTCGCATAGATGTAAGGATTTTAACATTTCGTGGCAAGATTAGTGAAAAGTTTGGTCTGATTATGCCTTCAATTCAGGATAGGTGTTATAGGTTTTACTATAACCCGTCCTTTTATTTGTTCTCTAATCGTGCAGTTCATGTTTTATGTCGTGTTTTGTGAGATTTGGGATTTTTTTTACGGCTTGTAAATTGTAATAATAAAAAAACAAAATCAATCGCGCCTATTGCTGGTATTTTACTTTTGTTTATATAAAATTATGCCTTCCAAAAAATCATTCACACTAACTCAACTCTTTTTTTTCTTTTGAAAAGATGCAAAAGCAGATTATATTTGTAAGCTAATTGCCTTAACAAATATTTATATTTGTAAGCTACAAATTAGCTTATACATGGTACTACGGTAGACAATTAATAGGAGTATACAAACTAAAAATTTTAATGTAGAACAAGAGGGAAAGAAACTGCGAGATTGCCTCTATCCCTATTCGTTGTCATACCACGAGACAAGTTTCACAGAGTTGTCATTGTGAGCAATCCCGGCCTTGGCATCCAAGATGCTTGACCTGCTGTCACCAATAAAGTCGGTGGATGCAACATCATCTTCTTCATATCCCAGAATACCATCAAGGTTCCCTTCAGATTCCTATGCTTTATAATGATCCAAACTTGCTGGATAGCAGCCTTGATCTGCTCATAAGTAGCCTTCTTCTCAAGTCTTACAGTAAAGTCAACTACTGAAACATTAATGGTTGGTACACGGAAGGCCATTCCGGTCAATTTACCGTTAAGAGCAAGCAAAAAAACATTGCCAACAGCCAACAAGAACATGAATAAAATGTGTCGATGAGCTGAGGAAGAAATAGGACTCGCTTAATAAAAACAGCAAGTGGCAAGGTCAAAAGGATTCAGGTTTAAATTGTGGAAAAAAAGTATCTAGATAAAAAAAATAATGTTTGTGAAAACCGTTTGGAAGGTTTTATGTTTTAAGAAAAACTAATTTGGCCAAATCAAAGTCAATCTGACTCATTCGACATGAATGAGTTAACGGGCTGAATTTAGCACCTCTGCTGGGAATTATGTTGAAAGAAGCTGCTCTTCCACCTCTCCGGTCCTTCATGGATGGACCGTCAACAGTCTTACAGTTGGCTGAAAAATACGTTTTACCATAAATGAAATATGTTCTACACTTTGACTCATCAATAATGAGATATTTAATTAACACCAGCCGAAACGCTACATACAAAGTGGAAACATAAGAGATGGAATCATCCCAAACATAATATTATCTGCCAATATATTAAAATTTATAAACTGAACTATGCTAATACCTTAGCTAGAGGAGCAAGGCAGTTGGTCGTGCAAGTAGCGTTTGAAACAATTTTAATGTCACCTCTATATTTTTTCTCGTTGACACCCATAACAAACATGGGAGCATCCTTGCATACGGTGAAAGATGAAAGACAAGCAGAGGAGGCCGGTTTACAAGAAAAGAAGGATCTTGAAGATTTAGTGATGGAATGGAGTGATGTCTTTGATGATTCTCGGGATGAGGTAATTGAATGTGAAGTTTTTGAAAAACTAAAACCTCATTATGAGCTGAGAGGCCTAAAGATATTGTTTTATGGGGGAACACAGTTTCCTAGTTGGGTTGGGGATTCGTCATATTCTCGCTTGACACATTTAAGTTTGCGTGGATGTGAGAATTGTACTTGTTTACCAACACTTGAGTTTCTAAAGTCACTAAAGAAGTTGTCTGTTGGAAAGCATGCCCAAGGTGGAGAAAATTGACCCTAACTTGTTTCCATCACTTGAAGTTTTGGAATTTGAAGACATGTAAGGTTGGGGAGAATGGTCGGTTAACAACAGTGACAGTGATGGAATCCCCGACCCAACTAGGCAACTATGTTCCCATAAAACAAGGTCTCTAGGCCTATTAACTCATAATGAGTTTTAGATTTTCAAGAACTTCGTATTCATTTACCTCATTCCGAGAATCATCAAATACATCACTTCATTCCATCACGAGATCATCAAGACCCTTCTTTTGTTGTAAGTTAGCCTCTTCTGCTTGCCGTGCATCTTTCGCCTTATGCAACCCCAAACAGCTTGATATCTATAAGCTTGAATTCTGGTTTAACACGGAGATGAATCGAAAAAGGCTTAAACCGGTGATTTTTAATTTTAAGTGGATCCCTGATGAAAATCAAAACAACATACACAAATTAAAAATAATCATCCTACATAAACCTCACCTTTTACAACTAGTTTAGGTTGATTCAATTATAACTCGATACATCCAGATCCAACCCCCAAGCAAAGACATAATCCCCTATTCTTATACAAAATATATTTACCTACTTTATTGAAGTCAATGATTGGCAACATTCTGATGTTGAACCATCTTGTGATAACTACTTTATTGACCCAAACAGAACTAACTTTTAATAACTCAAATTTACACACAAATCGAAGTAACAAATCAACAAGATCGAAGCCTAAAAGGCCCAAGGATAGAGAAATACAATCTTTCAATTGATTTATAATTTCTAAAATCTAAGAAAACCCTAAAAACTAAATTTCAATACATCTAAGTAAAAAAAACCCAATTATCTTGATTTTCAAATTCTTAAGAGCTTGATCACAGATCTCATTCCCAAATTCAGCTTCCTTAACAACACAACTAATTAAAAAAAACAGTAAAACCATTATTAAATATTAAATTTTGATCTCAGAAATTAACAGTTACTATTTTAACATACCTCGTGGCAAATAGGATGACTTTTAGACCCAAAAACTTACTAAGATGATGCGTCTTCTTAGACAACCGCATATAGGTGATAAAGCTACCACTTAACAAGACTTTAGGTAACTTTTGGAATTGATCGTACTTTTTGAAAAATTTTATTGATTTTAACATTCTGAAAACCTGCAATACGAAAATAGCAATCAAGCAATCCATAGTATAAACAGTAGAAAGTTCTTTTCGTATTGCAGCTTAAACAACTAAAAAATGAATCCAATATCCGTCAAACTGCCAAAATCAATATCACATATTTTATCATATATATCCTCTTCTAGTGAAAGTAAGCTTAACTAGCTAGTTGGACAAAATCTTTTTTTTTTTTTTCTTCATAAAATCATAGAAATGTATTTGCTTTTCCTGTTTCCTTTGACTAGCTTGAAAATGGAAATGTAGTGTAGTAGGGTCTATGTCTACCCTAAGGTGTTGTTTCATTTGATTTCAAATTTCTTTCCCTTTTAAGCTTATCATACATTGTTCATAATTTGTGTGACCAGGCTAGATCTGTTACTTGTGCATTGGGTGTAGCATGCTGGCATGAAACAAACTAAAAGTTATACCGTAAAAACGAAAGAAATGAGATTTTACCTTAAGGGATCTAAATTCCGAGACTACCCATTTCAATAATGAAGAGATGGCAACAAAATAATCGCCATGGCTCATGCCACACCGATCTTTCTTGGACAAAATTCATGGGTTGAAAAACGGATTCAAACACTCCCAACTATGAAGAAGTGGTCTTTTGATAAGGAGCTGGCGAAGTTAATTTTATACATGATAAGGAAGTTGTTGTGAATTTATTGGAGGAGTAATGTTTAAGTGTACTTTGGTTGGTGCCTTTGAAGAGGCTGATGTGTTGACTGAATTGAATGTAGCGAATCGAATGTAGCATGTAAGAAGTATGCACGGATTTATGTAATGAAATGCAAGTTAAAGGACATAGGGACAACCGGACAATGGAGTGTATATTCAAATTAATTTTGGTTATACATAATTTTGTTTGATAACCTTGTTTTGTCATTGTAGAGTTGATTGTGTCGGGTGCAGTAGTTGTATTAAATTTGTTATGAGTTATGATGGTTGTGGCGTCTAAGAAGTCGTATAAAAAAACAATGACATACCCATCAGCTACTAGTTCAAAGGTGAAAATTAACGCAACCCACAAGGACCATCTGTGTAATTACTCTAAAAAAATACATACCCATCAGCTACTAGTTCCTCCTGACATTTAGACGGCTTCTTCATAACAATCTGACGCCCATTGCGGAAGATAACCCGAACCATATCAGCCTATAAAAGAAAACAAATATTATTAGAACACACAAGTCGTATATAAAAACTTAAAACCAGAATAGATTTAGAAACCTGTTGAAGCAGGTTCACGTAATCCTCTGTACCGGTGGCCACAAAGTAACCATCCACATTGCCACCTTGAACAGCAGCCAACGAATCGCTTTATCTCCTACATACTGTCGTCTAAGAAGACACATCATCATCTTACTAAGCTTTTGGGTATGAAAGTCACTCTCTTTACCACGAGGTATGTTAAAATAGTAACTGTTAATTTCTGAGATCAAAATTTAATGTTCAATATTAATGTTTTTACTGTTTTTTTTACTTAGTTGTGCTGTTAAGCAAGCTGAATTTGGGAATGAGATCTCTGATCAAGCTCTTACGAATTTGAAGATCAATATAATTGGGTTAGTACTTTATTTAGTTATAAGACATGCGGTATTTAAGTGTTTTATGTTAATCTATGAGTTGTTTCAGCTCCCTTTGTGACTGCAGCTGAAACGACTCATAGATTAACATAAAACACTTGAATACTGATTGCGTGGTTTTGTAACCTTACAACAGGTTTTACCTCTCGAGGGATCTCAAGAGGCTTACAACCCCACCAGGCAGTGTACCTGACCGATGTAGTATAGTGTAGTGGTAAGTACGGGGGATTGATCGTTCTCCACAGGGAATAGTGTTCGTTAGGTATGAAAGGCTACTCTAATTAGGTCTAAGGGTTGAGGAAGATTCTTTTTTATGTTTTTATAATTTTATGAAAGCAAGTAAAATCTCGGGTTTGAAGGAGTGGGCGGAATTAGTTGCTAGTCAACTAACCCAAATTACTACGAATGCAAATAAAATAAATAACAAAAATGAAAATGTGGTGAGAAACTTATGTGTAGAGAAATGTGTTTACTTAGATTTCCTTACTCCCTAACTATCTTTTACCGGTTAATTAGTGTGTATTAGTCGCGTGGATGACGGGTGTATTCCTTAATACCATTCGTGGGGTGGCGTACTTACTTCCCCAACTCTACAAGCTCCTACTTCACTCCTATGTCGAGCCGGCTAAGAAGCTCCTAACATGGGATCACTAGAATTCGCTTGTGCATTAAATACAACCATAAAAACCTTTAGTACGCATTTGGTTCATGTTTCTTAAGACGTTCAAGCAAGTTACCGAATAGGAAGTTAGCCAGTTTTCTTAAGCCTAACATAGATAAACAATCATCCAATACAACTAATAACACACTAACAACCAATAATCAATAGCTAGGTTTCATTAGATCTAAGCAAACACAAGATAAATTTAGCCTAACATGTTAAACAAAAGACAAGAATAAGATAGAATCAAACAACACATAGACATATTGAATGATTAATTGATAACTTATCTTTCAATGAAACATGGAAGATCTCAAGGCAAAAAGCCCTGAAAAAGTAGCTAAAATCGTCTTAGGGTTTTCTCCCAAAATTCCACACACTAAGCTCTCCCTAATGACAAAAAATTAGAAAACTATATATAGATTTTTGGATCTGACGGCGTCACCTTATGGAGTGTGACGCCGTCACCTCGCCGCTTTTAGGGTTCCCGGGTGACCTTCTTGACGCCGTCCCTCTTTAGCTCTTCAAAAATCCATTCTGGCTTATCAAGGCTTGACGCCGTCTAACCATGAACGTGACGCCGTCCCCTTATGATTTAAGCCGTGACGCCCTCGATCAAGTTAAAGCGTGACGCCGTCAGAATTCACATGCTATTTTCACTGGCCCGTCATGAGTAAATTTCACGTCCAACTTTTCTTGCCAAGGCATGACGCCGTCCAGAGTAAAGTCTGACGCCGTCAAGAGTAACTTTTAGCCGATTTTTGAGACTTTGCCGTTTTCTTCACTTTAATGCTCCAAAAACGTCTAAAATGCCTCCTTTTCCAGATTTCTCCTCAAAAGTACCTAAAATGACAAAAGGAACGATTTAGGGCAATATTTGATCAAATAAATACGATTTAAGGCTTAAATGACCCCTTAAAAGCGGTACACTTTTCGCTTCATCAAATACCCTTACACTTGAGATTTGCTTGTCCTCAAGCAAATGCGCTTTTATTCTAATCAAAATACAAGTTAGGGGTCATTTAATGCTAATATAAAAGTAATTACAACAAATAATCGTTCCACTTCAATCATAATAAGCACGGAGATTACATACTAGCACCTCACAAGTAGTGTTTAGATACTCACATCTCTCAAGTGTCATCAAAATAAATCTCATAAATGAAAACGGATAATATCTCTCACTACCTGTCATAGCAAATAGATTACCATAGGCTTGGGAAAGGATCGAAAACCTCCTCCACTAGGCGTAAGCACCTAAGATAAACTATCAAAGAGGGCTTTTAAATGGGTTATAACGTTAGGTGTAGGGAAAAGGAAAACACGGTTTTGTTGGATAAAGGATATTTTACTGGTGGCGAGTTAAAGATCTTGATCAATTACATGTACTATACAATGTTGCTAAGCCAAGACTAGACTCGATCTTAAGCTAGAAACGAAATAAACAAAAAAAAACATAAAATAAAACGGGATGGTAGTCCGTATGTTTTTTCTATTTTTCTTTTTCTCATTTTTTTTGTATTTTTCTTGATTTTTTTTTTTTTTTTTTTTTTTTTTTTTTTTTTTTTTTTTTTTTTTTTTTTTTGTGCATACACTCTTGCCCTACCATCCAAAATAATACATCATAGGGGCATTGCATTCCCCTTACACTTGAATTTTTACATAACTTTACAAATACTAATCTAATGACTCGAATTAAGATAATTGAAAAACTTGGAGTACTTTTAAAACATTTAGCACATATGGGGGTAATAAATGATGTTCTTCCCCATTACTCCATTATACTAGTACTTTACCCATGAGTCCCAATCGTCCCAAAACAATATGTACAAGGATATGACTCGACTTAGCAACCATGTAATCAACTAGATAATTAACTTGGGTTTAAACAAATGTTGTAACAATAATGCACTAAAGATGAGTGCATACAAGGTAGGCTAAGGCGATTTGGGTGTACATTTTAGTGGGGTGTAAACAAATTCTTCCTTTAAGTAAAATGTTTAAAGGTCGAAACGAAAAGATAGGCTCTGAGGGGTGTACTAGGGGTATCGTGTACTAAAAATGAGTACAACGCAAAGGGTGTGGGGGAATTACTTGACCAATGTAGCCAAAGTAATTATAACAAAAACACAGGTGTAAAACAATGGGTTAATCCTAATGCCTCTTATCATGTAGTAAATCTAACTACACGAATGTAGTCTCACTTGTGGCCTCGGAATGGTCCTAACGCAAGTTCTAGAATCTAAGTGCTACCGGTACACACATCATAGCATAAATGCTTTTCCTACCAATTCTAGGGGCGAACCTCACATATTTGGGGGTGGAAAATTTTTTAGTGGTACGGCTTTTTGTGCTAGTCATATAACTCCTATCCATGAGACGCTCATTAAGATCAAAGTTTCACTCCTATGTGTTGTAAAAAATTTTAAATTTGGCACTAAAATTACCTTAACAAGTATTTCTCTCAGTTTTATTACACATCTACCATTAAACAAACAAAAATCAAGCGCAATTGTATTTTCTAAAATCGTACTTTTACCCTCCCTTACACTTAAGATGAACATTGTCCCTAATGTTCAAATAACAAGATGTAAAAGCATAAAGTAAAAGAATGAAATCAAATACTCCCCTGATTCGCTCGGTGGATAATGAAATTACACGGTTAAATCTTCCTCCAAAGAGAATGTTGAAACTCCATGACTAATGCATCGCCATAAGCTTGATTCCATAAACATCTCCTTGTCCAAAATAACCTGTTAAACCTGAGAAAACAAACACGAAAACCTGCATAACATCGGCGGGAAAAATCTATATATAAGGATATAATGCTTGTGGAATGATAATTTTGCAGATTCCTGGAGATTATAAGTTGGAGATTTTAGTAAAAACTTTTCTAAAAACAAAACTTTCAAAAATTTCTGAAAATTAAATCTGACGCCGTCAGGTTATAACCCCTGACGCCGTCAGAAATGACCTGACAGAAATTTTCATTTTTAGTTTCCGGAAAATTTCTGGAAAAACCTTTACCTTACTTCCTGGAAATCCTGCAAAACATCATTATGACTCGATACAAGCATTTGACTCAAACAAATACTAATATGTATGCTAATTTATTATTATTACGATTCATGTTAATTTGTGTTCTAATAAACCGATTTAGATTTCCCTTACACTTATCTTTTGCAAAATACCTTTATATGTAGTTAAGACGAAGTTAAAAACAACATAAAGCATTTTCACAATTTACTTTTTAACATGAATCAATAGTAATAAAAATTAAACACACATACGGAAAATAAAATCAAACAAACAAATAAATAAACACACAAAGCAAATAAATAAATAAAGCTTGGGTTGCCTCCCAAGAAGCGCTTTTCTTTATTAACGAGTCTTGTAGCTAGACTCAAAGTCACGTACATTACGTGACTCCATCATCGGTCACGGTTCCTAGGCCATTCTCCTTCCCGGTTTTATATTCCGGTCCTAATTTCAAACAATCCTTGTAGAAACCGAATATCCTTTCCATAACATAGTCTACTCCTTTACTTCTATCCTCATCATTCCTATAGTAGACCGCTTGCTTGAGCTCCTTCTCAACATTTGACAAGTGTTGGAATTGTTCTATCTTATATGGCATTTGGTAGCTTACTTCATCGGTTTCATCCTTAAATCTAACTATCCCTAAGGAAGGTTCATAAGTCATTCTAGAGACCTCAACAAATGGTTTTCCAAAAACCACTTGAGTTAAGGATGCATCGACTATTGGGCGGATATCTTCTACAATTATAAAGTCGGTGACATAGGTGAAGTTTCCTACATAAACCGGTAATCCCTTAACTCTTCCCGTGAAGTTACTCATCCAACCCTTGTCAGGGAGCATCCTATACCCAAGTTGATTTTTCATTATCAAGTTGTAGTGGGCTCTAGTCATGATGTTTATGGGCGATCTAAGGTCGATGTAAGCTTTCCACACATGTAGATGTCCGATGTTGCATGGTATGTTGAGATTAGAAGGGTCGCCTATTTCTATGATTGGTCTACCTAGGAAGTATGGTGTCTTGGGGTCATCGAATAAGTTTGTATGATATGCGCGCTCTTCCTTAGTGGGTAGCCTATTGAAGTAGTCCTCATCATTATCTACTTCCTCAATCTCACTTGTCCTAACTTCCTTATCAACCTCGACTTTCTTATCCTCATCCTTAGGTTCACTATTATCCTCATTCCTATCAATTGGTTTAATAGTGACAATGTTGACAAAGTGGACGTGTTTGGATGAAGAGGGGTCTTCTACTTGGGGTCCGCTATTTGTGTTCCTAGCGTCCTTATGTGGAGGTGATAGCACTTGGTTATTGAGGGCTTTCAACAAGTTGTCAATTTTGTTGGTCATCTCTGTTTGTTGTTGATTGAATTCGGTCTCGAATCTAGCTATCCGAGCTTCTTGAGATGCCATAAATTGGGAAATCAATCCTTCAAAGTTATTGGTACTACCATTGCCGGAAGGATTGTTGTTGAAAGTACGGTTCGAGTTGGAACCGCTTGATTGGAAATGATTAGGTGGGTTGGAAGAATTGGTTTGTTGTGCGTTTTGGTTTTGTTTCCACCTAAGATTCGGGTGATTTTTCCATGAGGGGTTGTATGTATCACCGTAATGGTTTGGCTCGGGTTTGAAAGTGTACCACTTGTCTCCCGCTCCGTCGGTACGCGAAGATGCGTAGTCCACAAAAGCTTGTTCGGGGAGTTCCATGCAATCATGAGTGTCGTGGGGACCACTACATAATTCACATGAAGAAGTGATTTTGTTCACTTAGCTTGAAGGTTTAGGAGCCTCGTAAGATTTCATGAGAAACTTGACTTGGTCTTCAAGTTCTATGATCCTACGGTCAGAAGTGCTTGAATTGTTCGAAGGCAAAGATATTGCCTTGACCGTTTTATTCAAATCACGGGGATCACTCCAACTTTCGTTGTCATAAAGAGCAAGATCCTCTAGGAGAGCCCATGATTGTTCCGCACTTAGATCACGTAGCTTGCCACCGGCCGCTTGGTCAATGGTTTGCCTCGTGGAGAGATTGATATGGTCATAGAAGATTTGGACTTGGAGCCAAAGTTCTATGCCATGGTGAGGGACTTTTTGGAGTAAGTCCTTGAATCTAGTCCATGCCTCGTAGAGAGTTTCGCCTTGACGTTGTTGGAACATCAAGATATCATTCCTTAGCTTGGTAGTTCTTCCCGGTGGGAAAAACTGAGCAAGGAAACGAGTGGTGAGATCATCCAAGAGGTGATGGATCCTGCGGGTTGACGTTCTAGCCACTGACTAGCTTGGTCCCGCAGAGAGAATTGGAAGAGACGCAATCGGGTCGTCTCTCGAGTGGCAACATCAAGGTCTATAGAATCAACGATTTTAAGAAAGTCCTTGAGATGTTGATTAGGATCTTCAGAACGAAGTCCATGGAATGCGCATCCGCTTTGCACCAACCGGATGGTGTCGGATCGCAAGGGTGTGATATTGGCTCCTTGAGTGAGCTCAATGGTGTTTCGATAGCCATGGTGGCTAGGACGGGAATACTCTCCTAAAGTACGGGCTCTAGGAGGTGGTTGTGGTTGTTGTGGTGGTGGGTTGTGTGGGTTAAGGATATTACCATCTTCCATGATGTCGGACGGTAATGGTTACGAACGAAGACACGAAGAAAATAGATAGACTACAGAAAACCTAGAAAAATAAAATAAAAATCTCACTAGAAAGGAATCTAGTGAGTAGACCTAATAGAAATAAAAATTCAACCTAAACAATAACTATTCCCCGACAGCGGCGCCAAAAACTTGATTGCGTGGTTTTGTAACCTTACAACAGGTTTTACCTCTCGAGGGATCTCAAGAGGCTTACAACCCCACCAGGCAGTGTACCTGACCGATGTAGTATAGTGTAGTGGTAAGTACGGGGGATTGATCGTTCTCCACAGGGAATAGTGTTCGTTAGGTATGAAAGGCTACTCTAATTAGGTCTAAGGGTTGAGGAAGATTCTTTTTTATGTTTTTATAATTTTATGAAAGCAAGTAAAATCTCGGGTTTGAAGGAGTGGGCGGAATTAGTTGCTAGTCAACTAACCCAAATTACTACGAATGCAAATAAAATAAATAACAAAAATGAAAATGTGGTGAGAAACTTATGTGTAGAGAAATGTGTTTACTTAGATTTCCTTACTCCCTAACTATCTTTTACCGGTTAATTAGTGTGTATTAGTCGCGTGGATGACGGGTGTATTCCTTAATACCATTCGTGGGGTGGCGTACTTACTTCCCCAACTCTACAAGCTCCTACTTCACTCCTATGTCGAGCCGGCTAAGAAGCTCCTAACATGGGATCACTAGAATTCGCTTGTGCATTAAATACAACCATAAAAACCTTTAGTACGCATTTGGTTCATGTTTCTTAAGACGTTCAAGCAAGTTACCGAATAGGAAGTTAGCCAGTTTTCTTAAGCCTAACATAGATAAACAATCATCCAATACAACTAATAACACACTAACAACCAATAATCAATAGCTAGGTTTCATTAGATCTAAGCAAACACAAGATAAATTTAGCCTAACATGTTAAACAAAAGACAAGAATAAGATAGAATCAAACAACACATAGACATATTGAATGATTAATTGATAACTTATCTTTCAATGAAACATGGAAGATCTCAAGGCAAAAAGCCCTGAAAAAGTAGCTAAAATCGTCTTAGGGTTTTCTCCCAAAATTCCACACACTAAGCTCTCCCTAATGACAAAAAATTAGAAAACTATATATAGATTTTTGGATCTGACGGCGTCACCTTATGGAGTGTGACGCCGTCACCTCGCCGCTTTTAGGGTTCCCGGGTGACCTTCTTGACGCCGTCCCTCTTTAGCTCTTCAAAAATCCATTCTGGCTTATCAAGGCTTGACGCCGTCTAACCATGAACGTGACGCCGTCCCCTTATGATTTAAGCCGTGACGCCCTCGATCAAGTTAAAGCGTGACGCCGTCAGAATTCACATGCTATTTTCACTGGCCCGTCATGAGTAAATTTCACGTCCAACTTTTCTTGCCAAGGCATGACGCCGTCCAGAGTAAAGTCTGACGCCGTCAAGAGTAACTTTTAGCCGATTTTTGAGACTTTGCCGTTTTCTTCACTTTAATGCTCCAAAAACGTCTAAAATGCCTCCTTTTCCAGATTTCTCCTCAAAAGTACCTAAAATGACAAAAGGAACGATTTAGGGCAATATTTGATCAAATAAATACGATTTAAGGCTTAAATGACCCCTTAAAAGCGGTACACTTTTCGCTTCATCAAATACCACATTTCTTATAACTAAATAAAGTACTAACCCAATTATATTGATCTTCAAATTCATAAGAGCTTGATCAGAGATCTCATTCCCAAATTCAGCTTGCTTAACAGCACAACTAAGTAAAAAAAAACAGTAAAAAACATTACTATTGAACATTAAATTTTGATCTCAGAAATTAAGAGTTGCTATTTTAACATACCTCGTGGCAAAGAGAGTGACTTTCATACCCAAAAGCTTAGTAAGATGATGACGTGTCTTCTTAGACGACAGTATGTAGGAGATAAAGCTACCACTTAACAAAACTTTAGGTGGTTTCTTGAATTGGGAGTGCTTTTTGAAAAAATTTATTGACTTCAACATTGTGAAAACCTGCAATACGAAAACAGCAATATTAAACTAATCGCCAAATTACACTTTTATAATCAAAAGTACAGAGATGATGACATAAAAAACTATTGACAAAAGATGATCTTTAAAAGAACTATCCAAAAAAGCCACATCCAAATCAATAACACATATTTTATCATACATATCCTCTTCTAGTGAAAGTAAGCTTAACTAGCTAGTTGGACAAAATCTTTTTTTTTTTTTTTTTTTTTTCTTCATAAAATCATAGAAATGTATTTGCTTTTCCTGTTTCCTTTGACTAGCTTGAAAATGGAAATGTAGTGTAGTAGGGTCTATGTCTACCCTAAGGTGTTGTTTCATTTGATTTCAAATTTCTTTCCCTTTTAAGCTTATCATACA
Organism: Artemisia tridentata subsp. tridentata; assembly: GCA_021014915.2. Taxonomy (NCBI): domain Eukaryota; kingdom Viridiplantae; phylum Streptophyta; class Magnoliopsida; order Asterales; family Asteraceae; genus Artemisia; species Artemisia tridentata. The sequence continues at coordinate 41,976,253 of CP139509.1, read as the reverse complement.
CTGTTCATAATTTGTGTGACCAGGCTAGATCTGTTACTTGTGCATCGGGTGTAGCATGCTGGCATGAAACAAACTAAAAGTTATACCGTAAAAACGAAAGAAATGAGATTTTACCTTAAGGAATCTAAATTCCGAGACTACCCATTTCAATAATGAAGAGATGGCAACAAAATAATCGCCATGGCTCATGCCACACCGATCTTTCTTGGACAAAATTCATGGGTTGAAAGACGGATTCAAACACTCCAACTATGAAGAAGGAGCTGGTGAAGTTAATTCATAAGGAGGTTTTTGTGAATTTATTGGAGGAGTAATGTTTAAGTGTTTGAAGAGGCTGATGTGTTAAATGTAGCGAATTGAATGTAGCGTGTAAGAAGTATGCACGGATTCAGTTAATGAAATGCAAGTTAAAGGACATAGGGACAACCGGACAATGGAGTGTATATTCAAATTAATTTTGGTTATACATAATTTTGTTTGATAAGTCCACGGTATTAACAAAAAAAAATAAAAATTAGAAGAGAAAATATAAAGTTTGATAAATCAAAAGTATTAACAAATATAAATACGGAATAAAAAATGATAAAAAAGTTGGCTTTTCCCATCCACAAAGTGTGTAAAAGTGGCTTGGTCGGGTGTTGACAACAATTAGGGTGTACCTCTCACAACACCTATATAAATTACGCATTAAAACGCTTTTTTAAGCATTACAACTAATTAACCATATGTTACAACTTTTATACCTACTTAACAAATTTATTGATTATGCAATCAAAATTTTATTAATATAAAAATATTACATTAAAATTTATAAATATACACTTAAAAAATTACAAATATAAACTAATAACTTAATTTATCTCTCTTTAATTTATTCTTCATCTCCACCATTTTTTGGCTTAGTCAAATCATCACGAAGGCGTGCATAAAACAAGTCGCTTTTTCGACGTTGTTTTACTTGTCGAAACTGAAACAGTTGTTGCTATAGTTCCATTTTTCATATGTCTCTAAATGATACCATTATTTACTCCCTCAATCAAATTCATTTGATAGTTACATCTATATGTTTAGTTGTTTTTAGCATGGGCGGCTCTAAGGGGGGCCGAGGAGGCCAACCGGCCAGGGCTCGTTTTATGCGAGGGCCCATTTAAAAAAAAAAAAATCCTATATATATATATATATTATATGTATTTTTTTAAATAGGTATTAAACATTTAAACTTGGGCCCAATTAAATTTCAATCTTATAACTAAACCTATAATCCATAATAAATTTATAAGCCCAATAAAGGGTCTAAGGGGCACATTTTTTAACGGCTCGGACAGGGCCCGTAAATCCTCGGAGACGCCCCTGACTTTTTAGTAATTGTTGTGTTTTGTTTTTATCCTATTAAGTCTTTGAAACCGAGTCAAAACGAACAAAATTTATTTATATGTTACAAATAGTTGATTATTAGCCAAGCCAACAAAGAAGTAGAACCGGTTCGATATCCGATCCAATTTGAAAAACCATGTTTATAAGTTCCATAACTCTCAAATTAGAGAAAGGTGTCCACCGCAAAAGTCAACATCACATAATCATTCGTCGCGTGTCTATTTAAACAACTAGTAAGATAAGTGTCGGGCAAAAAACAATAGGGCAAATGGAACAAAAAGTCACTAAACTTAATGTCCATTTTTAATCAGGGTACTCTTCTTTTTTTCTTGCATAAAAAGTCGTCTAACAAAAATTTTCAGCCGATTTAGGTTTTTACTAACCTTCGTTAGTGAATTAAATGTTTGGTCGTTAAAAAAAAAATTTTGAAATTCTTATTCTATAACTTTTTTATTGAAAATTTTTTTTCTAATTTTTTTTTTTCAAAAAAATATTTTCGAAAAATAAAATTTAGAAAAAAAAAAGTTTTTGAAAAAAAAATTCAAAATTTTTTTTTTAAATTAAAAAAAATGTTTTTGATTTTATTTTTTTTTTGAAATTTTTTTAAAAAACTTTTTTTTTCAATTTTTTATTTATTTTTTTTTTTGAAAATATTTTATCAAAAAAAAAAATTTCTAAATTTTTTTTTTCGAAAATATTTTTTCGAAAAAAAAAGTTATAAAAAGAAATTGAAAAAAAAATAATGAACAAACATGTAATGATTATACGAATTCAATGACCAAACATGTAATTCACTAACGAAGTGGGTTAACGAAAGTTGGTAAAAAACCTAAATCGGCTGAAAAATTTTGTTGGGCGCATTTTTATGCAAAAAAAAAAAAGAAGAATACTCTGATTGAAAATGGACCCTATGTTTAGTGCTTTTTTGCGCTATTTATGCTGATGCGAACAAACTAGGAATCACACAAGAACACAAAGATTTACTGTGGTTAAGGCTGATTACGAGTGAGTTATACGTGTTATCTTTATATATTAGACAAACTGAGTGATGAAAAATCTTAGTTACAACCATGCAACCAACCTTACGAGCTAATTTTCTAACTCCTAAAAGTCAGTTGGGTTATATACAAGAGATTTTTCCATTACTAAACTGGTCTGTTATGAGTTATGACAAGTGACACTTATAGGCCTAACAAGGGTCATACTAACCGAACGGGGTTTACCCCTTTTTGCTGAAGCTAGGAGTACTTTTTACAGGTGAAAAACAATTCTCACACAGTGACCATATGTGCTGCTACTGACCCACCAATTGATATTAAAAATTAAACACTTTATGAATTGTGTCACGATATGATGTTGACCACACAACTTTGTCCAAGTGAAGATTTTAGTTGTTTAAAGTACTATTTTTATTTTGTGTAATGTTTTTTTGTACACGTTAACGTTAACACATTAAACAACTAAAATGTATTCGTCTGACGTGTTTCTATTTAGTTATGTAAATTATTTGTTTGCTAATAATACATTTCTTATTATTTTTTTAACATGTAACAGCCAGGAACAAAGGACTATGGGTGTGGGTACTTTATGTCGAAAAAAAATTAATTTCAAAATAAAAAAAATATTTTTCTGAAAAAAATTATTTTTCTAAAAAAATTATTTTTCTAAAAAAAATTATTTCCGAAAAAAATAAATGGAAAAAAAATTAATTTCGAAATAAAAAAAAAATTATTTTTCTAAAAAAATTTAATTTCGAAATAAAAAAAAATTATTTTTCTAAAAATAGTTTATTTTTCCAAAAAAAATATTTTTCTAAAAAGAAATTATTTTTCTAATAACAGTTGTTGTTTTAGTTGTTTAATGTGGTAATGTTTAACGTGCTATTGTTGTTGTTGTTAATTAAATAAAAACACATTAGACGTTAATTATATAAACGTAACAAATAAACAAAAAAAAAATATACATTACACAAAATACATTAAACAAAATAAAATAAATTACACAAAATATATATAAAAAAAAGGACAAAAAAAAAAAAAAAAAAAAAAAAAGGGACAAAAAGGACGCCCTACCTTTTAGGGAGGGTTAGTATAGTATTAATAGGGAGGGTCAGTATATCACGTGCCGCCTAACACTGCAAAACATGCACCTTCTACATATCTCGTCAAAATCCATCGTCAATTTTTTGGGTCGGTTCCATAAATCAGTTCTCCACATTTACAAGTTACATTCTAAAACAGTTAGTTTGGCAAAATAGAAAGGCACTTTTTGAGTACCACTAAGAGCATACTCAATGCATAACGCAAAGCTGCGTTAAGGCATGAAAATCTTGCGTTAAACTCGCGTTAAGGCGCGTTAGTTTTTGGGGCTAGGATGCGTTAACGCAACGTTTAGGGATCAAGTTAAACCCTAAACTCTTAACGCTGCGTTAATAGTTTGTTTTTTTTTAAAAAAAAAAAAAAAAAATCACAAATGCCCCCTCAAACGGTCAATTTGTAGCCGTTATTTTCAAAAAAAAATTACATATTCAGCCCTTGTGTTATATCCGTTTGAATAACGGCTATTTGAAAAAAAAATAAATAAATAAATAAATAAATTCGAAACCATTTTCACTCTTCTATAATTACTCATTTAACACCACATTTTTTTTCACTTCCACAAATAAATATACTTTATCATATATTTTCATCTTCAACCTTCCAAAAAAAAAAAAAACCTTTTTTCATTCACAATGGATCCGAATCAAAGTCACGAACAATTTAGCAACTTTTCAGATGACGAAAGTGACATTCAGTTTATGGCAGCCGTGTACGAACAAGTTGTGCAGATGGAACAACAAGAAGCAGTTCAACCTCCGATATCACGTGGTCATATCTTTCGTGAACGTGAGCTTGCTGATGAACATTTGCGTGCCGACTATTTCGATCTAAATTGTAAGTATCCGGCAAGGGTTATTCGAAGAAGATTTCGTATGAGCCGGAAACTATTTCTACAAATAGTCGAAGGTATTTCTACAAATAGTCGAAGGTATTCAAATACGCGATAGAGAAACGCATACTCAACTTCAACGAGACCTTATGGAGCATGTTAGGCAGAAGCACCTTCAACATCAACAAGAAGAATATTTCGAAGACGATGAATAAGTATTTATTTCGATATCATTTTAAGTTTTTTGAATTTCGTTGTAATTTTTTTTATTAAGTATGTAATGTTATGTTTTTTAATGAATGTTATGTTTTTAAAAAAATGAAGTATTTATAAGTTTAGGGGTTGAATTTGAAAATATTTTATATAAAGGTGAGTTAAGGTGTGTTAAAGCTGAGCTATTGTTGGGTGTGTTAAAGCTGAGTTAAAGGTGAGTGTGTTAAAGCTGACGTGGCAATGTGTTAAAGTTTAAAGCTGAGTTATTGTTGGGAGTGGCCTAATCATTTTCAAAACGTCCTCACACCGATTCATTTCACCCAACAACATTCATCAAAACGACATCGTTCAATCGAAACTCAAAAGCTACTTTAAATTCATAACTCACTTCTCAACTTTACTCTCTCTCAACTCACTCACCGTTATTCGTGACTGGAAAGTAGAAACGATTCATCAATGGCTACTAAAGTGTATATTGTGTATGTTTATATTTCTCGTTGATTAAGTTTTATCTTTCGTCAATTTTACTACATATCAGAATCATATACATCAAGTAGGAATATTAACTAGGAGTAAACATTATCTCTCGAGTTTTGCTATATGCTCCTACTACTTACCCACATGAATACATGACATGTGTTTTCCACTTATTATGTCTCTTCTAAATCATCAATATCATTCGCCACGTGCCAGCTTCTAAGTATTAGGTGATAAGTTAGTTGACTCAAGCCCGACTTGTAGGTTGGGTCCATTAGGGTTTTACTATCGTTTGTCATATGTACTTTATAAATAGTCGATGATTAATAAAGTTTAGTTATGTGGCTTCTCATCATCAACTATTTATAAAGTACGTATGACAAATGATAGTAAAACCCTAATGGACTCAACCCACAAGTCGAGCTTGTGCCAACTAACTTATCACCTAATATTAAGTAGGTAGTAGAAGGATGAGGAGAAGACATATTATTTCTTGTTTAAAGTATTGATGCACACTCACACAAATATACATTACATGTGTTTCAAACTAAGGGTACGTTTGGTATGAAAAAGAATTAAAATCTGATTTGAATTTGGTAATAGTTCGAAAGAAATGTATAAGAGAGAAAATAAATGATAGTATAAATTATTGTTTGTTTTATTATATGGAATTGATAAAAAATTTGAGATGTAGTATTATTTTAATACGGATTATTAATTAAAGATAATAAAAATTATTGGGTCCCACATTCATTAAAAAAATAATAAAAAAAAATAAAAAAAAAAAAAAAAAAAACTTCCTCCGTCCTAAAATAATTGTCCACAGACAAAAAATACAAAGTTTAAGAAAACATCATCATTACAGCTTTCTCTTCCTTACTTTTTGCATAAAAGACAGATTTACCCTTAACCGATTAATTTATACAGTAACTTTTTTAAAGTTTGCAGACTATAAATATAGGCTAATGATTTGCGCATTCTAAAAAATTATTTGCACACTCAAGGTACAAGCAGCTGAAGCAGAATATTTAATACCTGATTACAGGACTTACGCACGTGATTAAGTGTGGTTTTAGTTAGAAATTGTGTTAAAATTAGGACGAAAAGGTGATTGATAATCATCATGGCTATATATCGTCGCCGGAATTCCAAGTTCTGTACTTGTAATCTTCCTCTTAAGGTTTTAACATTATGGACGCCAACCAATCCGGCTAGACGTTTCCTTGTTTGTCCAAATCGTGGAGTAAGTTCTTGATATTTTTTTTTTACAGTTTTCTTGACATTAAATTGAATATATTCCATAATTTGTTAAAGTCAATTGATTTCATAAACCAGTAAAAAAGAAATGTGAGACATGGTTGTGGATTTATTCGAAAATTAAGCATGATTGGTACAGGCAACAAATGAATGAGATGTATGAGTTGCTTACTCCAAATGAAAAACATGAACTTGCCAATGAGATGACCCGTGAAGAAAGGTTAAAGGAGTTTCAGGATGAGGTTATTCCCTCACTTATGACCCGTTTGACTTTTTGAAAGTCAATAATTTTATTTTGTTTTTGCTTCTTGTTGTTGTAATAGCAATCAACTAAGAACGTTTCTATAAGGCTATAACATCATTTTCAAGTTTATGTTGTATGTTGGGAATCCTTGCTATGAATGAAATATGTTTTGGTTCTTGATGTTTTGTTAGAGTATTTAGTATGTTTTTTCTGAAATGGGTTGATATGGTATATAATACAGAAATGACTAAGAACCAATATACAAGATAAATAACTTTTTTGCATTCGTCAGACAATAAGTCATGTGGGGTACAATCCCCTTGAGTTTGGGACCATTACAGACAATAATTCAACCATACACTTATAATCTAAGAGGTGTCTCTTTAAGTTTATTTGACTCTTTAAGTTTATTTGTGGGCTTACGAGTTTATTTGTTTTCGACTTATATTTCAAAGGGGTGGCAATTTTCGACACGACACGATAAACGACACGAAGTTAAACAGATTTGGGTCAAAAACAAATCAACCCGTCTAACCCGTTTAATAAACAAGTCGTGTTTGGGTTGAGTAAGTGTTAAACAGGTCAACACGTGAACCCGTTTAAGTATATAAGCCTCTAAAAATAAAATATATAACTTTGTTTTAATGTTTGATATTGATTAAATGTATTTTATTATTTATTTAATATGAGTGAATTCCGATTATAACTCAGATATTATATATTGAAATTGACGCTTATAACTCATATATTATTGAAATTGTCGTATAGTTATTTTTATGTTATTTTTATCATATTTTAGATCCTTATATCATTTTTGCATTTAAACTAGTTAAATCAACAAACCACCAACCTTATTCACTGCTTGACATATTTACTTAAACAGGTTAAACGAGTCATAACTAGGTTACGCGTGTTATGCAGGTCTGGGTTAGGGTTGAGATTCTTGACATGATTAATAAATGGGTCGTGTTTGGGTAGAGGTTATTTCAACCCGCCAACCCGAAAATAGGTCAACACGAACACGACTCGATTGCCACCCCTAATTCCTAATTGATATGGAAATGTAATTAATGTTTTATTTAATGGTGGCTTTATTAGCTAGTTTGAGATTAAGCGTGATTAGAGAAATGGAGTTTTTTTATTTATTTTTTTCCAGTTAGCTTATGCTTTTTTAGTTGATGAACATTAGTTTTTCTTGGTTCATCAGTTATTGACTTTTAGCTATTATGTTATAATAGGTTCATCAGTTAGCTTATGCTTTTTTTGGTTCATCAGTTATTGACTTTTAGCTATTATGTTATCATAGGTTCATCAGTTTGTTTATTTTAGCTATTATGTTATCATAGGTTCATCAGTTAGTTTATTTGTCTTATCATAGGTTATAGGTTCATTAGTTAGTTTATGCTTTTTTAGTTTATTTGTGTTATAGGTTATAAGTTCATCATAGGTAAATGTTCCAAAACAGGTTAGTACTAAAATTTTTTTCAGATATTCATCAGTAAATGTTTTTTTTGTTATATTTTTTTTGTTCATAGGTTATGTTACCGTAGGTTCATCAGTTAGCTTATTTGTGTTATCATAGGTTATGTTATCATATGTTCATCAGTTAGCTTATGTTTTTTTAGTTGATGAACATTAGTTTTTTTGTTTTTTTGTTTTTTTTTTCCCCATCAGTTATTGACTTTTAGCTATTATATTACCATAGGTTCATCAGTTAGCTTATGCTTTTTTTTGTTCATCAGTTATTGACTTTTAGTTATTATGTTATCATAGGTTTATCAGTTTGTTTATTTTAGCTATTACGTTATCATAGGTTCATCAGTTAGTTTATTTGTGTTATCATAGGTATAGGTTATCGGTTCATCAATCAGTTAATGCTTTTTTAGTTGATGAACATTAGTTGTTTTTGGTTCATCAGTTATTGTCCTGTGTTACGTTTTTGGTTCATCAGTTATTATCATGTGTTATGTTTTTTTGATCATCTAATTGTTATTGTCCTGTTGTTGTTGATTTTTTTTTTTTTTTTTTTGTCCAAAACAAGTTAGTACTAAAGGTTCGCGAAAAAGGATTAAGAGTAGTGTTGAGTGTTCAATTAATCCAAGTGGGAAGCGTAGGAAGAACTGTAGATTCTGCAAATGTAGCATGAAAGATCATAATCAAGCGAAGTGCAATACTATTAGAGCTGAGATTGGTACTAGGAAGGCTAGCGATACGGCTGCTATAAAGGAGAGCAAGCAGATGACGAAGTTGGCTGCTAAGAAAGCGAAGATGGCTAATAAGAATGCTTGTGTTGTTACTTAGTTACTCTTTCATGTTTTTTGATTTTTTTATACTAGTAACTGTTAGATAAATAAAGGCTTAATTGCTCATATATTTTTTGTTTTTTACAATGATCAAATGAAATTTGAGTTAGATGTTACTATATGATGTTGACTTTATAATTTCTTTTAAGAAATGTTTATAAAAAAACTGTTCATCAATTTTTCTTTTTATAAGTGTTACTGTTCCCCTCAATTTCTTAATTGATGAACTAAACCCTAAACCCAACACCCAAACCCTAAATCCTTAACTGATGTACAGATGAACTAATGTTCATGAATAAAAATTGATGAATAAAACGTCATCTTTAACATGTTATATCTCACTAATATGACATCGGATTTGAGTGAATAAAAAATATTAGTAAAAATAGACCTAAAATCTATAATTTTTATGTTTTACAATTTTTATAATTCGAATTTAATATTTGTCAAATTTATGGGCAAAAACGCAATAAAACACAATACGTACATTTTTTTAAAACATTAAGTATTAAAAAACATAACTTTTTGAGTCTTACATTAATAAAATGATTAATGATGCGTTGTGGGACAAAAATTTGTGCATTTAGCTCAATTTTAACACTAAAAATCTAAGCTAGACATTTCATCAAACACCTTGTGTGCAACAAATATGAGTAAAACACCATCTTTAACGTGTGATATCTTACTCATATGACATCGGATTTGAGTGATTCAAAAACCTGTGTAAAGAGTGAACAAAAATCTATAACTTTCATGTTTTAAGTTTTTCACGATTCGATATTTATGAGCGTAAAAAATAGGGCCGAAAATACCAAAAAAATACTAAGAAAATCAAGAACCATTTGAAATGTAAAAAAAAGTTCGAAATAACAAGATTTATACCAAATTAAAGAGGATTAAATTTTAAAAATTGTGGTGAAATCGGTTTTTTGTAAAATTTTGTCATTTGAAATTTGGGGTGAAATTAAAAAAACAGGTCAAATGACCAAAATACCCTCTAACTGAAAATATTAAAGGAAAAAGGGAGAGAGTGGGTGGGCAACGCGTGACAATAGCTTATTGGCTTTTTAAACTTTTTCTCTTTTCAAGGGATCACAACTCTTTCACTCATTGTTGTTGATAGAACCTCGATATGTGATTGCATAACATATCTGTACTTATTTTGGTTGCTAAATTTGTTCACATATACAAGTTTTCTCATTTGTTAATGTATTTCCATTTTTCTCGAATCCTAGTCTCCCGGCAAATATACAAATATGGAAGATTGGAAGGTGATTTGTACGTTGACACGCTGCTAACTTTATTTAATACATCAGCTAAACGGCTTGCTACTAAACAGTTGTGTCCTATTCAACTTAGTGGTATATAAATTAAATCGTGTACAAACTTAAGCCTCAATTCTTTTCAAATTGTTGTAGTCCCATGTTTGAATTAGTCTACTTGGCCATTTGGGTCAAAAGGGTGAAAAGTGAATCAAACTTGCCATAATGAATACTAGGTAGCTCTCTGCCTTTTAAAATCAATGTTTTAAAAACCAGATCGAACCGAATGAAAAACCGGTTTGATGTTCGGTTTGGTTTTAATAACCATGCTTATAACACATAATTAGTGGAATGTTGAATACATCTTGGATGGATGGCCATATGTTCCATAAGACTGCTCGGTGCAACAAGTTATAGGTACGTTATAGGGCGAATTTGGTTCCTATAACACGGTTAAAATGTACCGCGTATCGCGTTATAGGGTGAGTTATATGTGTGAATGTTTATGGGTATAATGCAAGATTATGAGTTTTTTTTTTTTTTTTTTTTTTTTTTTTTTTTTTTTTAATTTTAAATTATTATTATTATTTATTGTTTTTTAGTGTAAAGTGTTTTTTGTGATGTGTTATGAGAATGTTATTAGGGAATGTGTTTTTGAGGTTTTGTATTATAAGAATGTTATAAAGTAAAAGTTGATGTGACGCGCCTATAAATCGAGAGATAACTTGTGTCAGCGGCCTAACTCTCAAATTAGAGAAATGTGTCTAATACAAAACATCACATAATCAATTGCAAAGCCAATTTTCTTCAAGTTAATACCTTTGTTAGTTAGTTATCAAAGAGTCACTTAAATATTTCTTTCTATTAATTTTCTCGAATCAAAGTCGCACAATTTTGAAGTTAAGCACAACGTTACATCGCTAAAACTCTTCAATTTATCAAAGCGAATTCATCTTTATCCTAAAATCACTCACATCATGGAACTCGGATTCATCGATATGGTTCAAAGTTTTCAATTGGTGGGACGTGGTAATTTTAATGGGTTGTCTATTGAGGATTTGTTAGCTCATGAATGGACTCTATCTTTCTCTTCTAGGACAAAAGCTTTTATAAAACAAAGTCATTTAAGTTTCGCTTTATATCATTTGGAAATACCGAAGTAAACTCGTGCTAAAAAAACCTGGTGAGTCCTTGGATGCTTTTACAAGGATACATGTCATAATTTCTTTTGGCTCTCGCACAGATATAAGGATTTTAACACTTCATAGATACATGTCATCGCTTTCTTTTGGCTCTCGCATAGATGCAAGGATTTTAACATTTCGTGGCAAGATTAGTGAAAAGTTTGGTCTGATTATGCCTTCAATTCAGGATAGGTGTTATAGGTTTTACTATAACCCGCCCTTTTATTTGTTCTCTAATCGTGCAGTTCATGTTTTATGTCGTGTTTTGTGAGATTTGGGATTTTTTTTACGGCTTGTAAATTGTAATAATAAAAAAACAAAATCAATCGCGCCTATTGCTGGTATTTTACTTTTGTTTATATAAAATTATGCCTTCCAAAAAATCATTCACACTAACTCAACTCTTTTTTTTCTTTTGAAAAAGCTGCAAAAGCAGATTATATTTGTAAGCTAATTGCCTTAACAAATATTTATATTTGTAAGCTACAAATTAGCTTATACATGGTACTACGGTAGACAATTAATAGGAGTATACAAACTAAAAATTTTAATGTAGAACAAGAGGGAAAGAAACTGCGAGATTGCCTCTATCCCTATTCGTTGTCATACCACGAGACAAGTTTCACAGAGTTGTCGTTGTGAGCAATCCCGGCCTTGGCATCCAAGATGCTTGACCTGCTGTCACCAATAAAGTCGGTGGATGCAACATCATCTTCTTCATATCCCAGAATACCATCAAGGTTCCCTTCAGATTCCTATGCTTTATAATGATCCAAACTTGCTGGATAGCAGCCTTGATCTGCTCATAAGTAGCCTTCTTCTCAAGTCTTACAGTAAAGTCAACTACTGAAACATTAATGGTTGGTACACGGAAGGCCATTCCGGTCAATTTACCGTTAAGAGCAAGCAAAAAAACATTGCCAACAGCCAACAAGAACATGAATAAAATGTGTCGATGAGCTGAGGAAGAAATAGGACTCGCTTAATAAAAACAGCAAGTGGCAAGGTCAAAAGGATTCAGGTTTAAATTGTGGAAAAAAAGTATCTAGATAAAAAAAATAATGTTTGTGAAAACCGTTTGGAAGGTTTTATGTTTTAAGAAAAACTAATTTGGCCAAATCAAAGTCAATCTGACTCATTCGACATGAATGAGTTAACGGGCTGAATTTAGCACCTCTGCTGGGAATTATGTTGAAAGAAGCTGCTCTTCCACCTCTCCGGTCCTTCATGGATGGACCGTCAACAGTCTTACAGTTGGCTGAAAAATACGTTTTACCATAAATGAAATATGTTCTACACTTTGACTCATCAATAATGAGATATTTAATTAACACCAGCCGAAACGCTACATACAAAGTGGAAACATAAGAGATGGAATCATCCCAAACATAATATTATCTGCCAATATATTAAAATTTATAAACTGAACTATGCTAATACCTTAGCTAGAGGAGCAAGGCAGTTGGTCGTGCAAGTAGCGTTTGAAACAATTTTAATGTCACCTCTATATTTTTTCTCGTTGACACCCATAACAAACATGGGAGCATCCTTGCATACGGTGAAAGATGAAAGACAAGCAGAGGAGGCCGGTTTACAAGAAAAGAAGGATCTTGAAGATTTAGTGATGGAATGGAGTGATGTCTTTGATGATTCTCGGGATGAGGTAATTGAATGTGAAGTTTTTGAAAAACTAAAACCTCATTATGAGCTGAGAGGCCTAAAGATATTGTTTTATGGGGGAACACAGTTTCCTAGTTGGGTTGGGGATTCGTCATATTCTCGCTTGACACATTTAAGTTTGCGTGGATGTGAGAATTGTACTTGTTTACCAACACTTGAGTTTCTAAAGTCACTAAAGAAGTTGTCTGTTGGAAAGCATGCCCAAGGTGGAGAAAATTGACCCTAACTTGTTTCCATCACTTGAAGTTTTGGAATTTGAAGACATGTAAGGTTGGGGAGAATGGTCGGTTAACAACAGTGACAGTGATGGAATCCCCGACCCAACTAGGCAACTATGTTCCCATAAAACAAGGTCTCTAGGCCTATTAACTCATAATGAGTTTTAGATTTTCAAGAACTTCGTATTCATTTACCTCATTCCGAGAATCATCAAATACATCACTTCATTCCATCACGAGATCATCAAGACCCTTCTTTTGTTGTAAGTTAGCCTCTTCTGCTTGCCGTGCATCTTTCGCCTTATGCAACCCAAACAGCTTGATATCTATAAGCTTGAATTCTGGTTTAACACGGAGATGAATCGAAAAAGGCTTAAACCGGTGATTTTTAATTTTAAGTGGATCCCTGATGAAAATCAAAACAACATACACAAATTAAAAATAATCATCCTACATAAACCTCACCTTTTACAACTAGTTTAGGTTGATTCAATTATAACTCGATACATCCAGATCCAACCCCCAAGCAAAGACATAATCCCCTATTCTTATACAAAATATATTTACCTACTTTATTGAAGTCAATGATTGGCAACATTCTGATGTTGAACCATCTTGTGATAACTACTTTATTGACCCAAACAGAACTAACTTTTAATAACTCAAATTTACACACAAATCGAAGTAACAAATCAACAAGATCGAAGCCTAAAAGGCCCAAGGATAGAGAAATACAATCTTTCAATTGATTTATAATTTCTAAAATCTAAGAAAACCCTAAAAACTAAATTTCAATACATCTAAGTAAAAAAAACCCAATTATCTTGATTTTCAAATTCTTAAGAGCTTGATCACAAATCTCATTCCCAAATTCAGCTTCCTTAACAACACAACTAATTAAAAAAAACAGTAAAACCATTATTAAATATTAAATTTTGATCTCAGAAATTAACAGTTACTATTTTAACATACCTCGTGGCAAATAGGATGACTTTTAGACCCAAAAACTTACTAAGATGATGCGTCTTCTTAGACAACCGCATATAGGTGATAAAGCTACCACTTAACAAGACTTTAGGTAACTTTTGGAATTGATCGTACTTTTTGAAAAATTTTATTGATTTTAACATTCTGAAAACCTGCAATACGAAAATAGCAATCAAGCAATCCATAGTATAAACAGTAGAAAGTTCTTTTCGTATTGCAGCTTAAACAACTAAAAAATGAATCCAATATCCGTCAAACTGCCAAAATCAATATCACATATTTTATCATATATATCCTCTTCTAGTGAAAGTAAGCTTAACTAGCTAGTTGGACAAAATCTTTTTTTTTTTTTCTTCATAAAATCATAGAAATGTATTTGCTTTTCCTGTTTCCTTTGACTAGCTTGAAAATGGAAATGTAGTGTAGTAGGGTCTATGTCTACCCTAAGGTGTTGTTTCATTTGATTTCAAATTTCTTTCCCTTTTAAGCTTATCATACATTGTTCATAATTTGTGTGACCAGGCTAGATCTGTTACTTGTGCATTGGGTGTAGCATGCTGGCATGAAACAAACTAAAAGTTATACCGTAAAAACGAAAGAAATGAGATTTTACCTTAAGGGATCTAAATTCCGAGACTACCCATTTCAATAATGAAGAGATGGCAACAAAATAATCGCCATGGCTCATGCCACACCGATCTTTCTTGGACAAAATTCATGGGTTGAAAAACGGATTCAAACACTCCCAACTATGAAGAAGTGGTCTTTTGATAAGGAGCTGGCGAAGTTAATTTTATACATGATAAGGAAGTTGTTGTGAATTTATTGGAGGAGTAATGTTTAAGTGTACTTTGGTTGGTGCCTTTGAAGAGGCTGATGTGTTGACTGAATTGAATGTAGCGAATCGAATGTAGCATGTAAGAAGTATGCACGGATTTATGTAATGAAATGCAAGTTAAAGGACATAGGGACAACCGGACAATGGAGTGTATATTCAAATTAATTTTGGTTATACATAATTTTGTTTGATAACCTTGTTTTGTCATTGTAGAGTTGATTGTGTCGGGTGCAGTAGTTGTATTAAATTTGTTATGAGTTATGATGGTTGTGGCGTCTAAGAAGTCGTATAAAAAAACAATGACATACCCATCAGCTACTAGTTCAAAGGTGAAAATTAACGCAACCCACAAGGACCATCTGTGTAATTACTCTAAAAAAATACATACCCATCAGCTACTAGTTCCTCCTGACATTTAGACGGCTTCTTCATAACAATCTGACGCCCATTGCGGAAGATAACCCGAACCATATCAGCCTATAAAAGAAAACAAATATTATTAGAACACACAAGTCGTATATAAAAACTTAAAACCAGAATAGATTTAGAAACCTGTTGAAGCAGGTTCACGTAATCCTCTGTACCGGTGGCCACAAAGTAACCATCCACATTGCCACCTTGAACAGCAGCCAACGAATCGCTTTATCTCCTACATACTGTCGTCTAAGAAGACACATCATCATCTTACTAAGCTTTTGGGTATGAAAGTCACTCTCTTTACCACGAGGTATGTTAAAATAGTAACTGTTAATTTCTGAGATCAAAATTTAATGTTCAATATTAATGTTTTTACTGTTTTTTTTACTTAGTTGTGCTGTTAAGCAAGCTGAATTTGGGAATGAGATCTCTGATCAAGCTCTTACGAATTTGAAGATCAATATAATTGGGTTAGTACTTTATTTAGTTATAAGACATGCGGTATTTAAGTGTTTTATGTTAATCTATGAGTTGTTTCAGCTCCCTTTGTGACTGCAGCTGAAACGACTCATAGATTAACATAAAACACTTGAATACTGATTGCGTGGTTTTGTAACCTTACAACAGGTTTTACCTCTCGAGGGATCTCAAGAGGCTTACAACCCCACCAGGCAGTGTACCTGACCGATGTAGTATAGTGTAGTGGTAAGTACGGGGGATTGATCGTTCTCCACAGGGAATAGTGTTCGTTAGGTATGAAAGGCTACTCTAATTAGGTCTAAGGGTTGAGGAAGATTCTTTTTTATGTTTTTATAATTTTATGAAAGCAAGTAAAATCTCGGGTTTGAAGGAGTGGGCGGAATTAGTTGCTAGTCAACTAACCCAAATTACTACGAATGCAAATAAAATAAATAACAAAAATGAAAATGTGGTGAGAAACTTATGTGTAGAGAAATGTGTTTACTTAGATTTCCTTACTCCCTAACTATCTTTTACCGGTTAATTAGTGTGTATTAGTCGCGTGGATGACGGGTGTATTCCTTAATACCATTCGTGGGGTGGCGTACTTACTTCCCCAACTCTACAAGCTCCTACTTCACTCCTATGTCGAGCCGGCTAAGAAGCTCCTAACATGGGATCACTAGAATTCGCTTGTGCATTAAATACAACCATAAAAACCTTTAGTACGCATTTGGTTCATGTTTCTTAAGACGTTCAAGCAAGTTACCGAATAGGAAGTTAGCCAGTTTTCTTAAGCCTAACATAGATAAACAATCATCCAATACAACTAATAACACACTAACAACCAATAATCAATAGCTAGGTTTCATTAGATCTAAGCAAACACAAGATAAATTTAGCCTAACATGTTAAACAAAAGACAAGAATAAGATAGAATCAAACAACACATAGACATATTGAATGATTAATTGATAACTTATCTTTCAATGAAACATGGAAGATCTCAAGGCAAAAAGCCCTGAAAAAGTAGCTAAAATCGTCTTAGGGTTTTCTCCCAAAATTCCACACACTAAGCTCTCCCTAATGACAAAAAATTAGAAAACTATATATAGATTTTTGGATCTGACGGCGTCACCTTATGGAGTGTGACGCCGTCACCTCGCCGCTTTTAGGGTTCCCGGGTGACCTTCTTGACGCCGTCCCTCTTTAGCTCTTCAAAAATCCATTCTGGCTTATCAAGGCTTGACGCCGTCTAACCATGAACGTGACGCCGTCCCCTTATGATTTAAGCCGTGACGCCCTCGATCAAGTTAAAGCGTGACGCCGTCAGAATTCACATGCTATTTTCACTGGCCCGTCATGAGTAAATTTCACGTCCAACTTTTCTTGCCAAGGCATGACGCCGTCCAGAGTAAAGTCTGACGCCGTCAAGAGTAACTTTTAGCCGATTTTTGAGACTTTGCCGTTTTCTTCACTTTAATGCTCCAAAAACGTCTAAAATGCCTCCTTTTCCAGATTTCTCCTCAAAAGTACCTAAAATGACAAAAGGAACGATTTAGGGCAATATTTGATCAAATAAATACGATTTAAGGCTTAAATGACCCCTTAAAAGCGGTACACTTTTCGCTTCATCAAATACCCTTACACTTGAGATTTGCTTGTCCTCAAGCAAATGCGCTTTTATTCTAATCAAAATACAAGTTAGGGGTCATTTAATGCTAATATAAAAGTAATTACAACAAATAATCGTTCCACTTCAATCATAATAAGCACGGAGATTACATACTAGCACCTCACAAGTAGTGTTTAGATACTCACATCTCTCAAGTGTCATCAAAATAAATCTCATAAATGAAAACGGATAATATCTCTCACTACCTGTCATAGCAAATAGATTACCATAGGCTTGGGAAAGGATCGAAAACCTCCTCCACTAGGCGTAAGCACCTAAGATAAACTATCAAAGAGGGCTTTTAAATGGGTTATAACGTTAGGTGTAGGGAAAAGGAAAACACGGTTTTGTTGGATAAAGGATATTTTACTGGTGGCGAGTTAAAGATCTTGATCAATTACATGTACTATACAATGTTGCTAAGCCAAGACTAGACTCGATCTTAAGCTAGAAACGAAATAACAAAAAAAAAACATAAAATAAACATAAAATAAAACGGGATGGTAGTCCGTATGTTTTTTCTACTTTTCTTTTTCTCATTTTTTTTGTATTTTTCTTGATTTTTTTTTTTTTTTTTTTTTTTTGTGCATACACTCTTGCCCTACCATCCAAAATAATACATCATAGGGGCATTGCATTCCCCTTACACTTGAATTTTTACATAACTTTATAAATACTAATCTAATGACTAGAATTAAGATAATTGAAAAACTTGGAGTACTTTTAAAACATTTAGCACATATGGGGGTAATAAATGATGTTCTTCCCCATTACTCCATTATACTAGTACTTTACCCATGAGTCCCAATCGTCCCAAAACAATATGTACAAGGATATGACTCGACTTAGCAACCATGTAATCAACTAGATAATTAACTTGGGTTTAAACAAATGTTGTAACAATAATGCACTAAAGATGAGTGCATACAAGGTAGGCTAAGGCGATTTGGGTGTACATTTTAGTGGGGTGTAAACAAATTCTTCCTTTAAGTAAAATGTTTAAAGGTCGAAACGAAAAGATAGGCTCTGAGGGGTGTACTAGGGGTATCGTGTACTAAAAATGAGTACAACGCAAAGGGTGTGGGGGAATTACTTGACCAATGTAGCCAAAGTAATTATAACAAAAACACAGGTGTAAAACAATGGGTTAATCCTAATGCCTCTTATCATGTAGTAAATCTAACTACACGAATGTAGTCTCACTTGTGGCCTCGGAATGGTCCTAACGCAAGTTCTAGAATCTAAGTGCTACCGGTACACACATCATAGCATAAATGCTTTTCCTACCAATTCTAGGGGCGAACCTCACATATTTGGGGGTGGAAAATTTTTTAGTGGTACGGCTTTTTGTGCTAGTCATATAACTCCTATCCATGAGACGCTCATTAAGATCAAAGTTTCACTCCTATGTGTTGTAAAAAATTTTAAATTTGGCACTAAAATTACCTTAACAAGTATTTCTCTCAGTTTTATTACACATCTACCATTAAACAAACAAAAATCAAGCGCAATTGTATTTTCTAAAATCGTACTTTTACCCTCCCTTACACTTAAGATGAACATTGTCCCTAATGTTCAAATAACAAGATGTAAAAGCATAAAGTAAAAGAATGAAATCAAATACTCCCCTGATTCGCTCGGTGGATAATGAAATTACACGGTTAAATCTTCCTCCAAAGAGAATGTTGAAACTCCATGACTAATGCATCGCCATAAGCTTGATTCCATAAACATCTCCTTGTCCAAAATAACCTGTTAAACCTGAGAAAACAAACACGAAAACCTGCATAACATCGGCGGGAAAAATCTATATATAAGGATATAATGCTTGTGGAATGATAATTTTGCAGATTCCTGGAGATTATAAGTTGGAGATTTTAGTAAAAACTTTTCTAAAAACAAAACTTTCAAAAATTTCTGAAAATTAAATCTGACGCCGTCAGGTTATAACCCCTGACGCCGTCAGAAATGACCTGACAGAAATTTTCATTTTTAGTTTCCGGAAAATTTCTGGAAAAACCTTTACCTTACTTCCTGGAAATCCTGCAAAACATCATTATGACTCGATACAAGCATTTGACTCAAACAAATACTAATATGTATGCTAATTTATTATTATTACGATTCATGTTAATTTGTGTTCTAATAAACCGATTTAGATTTCCCTTACACTTATCTTTTGCAAAATACCTTTATATGTAGTTAAGACGAAGTTAAAAACAACATAAAGCATTTTCACAATTTACTTTTTAACATGAATCAATAGTAATAAAAATTAAACACACATACGGAAAATAAAATCAAACAAACAAATAAATAAACACACAAAGCAAATAAATAAATAAAGCTTGGGTTGCCTCCCAAGAAGCGCTTTTCTTTATTAACGAGTCTTGTAGCTAGACTCAAAGTCACGTACATTACGTGACTCCATCATCGGTCACGGTTCCTAGGCCATTCTCCTTCCCGGTTTTATATTCCGGTCCTAATTTCAAACAATCCTTGTAGAAACCGAATATCCTTTCCATAACATAGTCTACTCCTTTACTTCTATCCTCATCATTCCTATAGTAGACCGCTTGCTTGAGCTCCTTCTCAACATTTGACAAGTGTTGGAATTGTTCTATCTTATATGGCATTTGGTAGCTTACTTCATCGGTTTCATCCTTAAATCTAACTATCCCTAAGGAAGGTTCATAAGTCATTCTAGAGACCTCAACAAATGGTTTTCCAAAAACCACTTGAGTTAAGGATGCATCGACTATTGGGCGGATATCTTCTACAATTATAAAGTCGGTGACATAGGTGAAGTTTCCTACATAAACCGGTAATCCCTTAACTCTTCCCGTGAAGTTACTCATCCAACCCTTGTCAGGGAGCATCCTATACCCAAGTTGATTTTTCATTATCAAGTTGTAGTGGGCTCTAGTCATGATGTTTATGGGCGATCTAAGGTCGATGTAAGCTTTCCACACATGTAGATGTCCGATGTTGCATGGTATGTTGAGATTAGAAGGGTCGCCTATTTCTATGATTGGTCTACCTAGGAAGTATGGTGTCTTGGGGTCATCGAATAAGTTTGTATGATATGCGCGCTCTTCCTTAGTGGGTAGCCTATTGAAGTAGTCCTCATCATTATCTACTTCCTCAATCTCACTTGTCCTAACTTCCTTATCAACCTCGACTTTCTTATCCTCATCCTTAGGTTCACTATTATCCTCATTCCTATCAATTGGTTTAATAGTGACAATGTTGACAAAGTGGACGTGTTTGGATGAAGAGGGGTCTTCTACTTGGGGTCCGCTATTTGTGTTCCTAGCGTCCTTATGTGGAGGTGATAGCACTTGGTTATTGAGGGCTTTCAACAAGTTGTCAATTTTGTTGGTCATCTCTGTTTGTTGTTGATTGAATTCGGTCTCGAATCTAGCTATCCGAGCTTCTTGAGATGCCATAAATTGGGAAATCAATCCTTCAAAGTTATTGGTACTACCATTGCCGGAAGGATTGTTGTTGAAAGTACGGTTCGAGTTGGAACCGCTTGATTGGAAATGATTAGGTGGGTTGGAAGAATTGGTTTGTTGTGCGTTTTGGTTTTGTTTCCACCTAAGATTCGGGTGATTTTTCCATGAGGGGTTGTATGTATCACCGTAATGGTTTGGCTCGGGTTTGAAAGTGTACCACTTGTCTCCCGCTCCGTCGGTACGCGAAGATGCGTAGTCCACAAAAGCTTGTTCGGGGAGTTCCATGCAATCATGAGTGTCGTGGGGACCACTACATAATTCACATGAAGAAGTGATTTTGTTCACTTAGCTTGAAGGTTTAGGAGCCTCGTAAGATTTCATGAGAAACTTGACTTGGTCTTCAAGTTCTATGATCCTACGGTCAGAAGTGCTTGAATTGTTCGAAGGCAAAGATATTGCCTTGACCGTTTTATTCAAATCACGGGGATCACTCCAACTTTCGTTGTCATAAAGAGCAAGATCCTCTAGGAGAGCCCATGATTGTTCCGCACTTAGATCACGTAGCTTGCCACCGGCCGCTTGGTCAATGGTTTGCCTCGTGGAGAGATTGATATGGTCATAGAAGATTTGGACTTGGAGCCAAAGTTCTATGCCATGGTGAGGGACTTTTTGGAGTAAGTCCTTGAATCTAGTCCATGCCTCGTAGAGAGTTTCGCCTTGACGTTGTTGGAACATCAAGATATCATTCCTTAGCTTGGTAGTTCTTCCCGGTGGGAAAAACTGAGCAAGGAAACGAGTGGTGAGATCATCCCAAGA
This sequence comes from Artemisia tridentata subsp. tridentata, assembly GCA_021014915.2. Taxonomy (NCBI): domain Eukaryota; kingdom Viridiplantae; phylum Streptophyta; class Magnoliopsida; order Asterales; family Asteraceae; genus Artemisia; species Artemisia tridentata. The sequence goes on along the minus strand of CP139509.1, from coordinate 41,954,463 downwards.
GGTGATGGATCCTGCGGGTTGACGTTCTAGCCACTGACTAGCTTGGTCCCGCAGAGAGAATTGGAAGAGACGCAATCGGGTCGTCTCTCGAGTGGCAACATCAAGGTCTATAGAATCAACGATTTTAAGAAAGTCCTTGAGATGTTGATTAGGATCTTCAGAACGAAGTCCATGGAATGCGCATCCGCTTTGCACCAACCGGATGGTGTCGGATCGCAAGGGTGTGATATTGGCTCCTTGAGTGAGCTCAATGGTGTTTCGATAGCCATGGTGGCTAGGACGGGAATACTCTCCTAAAGTACGGGCTCTAGGAGGTGGTTGTGGTTGTTGTGGTGGTGGGTTGTGTGGGTTAAGGATATTACCATCTTCCATGATGTCGGACGGTAATGGTTACGAACGAAGACACGAAGAAAATAGATAGACTACAGAAAACCTAGAAAAATAAAATAAAAATCTCACTAGAAAGGAATCTAGTGAGTAGACCTAATAGAAATAAAAATTCAACCTAAACAATAACTATTCCCCGGCAGCGGCGCCAAAAACTTGATTGCGTGGTTTTGTAACCTTACAACAGGTTTTACCTCTCGAGGGATCTCAAGAGGCTTACAACCCCACCAGGCAGTGTACCTGACCGATGTAGTATAGTGTAGTGGTAAGTACGGGGGATTGATCGTTCTCCACAGGGAATAGTGTTCGTTAGGTATGAAAGGCTACTCTAATTAGGTCTAAGGGTTGAGGAAGATTCTTTTTTATGTTTTTATAATTTTATGAAAGCAAGTAAAATCTCGGGTTTGAAGGAGTGGGCGGAATTAGTTGCTAGTCAACTAACCCAAATTACTACGAATGCAAATAAAATAAATAACAAAAATGAAAATGTGGTGAGAAACTTATGTGTAGAGAAATGTGTTTACTTAGATTTCCTTACTCCCTAACTATCTTTTACCGGTTAATTAGTGTGTATTAGTCGCGTGGATGACGGGTGTATTCCTTAATACCATTCGTGGGGTGGCGTACTTACTTCCCCAACTCTACAAGCTCCTACTTCACTCCTATGTCGAGCCGGCTAAGAAGCTCCTAACATGGGATCACTAGAATTCGCTTGTGCATTAAATACAACCATAAAAACCTTTAGTACGCATTTGGTTCATGTTTTTAAGACGTTCAAGCAAGTTACCGAATAGGAAGTTAGCCAGTTTTCTTAAGCCTAACATAGATAAACAATCATCCAATACAACTAATAACACACTAACAACCAATAATCAATAGCTAGGTTTCATTAGATCTAAGCAAACACAAGATAAATTTAGCCTAACATGTTAAACAAAAGACAAGAATAAGATAGAATCAAACAACACATAGACATATTGAATGATTAATTGATAACTTATCTTTCAATGAAACATGGAAGATCTCAAGGCAAAAAGCCCTGAAAAAGTAGCTAAAATCGTCTTAGGGTTTTCTCCCAAAATTCCACACACTAAGCTCTCCCTAATGACAAAAAATTAGAAAACTATATATAGATTTTTGGATCTGACGGCGTCACCTTATGGAGTGTGACGCCGTCACCTCGCCGCTTTTAGGGTTCCCGGGTGACCTTCTTGACGCCGTCCCTCTTTAGCTCTTCAAAAATCCATTCTGGCTTATCAAGGCTTGACGCCGTCTAACCATGAACGTGACGCCGTCCCCTTATGATTTAAGCCGTGACGCCCTCGATCAAGTTAAAGCGTGACGCCGTCAGAATTCACATGCTATTTTCACTGGCCCGTCATGAGTAAATTTCACGTCCAACTTTTCTTGCCAAGGCATGACGCCGTCCAGAGTAAAGTCTGACGCCGTCAAGAGTAACTTTTAGCCGATTTTTGAGACTTTGCCGTTTTCTTCACTTTAATGCTCCAAAAACGTCTAAAATGCCTCCTTTTCCAGATTTCTCCTCAAAAGTACCTAAAATGACAAAAGGAACGATTTAGGGCAATATTTGATCAAATAAATACGATTTAAGGCTTAAATGACCCCTTAAAAGCGGTACACTTTTCGCTTCATCAAATACCACATTTCTTATAACTAAATAAAGTACTAACCCAATTATATTGATCTTCAAATTCATAAGAGCTTGATCAGAGATCTCATTCCCAAATTCAGCTTGCTTAACAGCACAACTAAGTAAAAAAAAACAGTAAAAACATTACTATTGAACATTAAATTTTGATCTCAGAAATTAAGAGTTGCTATTTTAACATACCTCGTGGCAAAGAGAGTGACTTTCATACCCAAAAGCTTAGTAAGATGATGACGTGTCTTCTTAGACGACAGTATGTAGGAGATAAAGCTACCACTTAACAAAACTTTAGGTGGTTTCTTGAATTGGGAGTGCTTTTTGAAAAAATTTATTGACTTCAACATTGTGAAAACCTGCAATACGAAAACAGCAATATTAAACTAATCGCCAAATTACACTTTTATAATCAAAAGTACAGAGATGATGACATAAAAAACTATTGACAAAAGATGATCTTTAAAAGAACTATCCAAAAAAGCCACATCCAAATCAATAACACATATTTTATCATACATATCCTCTTCTAGTGAAAGTAAGCTTAACTAGCTAGTTGGACAAAATCTTTTTTTTTTTTTTTTTTTCTTCATAAAATCATAGAAATGTATTTGCTTTTCCTGTTTCCTTTGACTAGCTTGAAAATGGAAATGTAGTGTAGTAGGGTCTATGTCTACCCTAAGGTGTTGTTTCATTTGATTTCAAATTTCTTTCCCTTTTAAGCTTATCATACACTGTTCATAATTTGTGTGACCAGGCTAGATCTGTTACTTGTGCATCGGGTGTAGCATGCTGGCATGAAACAAACTAAAAGTTATACCGTAAAAACGAAAGAAATGAGATTTTACCTTAAGGAATCTAAATTCCGAGACTACCCATTTCAATAATGAAGAGATGGCAACAAAATAATCGCCATGGCTCATGCCACACCGATCTTTCTTGGACAAAATTCATGGGTTGAAAGACGGATTCAAACACTCCAACTATGAAGAAGGAGCTGGTGAAGTTAATTCATAAGGAGGTTTTTGTGAATTTATTGGAGGAGTAATGTTTAAGTGTTTGAAGAGGCTGATGTGTTAAATGTAGCGAATTGAATGTAGCGTGTAAGAAGTATGCACGGATTCAGTTAATGAAATGCAAGTTAAAGGACATAGGGACAACCGGACAATGGAGTGTATATTCAAATTAATTTTGGTTATACATAATTTTGTTTGATAAGTCCACGGTATTAACAAAAAAAAATAAAAATTAGAAGAGAAAATATAAAGTTTGATAAATCAAAAGTATTAACAAATATAAATACGGAATAAAAAATGATAAAAAAAGTTGGCTTTTCCCATCCACAAAGTGTGTAAAAGTGGCTTGGTCGGGTGTTGACAACAATTAGGGTGTACCTCTCACAACACCTATATAAATTACGCATTAAAACGCTTTTTTAAGCATTACAACTAATTAACCATATGTTACAACTTTTATACCTACTTAACAAATTTATTGATTATGCAATCAAAATTTTATTAATATAAAAATATTACATTAAAATTTATAAATATACACTTAAAAAATTACAAATATAAACTAATAACTTAATTTATCTCTCTTTAATTTATTCTTCATCTCCACCATTTTTTGGCTTAGTCAAATCATCACGAAGGCGTGCATAAAACAAGTCGCTTTTTCGACGTTGTTTTACTTGTCGAAACTGAAACAGTTGTTGCTATAGTTCCATTTTTCATATGTCTCTAAATGATACCATTATTTACTCCCTCAATCAAATTCATTTGATAGTTACATCTATATGTTTAGTTGTTTTTAGCATGGGCGGCTCTAAGGGGGGCCGAGGAGGCCAACCGGCCAGGGCTCGTTTTATGCGAGGGCCCATTTAAAAAAAAAAAAAATCCTATATATATATATATATTATATGTATTTTTTTAAATAGGTATTAAACATTTAAACTTGGGCCCAATTAAATTTCAATCTTATAACTAAACCTATAATCCATAATAAATTTATAAGCCCAATAAAGGGTCTAAGGGGCACATTTTTTAACGGCTCGGACAGGGCCCGTAAATCCTCGGAGACGCCCCTGACTTTTTAGTAATTGTTGTGTTTTGTTTTTATCCTATTAAGTCTTTGAAACCGAGTCAAAACGAACAAAATTTATTTATATGTTACAAATAGTTGATTATTAGCCAAGCCAACAAAGAAGTAGAACCGGTTCGATATCCGATCCAATTTGAAAAACCATGTTTATAAGTTCCATAACTCTCAAATTAGAGAAAGGTGTCCACCGCAAAAGTCAACATCACATAATCATTCGTCGCGTGTCTATTTAAACAACTAGTAAGATAAGTGTCGGGCAAAAAACAATAGGGCAAATGGAACAAAAAGTCACTAAACTTAATGTCCATTTTTAATCAGGGTACTCTTCTTTTTTTCTTGCATAAAAAGTCGTCTAACAAAAATTTTCAGCCGATTTAGGTTTTTACTAACCTTCGTTAGTGAATTAAATGTTTGGTCGTTAAAAAAAAAATTTTGAAATTCTTTTTCTATAACTTTTTTATTGAAAAATTTTTTTCTAATTTTTTTTTTTCAAAAAAATATTTTCGAAAAATAAAATTTAGAAAAAAAAAAGTTTTTGAAAAAAAAATTCAAAATTTTTTTTTTAAATTAAAAAAAATGTTTTTGATTTTATTTTTTTTTTGAAATTTTTTTAAAAAACTTTTTTTTTCAATTTTTTATTTATTTTTTTTTTGAAAATATTTTATCAAAAAAAAAATTTCTAAATTTTTTTTTTCGAAAATATTTTTTCGAAAAAAAAAGTTATAAAAAGAAATTGAAAAAAAAATAATGAACAAACATGTAATGATTATACGAATTCAATGACCAAACATGTAATTCACTAACGAAGTGGGTTAACGAAAGTTGGTAAAAAACCTAAATCGGCTGAAAAATTTTGTTGGGCGCATTTTTATGCAAAAAAAAAAAAGAAGAATACTCTGATTGAAAATGGACCCTATGTTTAGTGCTTTTTTGCGCTATTTATGCTGATGCGAACAAACTAGGAATCACACAAGAACACAAAGATTTACTGTGGTTAAGGCTGATTACGAGTGAGTTATACGTGTTATCTTTATATATTAGACAAACTGAGTGATGAAAAATCTTAGTTACAACCATGCAACCAAACTTACGAGCTAATTTTCTAACTCCTAAAAGTCAGTTGGGTTATATACAAGAGATTTTTCCATTACTAAACTGGTCTGTTATGAGTTATGACAAGTGACACTTATAGGCCTAACAAGGGTCATACTAACCGAACGGGGTTTACCCCTTTTTGCTAAAGCTAGGAGTACTTTTTACAGGTGAAAAACAATTCTCACACAGTGACCATATGTGCTGCTACTGACCCACCAATTGATATTAAAAATTAAACACTTTATGAATTGTGTCACGATATGATGTTGACCACACAACTTTGTCCAAGTGAAGATTTTAGTTGTTTAAAGTACTATTTTTATTTTGTGTAATGTTTTTTTGTACACGTTAACGTTAACACATTAAACAACTAAAATGTATTCGTCTGACGTGTTTCTATTTAGTTATGTAAATTATTTGTTTGCTAATAATACATTTCTTATTATTTTTTTAACATGTAACAGCCAGGAACAAAGGACTATGGGTGTGGGTACTTTATGTCGAAAAAAAATTAATTTCAAAATAAAAAAAATATTTTTCTGAAAAAAATTATTTTTCTAAAAAAATTATTTTTCTAAAAAAAATTATTTCCGAAAAAATAAATGGAAAAAAAATTAATTTCGAAATAAAAAAAATTATAAAAAAAATTATTTTTCTAAAAAAATTTAATTTCGAAATAAAAATAAAATTATTTTTCTAAAAAAATTTAATTTCGAAATAAAAAAAAATATTTTTCTAAAAATAGTTTATTTTTCCAAAAAAAATATTTTTCTAAAAAGAAATTATTTTTCTAATAACAGTTGTTGTTTTAGTTGTTTAATGTGGTAATGTTTAACGTGCTATTGTTGTTGTTGTTAATTAAATAAAAACACATTAGACGTTAATTATATAAACGTAACAAATAAACAAAAAAAAAATATACATTACACAAAATACATTAAACAAAATAAAATAAATTACACAAAATATATATAAAAAAAAGGAAAAAAAAAAAAAAAAAAAAAAAAAAAAAAAAAAAAAAAGGGACAAAAAGGACGCCCTACCTTTTAGGGAGGGTTAGTATAGTATTAATAGGGAGGGTCAGTATATCACGTGCCGCCTAACACTGCAAAACATGCACCTTCTACATATCTCGTCAAAATCCATCGTCAATTTTTTGGGTCGGTTCCATAAATCAGTTCTCCACATTTACAAGTTACATTCTAAAACAGTTAGTTTGGCAAAATAGAAAGGCACTTTTTGAGTACCACTAAGAGCATACTCAATGCATAACGCAAAGCTGCGTTAAGGCATGAAAATCTTGCGTTAAACTCGCGTTAAGGCGCGTTAGTTTTTGGGGCTAGGATGCGTTAACGCAACGTTTAGGGATCAAGTTAAACCCTAAACTCTTAACGCTGCGTTAATGGTTTGTTTTTTTTTAAAAAAAAAAAAAAAAAATCACAAATGCCCCCGCAAACGGTCAATTTGTAGCCGTTATTTTCAAAAAAAAATTACATATTCAGCCCTTGTGTTATATCCGTTTGAATAACGGCTATTTGAAAAATAAATAAATAAATAAATAAATAAATTCAAAACCATTTTCACTCTTCTATAATTACCCATTTAACACCACATTTTTTTTCACTTCCACAAATAAATATACTTTATCATATATTTTCATCTTCAACCTTCCAAAAAAAAAAAAAAACCTTTTTCATTCACAATGGATCCGAATCAAAGTCACGAACAATTTAGCAACTTTTCAGATGACGAAAGTGACATTCAGTTTATGGCAGCCATGTACGAACAAGTTGTGCAGATGGAACAACAAGAAGCAGTTCAACCTCCGATATGACGTGGTCATATCTTTCGTGAACATGAGCTTGCTGATGAACATTTGCGTGCCGACTATTTCGATCTAAATTGTAAGTATCCGGCAAGGGTTATTCGAAGAAGATTTCGTATGAGCCGGAAACTATTTCTACAAATAGTCGAAGGTATTTCTACAAATAGTCGAAGGTATTCAAATACGCGATAGAGAAACGCATACTCAACTTCAACGAGACCTTATGGAGCATGTTAGGCAGAAGCACCTTCAACATCAACAAGAAGAATATTTCGAAGACGATGAATAAGTATTTATTTCGATATCATTTTAAGTTTTTTGAATTTCGTTGTAATTTTTTTTATTAAGTATGTAATGTTATGTTTTTTAATGAATGTTATGTTTTTAAAAAAATGAAGTATTTATAAGTTTAGGGGTTGAATTTGAAAATATTTTATATAAAGGTGAGTTAAGGTGTGTTAAAGCTGAGCTATTGTTGGGTGTGTTAAAGCTGAGTTAAAGGTGAGTGTGTTAAAGCTGACGTGGCAATGTGTTAAAGTTTAAAGCTGAGTTATTGTTGGGAGTGGCTTAATCATTTTCAAAACGTCCTCACACCGATTCATTTCACCCAACAACATTCATCAAAACGACATCGTTCAATCGAAACTCAAAAGCTACTTTAAATTCATAACTCACTTCTCAACTTTACTCTCTCTCAACTCACTCACCGTTATTCGTGACTGGAAAGTAGAAACGATTCATCAATGGCTACTAAAGTGTATATTGTGTATGTTTATATATTCTCGTTGATTAAGTTTTATCTTTCGTCAATTTTACTACATATCAGAATCATATACATCAAGTAGGAATATTAACTAGGAGTAAACATTATCTCTCGAGTTTTGCTATATGCTCCTACTACTTACCCACATGAATACATGACATGTGTTTTCCACTTATTATGTCTCTTCTAAATCATCAATATCATTCGCCACGTGCCAGCTTCTAAGTATTAGGTGATAAGTTAGTTGACTCAAGCCCGACTTATAGGTTGGGTCCATTAGGGTTTTACTATCGTTTGTCATATGTACTTTATAAATAGTCGATGATTAATAAAGTTTAGTTATGTGGCTAATCATCGACTATTTATAAAGTACGTATGACAAATGATAGTAAAACCCTAATGGACTCAACCCACAAGTCGGGCTTGTGCCAACTAACTTATCACCTAATATTAAGTAGGTAGTAGAAGGATGAGGAGAAGACATATTATTTCTTGTTTAAAGTATTGATGCACACTCACACAAATATACATTACATGTGTTTCAAACTAAGGGTACGTTTGGTATGAAAAAGAATTAAAATCGGATTTGAATTTGGTAATAGTTTGAAAGAAATGTATAAGAGAGAAAATAAATGATAGTATAAATTATTGTTTGTTTTATTATATGGAATTGATAAAAAATTTGAGATGTAGTATTATTTTAATACGGATTATTAATTAAAGATAATAAAAATTATTGGGTCCCACATTCATTAAAAAAAAATAAAAAAAAAATAATAAAAAAAAAAAAAAAAACTTCCTCCGTCCTAAAATAATTGTCCACAGACAAAAAATACAAAGTTTAAAAAAACATCATCATTACAGCTTTCTCTTCCTTACTTTTTGCATAAAAGACAGATTTACCCTTAACCGATTAATTTATACAGTAACTTTTTTAAAGTTTGCAGACTATAAATATAGGCTAATGATTTGCGCATTCTAAAAAATTATTTGCACACTCAAGGTACAAGCAGCTGAAGCAAAATATTTAATATTATACAAGTATTTAATGCGCATATAGAGTAGGGATGGCAACGGGGCGGGGCGGCCATCCCCAAACCCGATTACCAAAGTTATCCCCAAACCCGATTACCAAAGTTATCCCCAAACCCGCCCTGATCCCCATCGGGGCGCTCGTCGGGGCGCGATGCTCCCCCAAACTCGCCCCGTATTAATCGGTGACCTTATCGGGGTGTCCTCTACGGGGTGACCTAATCGGCCTAGGCGGGAAGGTACTCGGATTGGAATTTTTATATATAACTATCGAAATTTTATGTATGACATGTTCACAGGACCATATAAATATGTTTGAAAACATTAACAGAAGGGATCTACTAAGGTAACACCCCCTAGTGGGTGGGGGGCCCCTATTTTGGTCAAAAGGTACAAGCGGTAAAGCAGACAGTACAAGCGGTGGCAACACAGAAAAGTCAACACACTCCCTACAGCGGTGTTAGCGTATCATCACCCTAAGTGATGGAATATGTGAATCATAAATAATACTATAAACACATAATTCATCAAAGATCACGCAGCGGATATGGATCTACATAACATATAATTAATTAACATAAAATTAAATAGATACGTACCTTATTTGATTCATAGCAAGAACAAGGAATCACTTCAACAAGAACAAGATATATATAAACCCTAACAAGGTTTATATGGATCGATCAAGGCAATAACACACAAGTTAAAATAAACTTGTCACTCGTTCTTGTACACACGTAATGATAGCGTTTCAATGAGAAAAGCTAGGTTCAAGAATCACAAACAAGCCAAACACTTGCAAAGCTTTTACTTGGATCGAATATCCTAGTGGATATAAAAAAGTCGATCGGTTCTTAGCTTAGGAGAAGGAGAAGAAGAGAAGTTAGGCTTGTAGGGGATTCAAGATTAGGGAAAAACCAAATACAAGTGAATTGTATTTATAGGCTAACCCTAGCTTATCCTCCAAGCCATCACAAACCGACTTCCCTACCCATTAGGATAGTTCGGCCGATCCAACCCACACAAAGGGTTTCTAGATTCTTCTAACTCCCTTTTGCATATTTAGTCCTTTAACGGTCGTTATCTCCAACACCGTTAAGTACTAACTGTCGTTAAGTATTTGTTTTGTGAAATGAATAAATAAATACATAAAATATATTGAATTATTCAATCATTGAAACTCTCACGTTATTGTGTGCAATCCCGAGTCTCGGGTTCGAAACCGGACATACGTATATTAATATTTATACATTAACTCTAACAGCTCCCACTTGGATAACTATTAATATAGTAATGACATGGGCTAGTCTAGCTTAACAGATCCCAATGCCTCCAGCTCGATCCGAGTATGGTTTTTCTGGAAAAACCACGTGATGAATTTAATCATCATACTTATCCTTTTGTTGCTAATACCGCGTTAATATGGATATGGATCTTGGTCATTCCATAATTAACAATAGTTTCTCGTTTATACATAATTGAACAAGATTACCAAAACATCTGAACGTCTTCCAGATAGACTTTGGGCGTGCGCACGCAAACATCTTGTCAATCCTACGAGTGGCCAAGCAGTATTAAACTTCAACACAAAGTTGAAGGAACAAATCCTTTATTGACTACGAGCATAACCCTCGAACTTCGCATCATTTTCGAAAATAGCCCTTATAACTACCTTTTACGGATAGCGTTAGACTACCTTACAGAAAATGAGCTACATCCTCGGCAATTATCTGGCATCTCAAGTCAGAGGATAAATATTCATGGAATACTTAATGACTATGATCCATAAAGTATAATCATGTGGCTGGGATAAGTCCTATATTCAATTTATCCAATATTGAATATCATGTGACATTGGTGTCTCAACCTTACAGTACATTCTACCAATCCTCACATTTGTCTTAATTCAATAATATTCTCATATTATTAATTGACAACAAACTATTTAGAATAAATTAATTTTATTCACGGATTTAAACATGCAAATATAGGACACAAATATTAATAATGAGAATAAACGTTATCCGCACTTTATTTCATTAAAATAATAATTGTTTACACGTCCCTATCCAAATATACTAAATCAACAGATTTACATGAAACTTTCTGGCATACGAAGACCAATACCCTGAGCATGTCGAGTAAACGTTTCCTTAGGTAATGCCTTCGTGAAAGGATCAGCCAGATTGTCATCTGTGTGAACTTTGAGTACATTGATTTCTCCTTGTTCGACTTGTTCTCGAACATAGTGATACTTTATTTTAAAGTATCTGGCGCCTTTCATAACTCCAGGTTCATTGGCGAATGTGATTGCAGCAGAGTTGTCGCAATACACATTTATAGGTAATTCATTTGACGGCATCACTCCAAGATCCGAAATAAATTTCCTTATCTAAACAGCTTCTTGTGCAGCTTCCGAAGCAGCAATATACTCAGCTTCTGTAGCAGACATGGCCGTGGTGCTCTGCTTTTTACTCTTCCAGTCTACAGCTCCTCCATTTATGACAAAAACGTAACCCGTCTGAGACTTCGTATCATCTTTATCAGTCTGAAAGGACGCATCGCAGAAACCTGTAACATTCAGTTCTGCGTCTGGATTTCCCCCGAAAACTAGAAACATATCTTTAGTATTCCTTAAATACTTAAGAATGTTCTTTACAGCATGCCAGTGATCTTTCCCTGGATTTTGCTGATAACGACTGGTTAAATTTTGAGCTAATGTCACATCTGGCCTTGTACATCTAACTGCATACATGATAGATCCTACTGCCAAAGCATACAGAACTTTCTTCATGTATGCCACCTCTTCAGGTGTAGAAGCACACATTTCGCTACCTAAGCCATGTTCCACTTACATGGGCAAATATCCCTTCTTGGAATTTTGCATATTGAATCTCTTCAATATTTTATCCATGTAAGCACTTTGGCTTAAACCGATCAACCGCTTAGATCTGTCTCTATAGATCTTGATTCCAAGAATATACGCTGCTTCTCCTAAATCCTTCATGGAAAAACATTCACATAGATAAGCCTTAACTTCATCAAGACTAGGTATGTGATTTCCCATGATTAATATGTCATCGACATATAGGACAAGAAAAGTAGTGTTCCTCCTACTAACTTTGTGGTATACACATGGCTCATAGAAATTTTGAGTAAATCCAAACTTCTTGATTTCCTCATCAAATTTCTTATTCCATTGCCTGGACGCTTGCTTTAATCCATAAATGGATCTTTGAAGCTTGCATACACGCTCAGGAAATTGTAGATTCACAAACCCCTCAGGTTGCGCCATATAGATGTCTTCATCTAGGCGACCATTCAGAAAGGCAGTTTTGACATCCATCTGCCAAATCTCATAGTCATAGTAGGCAGCTATGGCTATAAGAATCCTAATAGCTCTAATGTTGGCCACAGGAGAAAATGTCTCCTCATAGTCAACACCATGTGTTTGGGTAAAGCCCTTGGCCACCAAACGAGTTTTGTAGGTGTGTACATTGCCATCCATGTCTGTCTTTTTTTGAAGAGCCACTTACACCCAACTACCTTAGCATTGGGTGGAAGGTCTACTTCAATCCAGACTTTGTTGTCTTTCATGGATTGCATTTCCCCATCCATGGCTACTTACCATTTATCCTTTTCAGGACTATTAATGGCATCCCTATAACTAGTTGGTTCATCAAGATGATCCCCTAGCATAGTTTCCCCATCCTCTATGTTTAAACATAGACAGTCAGGAGCCTTTGTAGATCTAGAAGATCTACGGATGGGTACCACATCAACTTCAGGTGGAGGACCTAAACTTTCAGGTTCCACAGGAAGTGTGTTAGTGCCTTCAGAAGGTGATGTATCTTCATGATCATTTTCAAGATCATATACTCTCCCACTAATTTCTTGAGATATTAGATTATCCTCAAGAAATTCACCGTACCTAGCCACGATGACCTTATTTTCTGGTGGGAAGTAAAAGTAGTAACCCTTCGTTTCCTTAGGGTATCCTACGAAGATACACTTAACAGATCTTTGTTGGAGTTTGTCAGGTGAGTCACGTTTAACAAACGCCTCACAACCCCAGACCTTTAAGTAAGAAAAGTTGGGAGCTTTTCCTGTCCATACTTCATATGGAGTTTTATCAACCTTCTTAGTTGGAATCCTATTCAATATGTGAACAACACTTTCAAGAGCATAATCCCAAAAGGATAAGGGAAGAGTAGTAAGATTAAACATAGATCGTACCATATCTAACAAGGTACGATTTCTCCTTTCAGATACACCATTTTGCTGTGGAGTATAAGGAGAAGTGAGTTGTTGGACAATGCCACACTCATTTAGATAATCTTTAAACTCTTGGCTTAAATACTCACCACCACGATCGGATCGAAGGGCCTTAATCTTCTTTCCGAGTTGTAATTCTACTTCATTTTTAAAGACCTTGAATGTCTCAAAGACTTTATGTTTATGTTTAAGTAAATAAACATAACCATAACGACTATAGTCATCCGTGAAGGTCAAGAAGTAGGTAGCACCTCGTTTTGACACGTGTCTAAGTGGACCACACACATCCGTGTGTATCAATCCAAGTAGATCCGAAGCCTTTTCCATATTGCTATGAAAAGTTTTCTTCGTCATCTTCCCAGATATGCAAGACTCGCATTTGTCAAACGAATCATCTTTGACATTTTGTAAAAGCCCATCGTGTTGCAGCCTTTCCATGTGTTTCTTGCCTATATGAGCAAGACGACAATGCCATAAATAAGACGAATCCAAATTAGACTTGATTCTCTTATTTCCGATGCTATACATAGAATCATTTCCGTTGGATGCATGATCATTCATATCAATTTCAAACACACCATCTAATGGAATATCATTAAAATAAAAAAACAGAATTTAAAGAAATAGAAATTCCATTATTATTAAAAGTATGCTCAAAACCATTATCCAACAATAAAGAAACTGAAACGACACCTCTAACAATAGAAGGTGCGTAATGACAATTGTTTAATACTAAAATTAAGCCCGAAGGTAACAGTAAATCAAAAGTCCCTATGGCTTCCACTGTTGCACGTATACCGTTGCCGACATACAAGTAGCACTCCCCATAGTTCAGCTTCTTTACTCCTCTAAGCCCCTGCGATGTATTACAAATGTGAGTACCACATCCTGTATCATATATCCAGGCATTTTGCTTACGAGGAAAGGAAAATAATTCAACCATAAAAATACCTGAAGTGCTGGCGCCCTGCCCAGCCTTGGCATTCTTATTCTTGTGACACTCCTCAAGCAGCAATGGACAGTCCCTCTTCCAGTGTCCAGGAGTGTTACAGTGGTGACAAGCAGCCGTATCCTTTTTAGGATAATCCTTCTTGGGAGGAGGATTTTGCTTCTTGGGCTTCTGCTGATGGATCACGACCTGTTTTCCTTTGTCAGCTTTTCCTTTGCCCTTCTTGTTCACATTACGCGATTTACCGGGCTTAGCTACTCTACCACCTCTAATCGCCATCACAGCAGGTGTAGGAGCTTTCTTAGGGAGTCCTTTCTCATGTTCAATGAGCATTGCATGCAAGTCAGAAAATGTCTTCCCCTTGCAATGCATGTTGAAGTTGCGCACGAAGTCACCATACAATTCCTCATTGAGGGATTTATTGACGAGGCCAACTTTAACATTTTTCACATACCCGCATCCAAGTGCATCCAGTTGGTCAAGATAACCCTTCATTTCTAGCACATGGGTACTTACGGGTGTTGTTGCTTCCTGCTTGCACTTGCCTATAGAGTCAAGTACATCATATAACTCAGCCATGGGAGGTTTCTCAAACATACGTTGGAGTTCCTCAATCATTTGCATCGGACCATGATTCTCAAACTGTTTTACCAGTTGAGGATCCATCCCCGATAGGATGAGACAAGCCGCATCATTGTGCTTGTCATAGGCTTCGTTGTACTCTCTAAGTAATTCATTAGAAGAGTTAGCAGGAGGAGCAACCAGAAGAGGCTCACTAAGACACTCATAACGTTTGGCTATCCTAAGGACAAGCCTTAGATTACGATACCAATCATTAAAGTTTTTAATCCCAGTCAATTTCTCCTTTTCAATCATCATTTTGAAAGCGGAGGTAATGTTTGGAGTGTTTCCGGGTTGGGCTATTTCTACAGAAAAAGTTCAATAATTAGTATTTTAGATAATTAAACTTTTCAAGAAAATTAAACACTCATTGGTTAAATAACCATTTAATTTTCACTGAAAACTAGGATCCTAATTAACGCCGTTTCATTACATCAGCTTTGGCTGCTAGCAATGAAAGTGCTCAATAAGGTACGGGATCACCCAATTGCCAATATCCAATTGCAATTCCTAGAAATCATGGGACTTACATTATATTGCCAACATCAGTTGCAAAATGTAAGCATGTTTCATCCCCAAATCTTTATGCCTTGGCGCCGTCCCATTGCATCAGCTTTGGCTGCTAGTAATGGAAGTGCCCAATTAAGTTCACCAACTTAAGAAACTGTAAATTGACGTCGTTTCATTGCATTCAGCTTTGGCTGCTAGCAATGAAAGTACTCAATTTACCCTTAGGCAACCACCCTTTGAAAACATCACATTCAACTTTGGCTGCTAGTGATGTAGGATGAAACCTTAGGCGTATCTTTTGTAGTTGGTTGGCATATTACTTAAATTTAAGGGTATTAAATTTTGATGTATGTTATCAAAAAATATGTACAAAGATGTCATGCATTCATCTTTGTATCATATAAATTTTTCTACAAAACTGTTTACTCATTCGTAAGCTCAAATCATCAAAGTTTTTAATTGAGGCGTTGAGCAAATTACAACATTGCCTTAAGATGCTTCATACTTTTTCATGGTGTACTTGGTAAGTCTATTATTGACCCACAGGCGAGCGGAGGGGCAAACGTCCGCCGAAGCTAATTAAAAACGGCCCCTTTAAGGTCACAATTTAATGCGAAACCAACCTTATACCCACTTTATAGTTTGTCAATAATAGGTCCGCCGCTTCGACCACTTTTGTACAGTCACATCAATCAACTTAAAACTTATGATTTTCTTGCTTAAAACATTTATGTAGTAAATTATTAATTGCTAGTTTCGCCTAGGAGCAAATTACCGTGCGAAGCGAACCACTGTCGGCACATAAGACTTGACAATTAAATGGTTTACTACAAAGGTTTCATAGTTATTAGGTTCATTTATTTTTATTTGAAAAATTACCCTCTTTGTTGTTACAATCCATCATAATTTAAACACACAAAGAACAAGTAATTAAAAAAAAAATAAATAAACACATAATAACACGTATATGATCATTAATCAATATCATATAGCCACATGCAAACCTTTTTGATAAATCCTATTAATTATCTATGTGAATTTTTAATGTATCTAATTAACAAAACTCTCATTGGTTTTCGAGCTCATTGTGCCAAATGGACCACAGACACCAAATAGCTTGGCCGCGTAAGTTTTAATTAACTAGATACCACATTGCACATAACCAATTTTAATTAATATGTTAGGGTCTTCCCTAACTAAAGATCTATCATAAAAAAACATGTGGCACATTAACAACAAATCATTCCATGACAAAATATGCAAGATTTTGTCATGGATCCCATATAGCACTTAAAATCGTGTTACACATATTTACAAGCCTATATAGTACGCAATCTAATTAATTAATTAATGACATCACATAAGGTATTCATTAATTAATCCCTAAAAATTGCATGCAATCCTAGGGTTTTCTACAAGTTTTCTACAAAAACAAACTAAAACCCTAAATTTTATGAATAGGGTGTCGACCCACTTTAGGGTTTTCAAGAAAAAAACACAAACCCTAGATCATTAATTGCATGTATCTAATTAAAGATTCAATTTTTAAGGTTTTATGTAATTAATTACATGTTTAAAACGCGGCTCATGATGCCACTGATGGAATATGTGAATCATAAATAACACTATAAACACATAATTCATCAAAGATCACACAGCAGATATGGATCTACATAACATATAATTAATTAACATAAAATTAAATAGATACGTACCTTATTTGATTCCTAGCAAGAACAAGGAATCTCTTCAACAAGAACAAGATATATATAAACCCTAACAAGGTTTATATGGATCGATCAAGGCAATAACACACAAGTTAAAATAAACTTGTCACACGTTCTTGACTTCTTGTACACACGTAATGATAGCGTTTCAATGAGAAAAAGCTAGGTTCAAGAATCACAAACAAGCCAAACACTTGCAAAGCTTTTACTTGGATCGAATATCCTAGTGGATATAAAAAAGTCGATCGGTTCTTAGCTTAGGAGAAGGAGAAGAAGAGAAGTTAGGCTTGTAAGGGATTCAAGATTAGGGAAAAACCAAATACAAGTGAATTGTATTTATAGGCTAACCCTAGCTTATCCTCCAAGCCATCACAAACTGACTTCCCTACCCATTAGGATAGTTCGGCCGATCCAACCCACACAATGGGTTTCTAGATTCTTCTAACTCCCTTTTGCATATTTAGTCCTTTAACGGTCGTTATCTCCAACACCGTTAAGTACTAACTGTCGTTAAGTATTTATTTTGTGAAATGAATAAATAAATACATAAAATATATTTAATTATTCAATCATTGAAACTCTCACGTTATTGTGTGCAATCCCGAGTCTCGGATTCGAAACCGGACATACATATATTAATATTTATACATTAACTCTAACACTAAGACCATATACATCGGCAACGTTAAATGCACGTTAAAGGCACAAAAAAAAAAATGCTACGGTACCACTTTTTTGCTACGTTAACATTGCGTTATTGTTGTGAGCCTTCCACATTAACGCAGCGTTAAGGGCTGCGTTACCCCCTTAACGCTGCGTTACCCCCTTAACGCTGCGTTACCCCCTTAACGCTGCGTTAAGGGTACTGTTCATATAAAAAAAAAAAAAAAAAAAAAAAAAAAATCACTTTGCCCCCCTTTTAATTTTAGTTTGTGTAAAAATATTTGATATAAAGGTGAGTTAAGGTGTGTTAAAGATGAGTTATTGTTGTGTGGGTTAAAGCTGAGTTAAGTTAAGGTGTGAAAAAGCTGGCATGCCTTAAAATTTAAGGCTGAGTTAACTGTTGTGAGTGGCCTAACAGAATTGCTCACCGAAGTTTTGACCGAGTTAACCCCAAGCTCTGAACTAGTTATCGCCCATCGAAGGAAAGAGTGATTAGTTGTTGGTGCTCATTCTACTTTCTTTTGCAAGATATTCCTTTATAAATAGGTTTTTGAGCATATCATACTAGAAAGATTAGTTAATTATACGGTTTGACCAAACTCTCTCTGATGTGACAACATAGAGAAGGTATGTATAACACATCCCCTAAAAATAAACGTATATTTTTTTTGTGTGTGTGCCAAGAAGACTTATGTCGCAATAAAAAATGATAGTAACCACACTACGTACCAACATCACATCATATCATCCAACCATCTTCACTAAAATGACACCGTCCCATCGAAACTCAAAAGCTACTATAAATAATACTAGTACATTAATACACAACTCACTTCTCAATTTCTCATAATTACATTCTCTCAACTCACTCAGCGTTAGTTTATTCATCAATGGCTGCTAAAGTGTATATTGTGTAAGTTTTTTTATTATTATTTAGGTTTTGTTATGTGTTGATTAAATTTTAGTGTTACAAGCTATTTTTTCAGTGCATGCTCGTTGATTAAATGTTTAGTGTTATAAACTTATATAAGCCACAAAGCTTATGAAACATAAGCCGAAAACCAAATAAGCCATCAGCTGGCTATATAAGCCGAAACAAACACCCCCTAAATGTGAAATAGATGATTGATGAATGATGTCAGTGTATGTGCGTGTGCATGGTGTATAATTGCGAAGATTCTATAGAGGAACGAATATTTTAAGTGTGCGGTTTTATATATATATATATATATATATATATAGCTTCATGACTATATATATATATATATATATATATATATATAGGGGAGCTTTATTTTCAGAACCCTGTTAAGTGCGGGAACTGCGAGAACTCCAAATTTGCATTAGAAAACGTGCATGTTCATATAAAACATGTATGTTTTCTTACATACACCTTAATACACATACCTGCGTATTAAGGTGTATGTAAGAAAATATACATGTTTTATATGAACATGCATGTTTTCTAATGCAAAATTGGAGTTCTCGCAGTTCCCGCACTTAACAAGGTTCTGAAAATAAAAACCATTTTGCATTGATCTGTTGCACTTAACAGGTTTTATATGAACATGTGTGTTACTCAAGTATGTGTATTAAGGTGTATGTAAGAAAACATACATGTTTTATATGAACATGCATGTTTTCTAATGCAAAATTGGAGTTCTCGCAGTTCCCGCACTTAACAGGGTTCTCAAAATAAAGATACACTATATATATATATATATATATATATATATATATATATATATATATATATATATATATATATATATATATATATATATATATATATATACTAGCTTCATGACCCGCCCGATGGGCGGGTTCGCTTCATTATATTGTTTCACAAAATTATATTGCATGTAAAATAAATAATGAATAACGGCAAATATGTTAAACAAAATAATGGTTCACAAAAATAGTTATCATGTATTATATGTAAAAAGAATAATGATAAGTATCATAGAAAATAAATTTATACATGTTAAAAAATTGAAGAACAATTCTATCTTGATACAAATCATGGAATCCATTATTAGAATGAAGTTTATTTGCAAAACATAACTTTAATGGTAGTTTGTTTGAGAGCAAGTGCTCCATCTCCATCATCGGGTTAATAAAATACATAATATTCACAAATAACAAATAAATGAAGGTTTACAACTACACATCCACTTCTAATCAGCTTTTGAATTATGTGTCATTACCGCGAGTAATGTTCTAAATGGACAAACCAAGCTATAATATTATACTTTGTCGGCGCCAACACAGCCAAGTTCAAGTAGTTTATGGAAACTTAGAAGAACCTGCGTTCACATCATGTTATGAGTGAAGCTGAAACAAAAATAAACCTATTAAGTGTGAATATAAAAATATAAAAATAATAGCTACTACACTAATGCTATCATGAGAAATAAATACGTGGCCATTGAAATCTCATGTATGCATGTCATGGGCTTTCTTCACCCGTAAATAAGCAAACATCTTCTAAAACATGTTGGAAACCTCAAACTTACAGAAAACTTGTTGAAGGAAAAATACTTGTATCTAAAACACCATGAATAGACAACATAGCAAGATTTATGACTTAATCATTTCTTTTTTATGTAATTGTTCTAGTTTTCAAAGCCCGTCCGATGGGCGGGCATGACTTGTAATTATAATTTTGATGGTGTTAGTTAACGTAAAATTATTTTTAAGGACGCGATTTCATTTTATTTTATTAGGCTATTAGTTTACGGTTGAAATTTTTAAGAGAAAGTTAATTATTATTTTTAAGGACACCGATTTCAGTTTATTTTGTTAGGCTATTAGTTTACGGTTGAAAAATTTTAAGAGAAAGTTAATTATAATTTTGATGGTGTCAGTTAACAAAAAATTGTTTTTAAGGACGAATCTCAGCCTCGTTGGGCTCGTGTTAGGCTAATATAGAGTGTATGGGCCTTAGCCAGTTGGGCTGAAGTTCTCATACAATATCAATAATCAAATGGGTAAATATGACAATTTAGTGGTTTTGATCGGGTATATATATGACATTATAAAACTTAATTGAGTAAATATGACATTTATTGTTTAAATTGTGGATATGTGGAACTAACCCTAATAACAATGTATCTGCAACCTTTCTTGGGTTTTAATCATTCCAAAGAGCTCTTTCATATGATGCAACTTATTGAATAAATTACTGTCGTTACAATGGTGTTCGTCCTAACACTTTCAAAACATAAACTATTAAATCCTTGAGGGTGTGTCGCCATCGAACACTTGAAAATAAAAAACGGGGATTCAATGCCACAACCTGGATTTGACTTGTTAAATAAATAAAAGGACAGAGCTTACACGATTACAAATACAATTAATATGATGGGGCTCCAAGATTTGAGGCAAGTCGTAATAGGTCACTGAAAACACCGCCAGCTGTCACTTCTGCTCCGACTCCCAGACCACGAACAATTAGTGGTTGTTTATTGTACCTTTCTGTTATAAAAGCAATGATATTATCAGAACCTGACAGCTGAGCAAATGGGTGTTGCTTGTTGTATCTTCGCAACTCTACAGTCCCCTTCTTGTTTTTAACATCCACAACCCCGACATATCTTAGAACCTGACAAATAAACAAATATTAAATCACATAAACATTATTAGCAACGCAAAGAATTAATGGTTCCACATAATGACGAAGTAGTATAAGTTACTCACTTCTCCAGCATCCTCAGCAGCTTTCTGCTTGGCAGCGATATCTGCGTCAAAGGATGGTAACTGCTGGCATGAAATCATCCGCTGATGCAAGTTCCTGACAGTCAACAGAAAGTTATTTTTGATCTTTGGTAAAACCAAGAAAAATTGGATTATCAATTCAATCTCGGGTTGAGGTAAACATTTAAGGGCCGCCTGAAGCCTGAATAAGAACCTTATTTTGAGTAATGTTAAGTATAATTTTAATCGGCCTCTTAGCCTCTTTTAACACTTTCAAATTCCGAAGATAACACAGAATAAGAACTTAATAAAGGAAAATATTTGATAAACGCTGGAATAAATCAAAAAAATCTGGTCAAAGTTCTGATAAAATGCAAGAATTTTGTCAAATCTGGTGAAAAAAAAATCATATTTAGGTAGGTTTCTAACCTTTAATGGATCTGGCAAAAGGCTCTGGACAGGGATATCTGAAAGTTCAAGATTCAAACCACATTTCCCTAGCAAGAATTATCACCTGCAACGTTGGTTCAAAACTATAACAACACATTCGCAGGACAAACCAAAGTAACTATAAAACCATATTCCATTTAGAAATACCTTTCTGGCTACATCTGTTCCAGCAAGATCATCCCTCGGGTCTGGTTCAGTGTAACCTGCTGCTTTTGCCTCGACCACTACTTCACTAAATGATCGTGTGTCAACAAAACTATTGAATATATAACTCATCGTCCCACTGCAAAGACACATAAGTAAATTATGTGAGCAAATTCATTCATTTATCAACTTTGAGAATTCTACTACTGCAAAAGAGATTTAACCTCAAACTTAAGACATGATTAATTCACAAAGAAAAGGAATAGCTTAAACGATATGGTAACCAAGTTCAAGGATGATACACAACAAAAATATTATTTATTTTGAGCACGTCAGTTCTGGTTTTATTAAAAACAGCAATTATATACTTAATCAAAAGAAAACAAAAGGAAGCAGATAAACCTGCAGGTATAATGGATTGGGTACTGGAATGGTGTCCCTATTTTTTCCTTCTTGTGGACCCATCTTTACTTGTTTGACTGATTTGACTTGCTTACATTCAGTATTGAATTTTTAATCATCTAACATCTGTTTGGCCACCTGTTGAAACATCTCGATTTCATCATGTTCAATATCTTCTAGAAATGGATCAATGTAATTCTCATAATCTAAAAAGCCACAAGCTAATACGCCAATAAGCTAATAAGCCTCAAGCTTTTCTAAATTTACTTAATCTGTTAAGCCTAAGCTAACACACACACACCCTTAGTTATCACAACCAACCATTTTCTTATAACATACTTACCGATCAGCAATCACAAGCCTATATATAAAGTTCAAATATAACAGTAAAAAGGTGAAATGGGTAGACCTGAGGGAGTACAGCCAAAGCTTTGTGTCTAAACAGTGACTGCTCTTTAAAAAAAGTAATATCTAATCGTTGCTCAAGGCCTAAGGGGGTGTTTGGATTAGCTTATTTTCTGGACTAATGAGCTTTTTAAAAAAAGTATTATTGGAGAAACATAACTATGGCCTCCGAGTCAACAAATGATTATATGAAAATTGTGACTGAGCTCCCGGCTATAGACGGCGCTCCAAAACCTATGATAGATTCCTTGACAAGTTACACAATGAAAATATATAGATCAGATGAGGAAAGAAAATATAGCACACCTATGTTATGGATTGGGATGTATATCGCTTTAGCATCTCTGATCTGTATTCTTGCAATGGGTCTGCATTGTTATCGACTAAACCACATGATAAAGGATATTTTTAAAGCAAATCGACTTTCACATTAAGTGATTTTCATGCTATATCCTTGAGCAGAACATAAAACTTACTCGAGTTAGTCGAGAGAAGTGAACGCCATAAATGTAGCCAATAACAAAGTGAATAACATCCCATATTCACAACTTGGAATTTTGACTTTGAGTCAACTGTTGTCTCAAAACCCTTCTCATTACCTTGTTTGTTGCTGTTCTAGGAAGTGATGCAAGAGGCACTACATCAGAAACCTGAAGAACCGAAAGCCAATATATATGGGAATTACAGGATGTCAAAGTTTTAAAAATATTGAATTAATAGTTCTTAGATGAGAAAACGCTACCTTAAACAAAGGGTTAACATTCTTTTGCAAAGTTGAATTTAGTGACGACTTTAACTTATTTAGTTCAGGTTTTGGACCATTGGCATCTTTGAAAACAATGATAATAACCAACCCCTCAGGCCCACCTCCCACTGGTGTAACCCCTATAGCGGCTGTCTCGAGGATGCTATCATCAACTTTGTTGCATACCTATTCAATCTCAACTGAACTTACATGCACAACCACACTTGGTCATCTTAGACCAGTTTCAGCAACTACATGCTATTATATAATTAGAATCAATAATTATCAGCTATAAAACTACAAAATATTAGTCTGTGGATGTCTTTGTGCTTCTTCGAGTTGTAAACTTGTAATAAATGGATAATTAAATGTTTATGTGTTATGCAATTTCTAATTGTTCAATGGGAGTAAAAGTCTCTATATAATTAGGGTCACTGAATAATGGGTAGATAGGTAAGCTTATTTTATCCTCACAAAATCATGTTTGTTACAGCTGGTATCAAGCTAATTATCGGAGCCCTTTTTTATCCAAAGATTAGAAACTAGTAGTTGGTTTTTGATGTCCAAAGAAGGGATAAGTTATTATGTTTAAGCCGAAAGGGCTAATTGATGTCATCATTGAACTGAATTGCATTAAATTCTTTATAAGAAAATGGTAACTAAACTCAACATCTACAACAATTACTAAAAAATCAACATAAAGGGTTCTACATAAATAAGCTTTAAGCCTATCACTGTCTTTAACCTCAAAAATATGACTCGTATTTTAATAGGGGAAAAACAAAAAATGGTGTGAAATGAAGACGAAACCATACCTTGATACCTCCAAGATTCATGGTATCATCTGCACGACCATGGGCACGATAGAATCCTATAGACGTGCGCTCAAATACATCCCCATGCCTTCTTAAAACCTACAATGAGAACGTTTAACAAAATGCAATTTCAGCGGTCAAATAATATTTTATTTAAACATTTTGTAGAGATTTAAAAAATTTATACCTCAAAATGATCTGGGGGTAATTAATTTTAACGTATGCATTTATCGCTCACGTCATCTCACTGTAAGCATCACTATCTTTCTTATTGTTACTTCAACCTAAAAACCAAATAAAAAATTATACAATTATTGCAGTGTGGATTAACTGATCAATTCATGATGTACATATAAAGGTTTCTTCAAAAAATTTCTGGAAAAACAAATGGTTGTGCTAAGATTAGACTCACTTTTTCAGTAATATCAGCATCAATCTCTATATTCTAGTGTCTCCAGTCATGTCATCGGTGAGTTTCCTTCGTCTCTGCTTAGCTTCAAAGTCCACACCTTCCTCAAGCACCGGGCTGCAATCGAGCATCGTACTTCAATAACTGTTTTCAGTACCAACACATCAAGCTTCAAAAATGCATTACAAATGTCTTTCACTATTGCATTTGTGTTTTCTGGTGAACATTAGTTTTACTGTAAAGTGGTCATGGTACATACCGATTTTCAGGATCAAGATAACCTTAACACTACTATAAAATTTTAATAATAGATAATAATAGAAACAGAAGAAAATAGAGTGTAATAATGAATACCTGATTCCACATTGGTCTCTTCTGATTCAACATTTACTTCATCATCCATAAATGAGTCAATCTAACAGCTTTTCCGATATCCATCTTTACCATCTTCTGTGCGAATTTTTTAAATACTTCAGGGGCTAATGCATTCCCAAACCTGATGTTAAATCATAGTGAAAATAAGTTGTTTTTCAAAATAAGTTGTTTTGAATAAGTGGTTTTGTAAATACTTCAGGGGCCAGCGATTGCTTATTAAAACTGCTTATCTACTCGCAGCTTTTCAAAATAAGTTGTTTTGAATAAGCGGTTTTGAGCTGCTTCTTCAAAACAGTTTATTTCATTCACAAATAATCTGATAAGCAGCTTTTGGATAAGCAAATCACAAACACCCTCAAAACACAATGTAACCAATTCTAATAAGCAATCCTAAAGAAGTAATTCTAATAACCAATAACAAAAAGTTTCTTACTTTCTCAAAATCATAGCAAAACAATATATAAAAATGAAATTTTAACCAAAAACTAATCTTTATAAAAAAGAAACCTGATTCTTGGAGAAAAAAACAGAAGCAGAAGAAGAAGGATCAAAACCATAAAGCAGTTGATCCATTCTTTTTCTTAAAGCATCAACTTCTTCATTACTTGAAAATGATTCAATAACCAAATACCCTATAGAAATCAATTCAATTTTTTTATTAAAAAAAATGCATTAATTAAATGGGTATTAGTATAAGATGATTATGATGATGGTACCTTGTGTATTGAAAAAGTGAAGCTGATCGGAGGTCAAGGTTCCGGCGAGTCCCATGGTTGATTGAGAAATCATTAACATTACTATATTTACACTAATAATAAGTACACAAACCTTTAATGACTTAAATAAGTAGATTACCATCAGTCCCGATTTGCTGTTACACCTGATACAATCCAGGTTGAAGCTCATGTTCACAAGCCCACCGTTTCACTCGAACTGGAGATGTCTGGAAAGGAGCCGGTTCCCATAACTGCAAATTCTGAGATGTACAGTAGCATTAGCGATTAAGGGGATATTGTAAATATACATAATATAATTGATAATTTATCAATTTATAGATGTATTAACAATTATTCTAAAGAAAACAAATGTTGACATATGATGATTCAGGATTTGTGTTTATGGATCGACGTAGGTTATTTTTGTGTTATATGTGAATGATTTAGATATGGCTACACGCTCCTCTTATTCTGATCAATTGTTTCAGGCTCCTCTTAATACTGCCTTTATAGATAAACATTAGGGTTTTCCAAAAAAATTTGAGTTTATAATCTATTTTTGTGATATGCATTTGAAATTCAAAATGGATCATAATGAATAATTTAAAATCAGTATGTATAATTTTGGAAGGCAATAATCAGTTTCAGAGATTTTAGGGAGATAATTAAGGAGTGAGAGAATGATTTTGAATGAATAATTGAGAGAATGTGTAACGCCCCGTGACCAAAAACAACCAAAAACGTGAAAATTTCTCGCAAAAACACACCCAGAAACCGACATCCGGTTACTCTTTTACGAGCTGACAAAAATCAGTACACATTCAGCCATTGAGGCTATTTTTAGATGAAAGTAGACTCAAATAGCTTCAAAACGATAGGTCATACGACCCATTTCGACTTACGGATTAAAAGATATGATTTTTCGAAAACTGCCCTGATAAACGTGACGCCGTCAGAAAAATGGTGACGCCGTCAGAAAAATGGTGACGCCGTCAAGAAGGCCATCATGAACAAAACTGTTAAGCCTTGATAGGCCAGAGAATTTTTGGTGTTTAAAGGGTGACGGCGTCAAGAAGGTCATCAAGAACAAAACTGCAGTTTTTGACAGCAAAACACCCAAATATTTTGACACCAAATCACCCATAACACTTAACCACAACATGACCATTTAAACACATACATAACTTGACATTCATAATATCTTACAAAGTTGTTACTACAAGGTTTTGACCCGTAGCCTTCCAAAATGGGTGAGAACCCGTTTATACCAAACACCCCCTTAAATACCATTTCAACTACACACTTTTTACCCATAACCCTTATTCACTACATAACCCTTTAAACTCATTCATGACTTGACATTTCTAATATATTGCAAAGTTGTTAGTACAAGGTCTTGACCCGTAACTTCCCAAAATGGGTGAGTTTGGCTAAATGCCAAACACCCTTCTAATTACTACCATATTCACATAACAAAAGGACTTCTTGACATTTACATAAACTTGTCCAACGACCCAACTTAAACAATGATCATGAACGACGACAAGACCGCTAAATGACAAAATGACCATATGAAAGGAAATATACCCAAAACACGAAAAGACACGTCGGGGGCTTCCAACTTCAATATGCTTGGTCCAAAAGAACGGTCTTCTACTACAACTTCTTCTAGTATGAACTTCTACTACATAATCACTTAAATCTTTTCTTTACCTTTGCTAGATCCTTCGGTACCTATAAAGAAAAACATCACAACTAAACACGTAAGCGAAACGCTTAGTAAGTACATGGCAATAACAAGCTAACAATGTATGATATAAAATCATAACATAACCATAACTAGTCTAACTACTAGTTAAGCTAGCGATATAGGGGCACTTACCTCACGCCGACATAGTCGACCTTAACACAATCAACCCATAAGGTTGAACTTCACACAATCAACCCGTAAGGTTGAACTTCTTCCCATAGTTAGCCCAACGACTAACTAAACTAAGTCTAGTGATGGATCCATACTAGCTAACGCACCCTATACCCTATCCTTCACATTATCATGTAAACAAACATGATAAAACTAACACATAAACCATTATCATACCAAAATATGATAAAGCTAACAAAGACATGTTATAACCAATGTACTTACCTTGATTCTCAAGCACAATCACCACACTAACAATAGCTTCCCCACTTCTTACTTGATTCCTATATCACAATCATCTTTAATTAGAGACTAATTACATAACCAAATCATGGATCACCAACCTTTGCTCATTATGATCAACTATTACAACATGAACCCTAATTTTATAAATTTGGGGAAGAACACTTACTTGTTGGAGAGATTACAATTAAGGGTTCTCTAGTGATTTGCAACTCTTGAAGAAGATTAAATAGCTTGAAGATGAGAATGGAGTTTTTCCCTCCTTTTTCTTTTCCTGGACCGATCACCACAGCCACACTCACTCACACTCTTAAACTTTTCTAGATTTCTCTCCATCTTTCCTTTAATAGATATTTAACATTTTATCTTTACTCAATTGGCAAGACTAGCCCTCAAGGTCTCATTCTTTCTATATTTACCACATATTTACTTACTACTTAAACTTTAACAATGACTTATGATATACAATGCATATTATTTACATAACTAGTACCTTATCGGGATATGGGTGTAACAATTCTCCCCTCCTTAAAATAAGATTTCGTCCTCGAAATCTATGCTTGAAATAATTTAGGATACTCATTCCTCATCTTCTCTTCTGACTCCCATCTAATACTTGTACCCTTACGATGTCTCCATTGTACTTTTACTAGCAGAATTCTTTGTTTCGAAGTTGCCTAACTTTCCTTCTTAAGATCGCTTCCGGTTCATCCTTTTGTGAAATCAATTATGGATCAATTTCTATATCATCTAACGTGACTACTCTAGTCTCATCCACTAAACAATTCCTCAAATTCAACACATGAAAGGTATTATTAATACCTCTCATTTCTTCGGGCAGTTCCAAATTCTTCCCAACATATGGAGGTTCTACACTTTCTACTGTAGAGTATCTCATAGGGTAGCATGCCTATACTAGCATAATAACTATTATTGCAGGTGAATTCCACTAGAAGCAAGTGATCATCCCAGTTACTTCCAAAGTCAATCATACTAACCCGTAGCATATCTTCTAGAGTTTAAATTGTCCTTTCGCTTTGTCCATCGGTTTGAGGATGAAGAGTTGTGCTCATGCGTAACTTAATACCAAGTTCATCTTAAAAACTTTGCCAAAAGTTCGAAGTGAAACGCCCGACTTGATCTAAAACTATCGAAATAGGTACTTCATGACGCGCGACTATCTCGCCAACATAATTCTTTGCTAACTTATGAACAGGCACATTCTTTCTAATCGGAATAAAATGAGCATTCTTAGTTAAACGATCGACCACTATCCAGATTGTATCATTCTCCTTCTTTGTCTTTGGCAATTTCGTAATGTAGTCCATAGTAATCTTCTCCCACTTCCAAACTCGTATGTCTAAAGGCTGCACTTTTCCATACGGCTTTTGATGTTCGGCTTTCACCTTCAAACAAATTAAGCATCTTTCTACGTACTTCACGCAATCTCTTTTCATACCCGGCCACCAATAATTTCTTTTCAATTCAAGATACATTTTCGTAGCTTCCGTATAAATAGAATACTTCGACTTATGAGCTTCTTCCATGAGTAATTCTTTAATGTTGCTTCGAAAAGGAATATAAACTCTCCCATACCGTGTCTTAATTCTTCGGCTGACTTCTTTAAGATGAGAAATGTGAGAAATGATACGTTCTTTGTCTCGGTTCTCTTCTTTTAACGCTTCCTCCTGAGCTAACTTAATTTTGTCGAAAAGATCAGATGTGATAATCATTCTCAAGAGTGAATCCGTATAACGTCACTTCGGCCCTGACAACTTAGTGCATCCGCTACAACGTTCGCCTTACCCGGATGGTAGCGAATTTCGCGATCATAATCTTTTAGTAAGTCTAACCTCCTACGTTGTCTCATATTCGGATCTTTCTTATCAAGGAAATACTGAAGACTTCTATGGTCGGTGTAAATTATGAACTTCACACCGTATAGATAATGCCTCCAAATCTTCAAAGCAAAGACTACGGCCACAAATTCAAGATCATGAGTCGGATATTTCTCTTCATACTTCTTTAGTTGTCTTGAAGCATAAGCGATCACTTTACCCCTTTGCATAAGAACACATCCAAGACCGGAATAAGATGCATCACTATAGACCACCATGCCTTCGTTTCCTTCCGGTAACACTAAGATCGGTGCTTCACACAACCTCTTTCGTAAAATACGGAAGGCTTCTTCTTGCTTCTCGGTCCACGCAAAAGAAACATTCTTCTTGGTGAGTTTGGTTAACGAAGATGAAATTTTAGAGAAGTCTTGAATAAACCGTCGATAATAACCCGCGAGTCCTAGAAAACTTCGAATTTCACCAACGTTCTTCGGCGCTTGCCAATTCATCACGGCTTCGACTTTTGATGGATCAACTTTAATACCATCGGGATTAATAACATGACCAAGGAACTGAACTTCTTGCAACCAAAATTCACATTTCGAGAATTTAGCGTACAATCTTTCTTTTCTCAACGTTTCAAGAATTTCTCGAAGGTGTAGCTCATGTTCTTCCTTACTCTTAGAATAGATAAGAATATCATCGATGAACACCATAACGAATTTATCCAACATTGGTCTACATACACGGTTCATGAGATCCATGAAAACCGCAGGCGCGTTCGTGAGACCAAAAGGCATAACCGTAAACTCGTAATGTCCATATCGGGTCCTAAAGGCTGTCTTAGGAATATCCTCCTCTAGAACCTTCAGTTGATGATAACCCGAACGGAGATCAATCTTTGAAAACCACTTCGCACCTTGAAGCTGATCAAATAGATCATCTATTCTTGGCAACGGGTATACATTTTTCACCGTGACTTTGTTCAATTCACGGTAATCAATGCACATCCGCATACTACCGTCTTTCTTTTTAACGAACAAAATCGGAGCTCCCCATGGTGAGCTACTTGGGCGAATAAAACCCTTGTCAAGTAACTCTTGGAGTTGACTCATTAACTCCTTCATTTCGGACGGAGCAAGACGATAAGGAGTTTTGGCAATAGGAGTCGCACCCGGAACAAGATCAATACGGAACTCAACTTGTCTATCGGGAGGAATACCCGGCAAATCTTCCGGGAATACATCACGGAATTCATTTACAATCGGAACATCGTCGATACTTTTTTTAGCATTATGAGAAATAGATCAATCTTAAAAACGCTCTCATCGATCTCTATCTCTACATTACGATACACGCTAGACACTATAACAACTTTACTATCGACAATTTCAACTTCTACGGGAGTCGAAAATTCATCTAGGGAAGTGGACAATTCCTTACTAAAACTATAAAATACTAAGGACACACTTATGCCTTAAACATACAAAACACAAGCGGGTTTGGAATTAACGAGGATTATACCTGAGACAACATCGGAATCTAACTTTGCTTCTTTGGCACTCATCGGGTAAACACAAGCTTGAGGTTTTGGAACATCAACCTTTTCTCCCTCGATCCAGTTAAACGACTTCGCTTGTTTAGGATTAGCTTTGGGACATTCACTCATCTTATGTCCTTCTTCATTGCACCCATAACATATCACCGAAAGCTTAGGGCAATTCTTCCTAATATGACTAGGATCCCCGCATTTAAAACACCCCTTCATTCCGGACTTACATTCTCCCACATGGTTCTTTCCGCACCTACTACACGGAGGGGGAAACTTTCCCGTGTTGTCCTTCTTTGTGGCATCAAATTTGCCCCGCTTACTAAGTGTTGTCGGTTGTTCTAGCTTTCTTTTCATCTCCTTCTTTTCCTTATCCTTCATCCTATCCAAATCCGCTTCCTGATTACGCGCTCTGCTTAGAAGATCATCCATGGTGGTACCCTTGAAAGGCGATACTATATTACGAATTTCATCTTTGAGCATCCTTTGAAAATTGTCAACCTTAAGCTTTTCATTGTCAAGATACTCCGGGCAATATTGCACCATATCACAAAACTTTCCCCACAACTCATTCACCGATTCATCAATTTGCACAAGGTTATGAAAAACTTCTCTTATTTTATCAATTTCCTCTACAGAAGCATACTCTTTCATGAACATCTCCTTGAATTGATCCCACATGCGCGACTCTCTCCAAGCACTACTCTTCTCATTTGCCTTGCCCTCCCACCATATTTTAGCTCGCTCACGAAGGTAATTAGTAGCAAAGTTCACCTTATCCTCTCCTACACAACGACTCGCACGAAAAGCCCTTTCTATATTGGTAATCCATCTAGAGCTCTCTAACGGATCAAGAGATCCCGCGAATGTAGGTGGAGCACAAGCAGTGAAGTCACGATAAGTAGATTTCTCCTTTCCTACTCCGGGTCTAGCATTTGAATCACTCACTAACTCCCCACTATTCTTGAGTTTCTCATTCTCCTCCTGAAGTATCTTTCGCAAGTTCTCGGTGGTTTTGCTAACATAAAAGGGCATAGCCTTCTCGATGGCCCTTTCCACTTTATCCGCTACCAAAGTGTCCAATTCTTTCAACTCAACTCTCATAACACTTCTAGGATTAAGGTTTTTCGGCATTGACATCGACGAGTCACTATTAGAGGGTCCATCATTATGTTCATCACTATCATGGCGGGAAAAGGTCGCTCTTAACACTTCCTTATTCTGAATCGTCGCCATCTTTTCTACTATACTGAAATTTAGCAATTCACATTATTAAGCAAAATCATATACATAGTCAATACATGAATAACATATCCATTCTCATACTAACCACCCTAGAGTTTATCATCCATGTATAGCCTAAATGATTTCAATCTCACATATGTATCATATTTTTATCACTACGGTGGCCAGGCGTAGTCATAAAAATACTTAACATATGTGTTCTCGAAATCACCCAAACAATACACAAATAACAAACACCGATACTAGCCGCGTCTACACAAGGCCTAAGTCTAGGAAATCCTAAGGGGAAATCCTAAATCTCTTAGACCGAAGCTCTGATACCAAGTTGTAACGCCCCGTGACCAAAAACAACCAAAAACGTGAAAATTTCTCGCAAAAACACACCCAGAAACCGACATCCGGTTACTCTTTTACGAGCTGACAAAAATCAGTACACATTCAGCCATTGAGGCTATTTTTAGATGAAAGTAGACTCAAATAGCTTCAAAACGATAGGTCATACGACCCATTTCGACTTACGGATTAAAAGATATGATTTTTCGAAAACTGCCCTGATAAACGTGACGCCGTCAGAAAAATGGTGACGCCGTCAGAAAAATGGTGACGCCGTCAAGAAGGCCATCATGAACAAAACTGTTAAGCCTTGATAGGCCAGAGAATTTTTGGTGTTTAAAGGGTGACGGCGTCAAGAAGGTCATCAAGAACAAAACTGCAGTTTTTGACAGCAAAACACCCAAATATTTTGACACCAAATCACCCATAACACTTAACCACAACATGACCATTTAAACACATACATAACTTGACATTCATAATATCTTACAAAGTTGTTACTACAAGGTTTTGACCCGTAGCCTTCCAAAATGGGTGAGAACCCGTTTATACCAAACACCCCCTTAAATACCATTTCAACTACACACTTTTTACCCATAACCCTTATTCACTACATAACCCTTTAAACTCATTCATGACTTGACATTTCTAATATATTGCAAAGTTGTTAGTACAAGGTCTTGACCCGTAACTTCCCAAAATGGGTGAGTTTGGCTAAATGCCAAACACCCTTCTAATTACTACCATATTCACATAACAAAAGGACTTCTTGACATTTACATAAACTTGTCCAACGACCCAACTTAAACAATGATCATGAACGACGACAAGACCGCTAAATGACAAAATGACCATATGAAAGGAAATATACCCAAAACACGAAAAGACACGTCGGGGGCTTCCAACTTCAATATGCTTGGTCCAAAAGAACGGTCTTCTACTACAACTTCTTCTAGTATGAACTTCTACTACATAATCACTTAAATCTTTTCTTTACCTTTGCTAGATCCTTCGGTACCTATAAAGAAAAACATCACAACTAAACACGTAAGCGAAACGCTTAGTAAGTACATGGCAATAACAAGCTAACAATGTATGATATAAAATCATAACATAACCATAACTAGTCTAACTACTAGTTAAGCTAGCGATATAGGGGCACTTACCTCACGCCGACATAGTCGACCTTAACACAATCAACCCATAAGGTTGAACTTCACACAATCAACCCGTAAGGTTGAACTTCTTCCCATAGTTAGCCCAACGACTAACTAAACTAAGTCTAGTGATGGATCCATACTAGCTAACGCACCCTATACCCTATCCTTCACATTATCATGTAAACAAACATGATAAAACTAACACATAAACCATTATCATACCAAAATATGATAAAGCTAACAAAGACATGTTATAACCAATGTACTTACCTTGATTCTCAAGCACAATCACCACACTAACAATAGCTTCCCCACTTCTTACTTGATTCCTATATCACAATCATCTTTAATTAGAGACTAATTACATAACCAAATCATGGATCACCAACCTTTGCTCATTATGATCAACTATTACAACATGAACCCTAATTTTATAAATTTGGGGAAGAACACTTACTTGTTGGAGAGATTACAATTAAGGGTTCTCTAGTGATTTGCAACTCTTGAAGAAGATTAAATAGCTTGAAGATGAGAATGGAGTTTTTCCCTCCTTTTTCTTTTCCTGGACCGATCACCACAGCCACACTCACTCACACTCTAAACTTTTCTAGATTTCTCTCCATCTTTCCTTTAATAGATATTTAACATTTTATCTTTACTCAATTGGCAAGACTAGCCCTCAAGGTCTCATTCTTTCTATATTTACCACATATTTACTTACT
The DNA here is from genome assembly GCA_021014915.2 of Artemisia tridentata subsp. tridentata. NCBI lineage: Eukaryota > Viridiplantae > Streptophyta > Magnoliopsida > Asterales > Asteraceae > Artemisia > Artemisia tridentata. The sequence continues at coordinate 41,919,682 of CP139509.1, read as the reverse complement.
ACTTAAACTTTAACAATGACTTATGATATACAATGCATATTATTTACATAACTAGTACCTTATCGGGATATGGGTGTAACAGAATGATATGCTGATTTTTAGGGAAGTTAAATTTTTGTTTTTCAAATGTATATCACAAATGGATATACGCTGATTATATGCATGTAGTTATTGTTTTGAAAGCTTTAAACCAAAATCATTAAGTGATCTAGTGGTAGGCATGCTTGTTTCATTAAGCAAAGATCATGGGTTCGATTCTCACTAATGGCAAATTTTTATAATTCCGAATTTTAGTGCATGCTTAGTGTGTGCCATGTCATCATTAAAATGCCATGTCATCATTGAGTCATCATTGAGGTGGCATTTCTACGCTTATGTGTCGCTGTCATGTTAGACTAATATATAGTTAAAGATATATATATATATATATATATATATATATATATATATATATATATATATATATATATATATATATATATATATATATATATATATATATATATATATATATATATATGTGTGTGTATATATATATGTGTGTGTGTGTGTGTGTGTGTGTATGTGTGTGTGAATCTAAAAAAATACAATTAGCGCTAGGACCTCTTTCCAATAAGGGAGTATAGATTACATATATAAAACACGTTATATTTTATAGTTAGTGATTTTATTTTTTATGTTTAGTCGGTATTTGGCAATTAACTGCATGATTGTCCCAAATCACAAGAGTTCTGTTTCTTCTTTCAACTACCCCATTCTGCTATGGAGTTCTAACAGCGGATGTCTGGTGTGTAATACCAGTTTCTTCAAAGAATGTTCGTAACTCCTGATTCACAAATTCCATGCCATTGTCTGTTCTTACTATCCTAATTGGAGCTTGAAGTAGAACTTGAATACGCTTCAGAAAGGTGATGATGGTGCCTGGTGCTTCCTAACATATAGATATACATGTTATGTATATCTATAACATATCGACTCATCCGTTTAACATGTTATGTATATCTAAACATATCGACTCATTCGTTTAACATGGGATGTATATCTATAACATATCGACTCATCCGTTTAACATGTTCATCTTTGAAGTTGAAGTACAAAGGAGTGAGACAAGAAGGAGCCCAGTGAATGGTTCCATTCCAATAAACTCCATGCTTAAAGAAGCTAAATGAGTCCGCAGTGAAAGATTCTCCAGTAATCTTCCATTTCCTTGTATCAGATGAGTAAATTTGACTCTAAAACAATTCTCCATGAGGCTCCATATTACTTATTTTGAGTTCTTATTTTGGAGTTCTAAAACAACTATAGGAGTTCTTATTTTGGTTATTGCATGTGACCAAAACGTGAACAACAAAAGCCAGTCTCATGTTCTATTTTTGAATCAAAAACAGAACAGAGACTTATATTCGAGTTCTTAATTTGGTGTTTTTCTGAACCAAAAACAGAACAACTATAGGAGTTCTTATTTTGGTTATATATATATATATATATATATATATACTATATATATATATATATATATATATATATATATATATATATATATATATATATATATATATATATATATACTAGTTTCAAAGCCCGCCCACTTGTAATTTACGTAAATAATGTTATGCTATTGTTATTTATGTACTATTTAGTATGAGTTGGTGTATAATACATATTTTATACATTTAAAATACATGATAATGAATTTTTTTATGTGTTGTATGTTTAAAATAGGTATTCATTAATGTACATATTAGAGTGTATAGATTTTACTTAAATGTCTAGTTGTATAACTTGTTTGTATATTCCGACCAAAAGGAATGGTTTTAAAGGATTGTAGTTTTGTTTGATTTTTTATATAACATTTCCGAATACATATGTTGCATGCATTTACGTAACCGTATGTTTTGATGCAGTATTTAGTTTAGATTGTTGTCTACTATATGTGATATACATTTACAATATATGTTTATTAATTATATATAGTCTTGTATTTTGATTGTAGTTAATTATTACTATGTAGTATAGATTTATTTAATTGTAAGACTTAAATGTATCCTTGTCTCATTTATGGTTTCATTTCCGATCAAAATAATTAAAATACTACCTTTCCTTGCTGTTGTTGATCATTTTTAACGACAGTCAAAGGTTTGAATCCGTTTAGAAGGTAAATATAATAATCAAGAATGAATTTAGTTAAGCTTTAAGTTTAGTAACAGGTATGTTCTTTTTTTTTATCAAGATTAGACGTGGCCAAACCTTGGGGAATAATATGGGTGGAAAACGCAACTGATAACATAATGTCCTTTTGTTCAATTCAGATCTTTCATCTCCCGATGTTGCGGGTTTTTGAGAATGAGTTTTTGTAACTTCAACCACAGGCCCAACAAAAACATATGAATTTCCTTTAGAGGCAGTTAAGCGACTTTCACAATTATTAGATTTTAGCCATAAAAACTGCAAGTTGTGACCGTCCCATCATTTACCACTCATAAATGCCTTCTTGGCAGCATGTTTAGTAGAAAATTATACGGGCTGAGTACTTGGCTGTTCTAGGGTCATTATTACTGATAGAAGATTACTCCTCATCACATGTTTTATCGTATCATAAGAACATAATAAACGAATTACTACACAAAGTCATTAATATATTGCGTAACATCAATGTCACTATTTTAAACAGCAAACGATCTAAAAATTGTTTAACATTCAAATCGTGCGGCAAGTGAATTCACGACACACTAAAACAACTTATGGGGTGTTTGTGATTCGTTAATAAAACTGTCTATCTGCTAATTCTTTTGAATCTGCTTATCAAAATTAATAAAGTCACAAATAAAAAGATATACAGACTGTACAAACAATGCCAAATACCCTCAAGACTACGTATCTACTATATCAAAACACAATAACCATATAACCAAGTTTAACAAAAAATCCGAAAAAAAACCAATATCATTTCATCATGACAACTTCAAACAACATCCTAAAAACATTTCACTTATACCTTTTTTTGTTTATGAGGTTAATTGTTTCAAACAAACTATTACTAAGTAGCCTTTTAATTCTTAGAAAAATGTTGTGTTTAACTACATATTTAGTTTCAATAGGACAGATTTCACTACCAACCTAACTTTGTAAAGCTAGTAAATGAGATAATAAGAAGAGTGTATACGGAAACTAATATGGGTTTGGTTTGCTTTATTTGAATCGCGATGTATCCAATTGGTTTAAACTTATAATCAACTAACAAAACTAATTTATTTATGTCAGATCCCTTATTCTATCACATCTAAACACTAAAGGGAATCATCGAATTTTTAGTTACAACAAAATATAAAAAAGGATTCATTAAAATATATTGTACTAATATCTTATAACAATGATAATGCTTAATATGAAAAAGGAATAGCCAAGATATGCCACTGTCACTTTGTCGATTAGCAATCATTGTAAGACCTTCAAAGAATGATACTCAGAGAAATAATGTATGCATTAGAAGAACCACCAAAAATTATCATACCTTAAATTTTAAACCATTGAGTCCACAAAAATATTTTTCATGTGTTTTTGAGAGGAATAAGATAATTAACTGCGCTTATGATTTCACCTCTGATAATATAACTGCAGTTAGTTGTACCGCAAGTTGTATAAAATGATCAATTTGGTCCCATCCAACTCTACATGTCAGCACAATCAACTATTGTAAGTCCATCATGTTAGATGAGGGAGATGCCACTTATTTTCAGTGGAAAAATGATCACAGAAATAGGAAGGTTATATAGTCTTAAAGGGGTGTTTGGAATAGCTTAGTTCAAGTCGATGATCTGCTTAAGTCAGGTAATATACACCCTGATCCATGCCTACGGGTCAGATGGGTAAACTTAGAGAGACAAAAAAAAAAGATAATAACAGTATAAATAGAGAGCAGTACAAAGATTAATATAAACGACCATTTCTTTCAGGTATGTTTTAGTTATCAAACAGCAACATAGTAAATTAGTACTAAAAAATAGCATATATGTGAACGGTGTGAGTAAACTTCTGTCTTTGTTACCTGTAATGAATTCTAACAATCTCGACCTCAATAATTGTTGTTGTCTGACTTGCATGTATCTTGACTCACAAATGTCCCTCAGACCTGAGATTCTAGCTTCAGTAAGTACTCTAGTACAACTTGCACTGCTTCTGTGGCATGAAGACCTTGCATGTCCAACGTACGATCATCATTTTCACAGTTTCTAATGGCTAGAAGTTCCTTTGCTGCATTAGTGTTCTCAGCATTGCTCCATTCTTATTGAGCTTTTTGATAATCAATTAATTTATTAACCAATAAGAGAGTTCAATTTTAAAACTGATCCCTCCTATTGATTCAATTTTTATAAATATGGGATAACTGTTGCAAATCTATTCCCATTCTTTCTTTACATCTAACTTCCGCTAACAAAATTATGATTCGTTAATGTGCCACACCTCTTTAATATACTTGATCACTGCTGGTTCAAGTAAGCAGTTGACACAGAATACCAAGGCATTGTGTTTTAAACGCCTCAAATTTGATTTGCTCTTCGTCTGTCCATGGTGTTGTTTTATGATTGGGCACCACCGGGACCCACATGACCTCATACTGGATCTCAGCCCTTGTCGGGTTATGCCTAGCCTCTCTGTACTTCTGGTCAAAATAACAATGTTATCACAGTCATCATATTTTTAAATTTATATAGTATTTATTGTATAAGGGGTGTTTGATTCACCAACATGTGTATAATAATAAAAGCATCTTACCATCATGCCCCGTTTTGCGTATTCACTACCATTATAATCATCATTAGCAAGTAGCCTGCTTAGACCAAAGTATTAAAGCAAAATCTTTTTATTTATGCAGCCCTATAAAGAATCAGGGTATCAGAATCATAGTATCAGTGTATCAGAATATAATCAGAGTATTAGAGTATCAGAATCAGCAGCTCTATAAATAATTTAAAACATCCAATAATATGAGAATAAAGATATTAAGCGATGCTCCATTGATGTATGATCATCATTCAAAATGCTGGCTTACCATGCACCCACGATATATAATAACTTCATTCTACTGAGCTCAGCACGCGTTGCCGCAGCCTGGCAAGGCTAAAAAACAAAGAGAAACAAATCATGTAACTAAGAAGGATAAAGTTGTATACAATCAAAACCGACAATAAAACTAATCACAAAATTCAGCACCACATTATAGTCATTATCATGTAACTAACATTATAACTAAAGAAAAAAAAAAACGTTCAGCTCGTCCAGTTAACACAACCTACATCATCATACATAGCCGAAACTATATCATGTAACTAATATCATTAAAATAGCTTCCGAAATAAACACTTGATCAGCTCGTCTAGTCACCAAAAGTGTATTCAAAATACATAAACCATTTCAAAAGAGTACTTTCAGGTCTGTCAAACCATTTCTGACTCCTTTTTACCCGTTTTGACCCATGTCAGTCCCATTTTGCAGCCTTTAAATTCACAAACCTACACAACTCGAAATATTGGGAACATGTGCTCACCTTTAACCTAGGATTCGCTGCCCGCCCCTTTTCTGTGGCCATCTTGATCAGTTGACCAACACCCTTTTGATCAAGAACCTATGAACAATGCAATAGAATCTTTGTGTCATTAGTTTTATCCAATATATCTATGTTGATACACTATAGCTCATGTTGCTGACCTCAAAGGGATCATGTTGTAGAATTCCTTGCGCCAAATAAACTGGGAGAAACTTGCCAACATCATCTCTACTGTACCCGAACATCATTTGGGTGAGATCATTGTTTCCAAACGAAAAGAACTCGGCCTCTTTTGCAATCTGCAGGTCAAAATATGAGATTCTACACAAAGTGAAGTGGTGACAGATTTAAAGGTTATACCTCATCAGCAATTACAGCAGCTCGTGGAATCTCGATCATGGTGCCAACTTTGTACTCTAATGACAACCCCATCTCAGTAAAGACTTTAGTTGCTACACCGCGAATCACACCAATTTGATGTCTTAGTTCCTGAGGTGTTCCAACTAACGGAATCATGATCTCTGGGAAAATTGTCACGCCTTGGTGGCTCATAGACACTGCAGCTTGAAAGATTGCACGCACTTGCATCTCTGTTAGCTCTGGATATGAAATCCCAACCCTGAAATTATAAAACCAAAGGTTATCACCTATCACGCAAGTCTGTTACTTTGGGGCCGGGATGCAGCTACATGGAAACACTTTACATGTAAAAGTACATACCTGCAGCCACGGAAACCAAGCATTGGGTTCACTTCTGATAATTTCTCGATTCTTGAATATATTTCATCCTCGGTCATGCCTGTATCCTTAGTCATCTCACCCACAATTTAGTCTAGATCACCTTCGGGTAGAAATTCGTGTAGTGGAGGATCTAGAAGGCGGATCGTCACTGGAAGTCCTGAAATATTTGATAAAAATAAACTTTGAGAATCTGAAATTAGCTACGATTAGTCGTGTAGAATGCTAAAAAGTGATAAAAATTACCATCCATTGCTCGGAAAATGCCTTCAAAGTCTGATCTTTGGTAAGGCAATAAGAGGTCGTGAGCTGCTTTTCTATGCTCAATAGTGACGGCCATGATCATTTTCCTTATGGCTTTTATCCTCTCATCAGAAGCAAAAAAAACCTGAAAATAATCCAAAAAGTATATATGTGGAATAAGTATTAAATCTTAGCGATACTGGTGAGGAATAAACCAACTATAAGCGGGTCATATCTTTGAATCCTAGTTGAGTTGCCCGCTGTTTATATATACTTCGCTTGTAAGTTTAGATTTCTCTATAATATTACAACTTAATGAGGTGGCTTATAAGGAATTCTATAACATTATCTTCTAATCGTATTCAATAGAATAATCACAAATCCAATAAAAACAAAAAAGTATTTTCACCGAACCACTTTGAGTCATTACAAAAATGAGCTATGGTATTGATTTTATCATCAATTTTGGAAGAAGTATTTTAAGGATTTCAACGCAACATCCTTTAAATCAATTAAATAAATAGAAGTAAGATTCAAATATTTATAGACATTACAATCTTAAAAGGGCCATGATGTGCTACAAAGTGGATGTTCCTTTTGACAAATGAAACTATATTCCGTCAACTTTTTCGCAAATGAGATGCAAAAAAAATAAAATCATATATAGTAATAGAGCAGATAAGAGCAAGAGATACTGAAAAACTAAAAGACAGTGACATTCACACGTCACCCTTACGGATAGCACCAGTTGCACATTTGACTGAAAACTTTTAGTGGACTGATAAAACCCGTTTGAGATCAGTTACATCCCAAATAAATCCTGTTATAAGTACCTGATTCTCTCCAAGAGTCTCGGTTTCTTCTTAGTATTTGTAATAAAGCGATGTCTCAGAAGTTCCTTTGCACTTGGTCTCTGAAGTATAGAATAAAAAATCAGATTATCAGAGGGGGTAACAGTTGGAAATTCAGAACTTAAAAAAAAACTACTTTAAGATCTAGAAGAAACCCAACGATTGTTGTTTCTGCAATATAGCACTTTGACAGTAATAAATTGGTATATAAAAAAGGAATTGGAAGCAAATAATGAGTTGATCACCTGTGTGGTTGAGGAATGCAACACAGGTGCACCAGAAATTGTTGTAGCAGCCATCTGGTATTGCAGCAGACCATTGGTCACCCTTACGGATAACACCAGCTGCACATTTGACTGGAAACTATTAGTGGACTGATAAAACCCGTTTGAGATCAGTTACATCCCAAATAAATCCCGTTATAAGTACCTGATTCTCTCCAAGTGTCTCGGTTTCTTCTTAGCATTTGTAATAAAGCGATGTCGCAAAAGTTCCTTTGCACTCAGTCTATGAAGTATAGAATAAAAAATCAGATTATCAGAGGAGGCAACAGTTTAATTATGTATTAAATTCCAATAACAGAGAACTATGCACAGAAAATATTCCAAATCTGATCAATAAACATCATATACATGTAATCGAAGATGAATATAACTAAATTATTCATGGCAACAATAAAATACAATTAAAAAAACTTACTTTCACTTTTAGCTTGTATAAATCTAGGATAATGGCACCGAGGAACATGGATTTGTATCCAACTTTGGCGAAGCATATGATAGTTATTGTTCTTTATGTGCATAATCGTCCGCAGTATCTTAAATTAGTTGTGGATAGTTTATCACGTGTGTCAGGGATTAATGAGACTTTGTTGATTGTAAGTCACGATGGATACTTTGAGGCAATGAATAAGATTGTGGAAGGTATTAGGTTTTGTCAAGTGAAGCAAGTATTTGCGCCTTTTTCGCCTCATATATTTCCGGATGGTTTCCCTGGTGTGTCGCCTAATGATTGTAAAGAAAAAGATGACCCAATTGAGAAAGATGGACGCAAGAATAGATCGGTGGCTCTAATAAGCTTAAAGTTTATAATTGTGAACCATATTTTGTATATAATGGCAACGATCCGCCGGTCAATAAGTCAATTGATTTTGTGGGTTCATCAGATTTGTAGCCATTTATCTAATAACAACTTTAGGTCCATCTGCTGTTGATGCATCCGAATATTTTTTTAATGAAATTAAGGAAATAATTGTGGCATCATCCTAGTCTCGTTACCAACAACAACAATTAAACATTGATATCAAACAAATATAAACATAATACATACCGTTGATGGAAGAATTATATAAATCGTCAAGTTTTCTCTTGCCCTTCCCAACAGATGAATCAATTGCAACTGAAGTAGTTACAGGATCCGGTTCATTTATTGTCAAGTTAGTTGAACAATAAGGTGTTCCAGAGATATCATCCAGATGGGCCACATCAGCCTCACGAAAATGACTAACTTTACGATTCTTATTTGCAACATAATCCTTATCAATTCTACGTACGGCTTTTCTTTTGGTTTTCATGATTATTAAGCAAATAAGCTAAAAGTGAATGGAAAAAGTCGGCTGCTAAAAATTGGCAAAGGCATAATACAATAGAATATGTCAATAACAACAATTAAAAGATAAGTCATATGATTAAAACTCAAAAGAACTAATATACAACAATAGCACATCGAGCAAAGTATTAAACATTAATTAACAGATAGTTAGCACAATTAAAACTAAAGAGAATTACTAATCATCAACAGCAAAACCACCAAACAATTACTATATAATATAAATCAGTACTCAAATAGGTTAAGGATAGGCACAATGAATAGGCTTTCTAGTTGTCAACTACCTCCTAGCGTACAAAGAACTGCTATATTGCTTAGAGTCTACTTTTGAAAAAAAAAAAAAAACCCTAAAATCATAACAATAATAAACGTACCAATAACAATCACGAATCAAGGGTTTTCTTTTGCTATTGTTCTTCTGGTATTATCAAGTGACCCACGCTTTTCTTCTGCAACCCACGAATTGAATCTTTTCATCTGCAATTGTTCTGCTGCTATTGTCGTAGTGTTATGCAGTTATGTTGCTGCTGTTGCATGTGAATGGCGGTGTAGAAAAAAAAAATGAAAAGGAAAAGCGAGAAATCATGTGGGCTGAAAAAAGGTTTGGGCTGGGCTCCTTAGGAATGACGCAATTCTAACGTAAAGCTGATGGAATACATACGGTGGCGTTTTAAACGTCGTTTTATATTATATAGTAATTATGCATAATTTATTCCTTAAATATAGCTTAACAATATCAATTATTTAAGAATGACTTATTTAGTTTGTATTGTAAATCATAAAAGCTGGTTTGGTCTAGTGGTTGAAGCATTTGAATATGGATTAAATGACTCAGGTTCGAATCTTGCAAATGTCAAATTTTTAATTAATCCGAATTTTAATTGCCTAAAATCATGCTTAGGTGGCATAGTTTATGATTATGTGGCATTATTATGATTATGTGGCATTGAGGTGACATTTACGTGGCATTATCTACGTGTAACGCCTCTTGTTATATATAATGTAGAGATATATAGGATGTTTATATATATATATATTATATATATATATATATATATATATATATATATATATATATATATATATATATATATATATATATATATATATACTTTAAACTATAAAGCAATGTTTTCAAGATCGGGATCCTACCTAGGATGTTTTCATCTTTGCAAGATCGTGATCGTAAGATCGTTGCAAGATCGGGATCTTAAGATCCTACTATAATGTCATTTTCTTAATAGTTTTTATAATATTATACAAACTTACAAATTATTATGTACCACAAGTACAAATTTATATGAATGTTTCATAGAAATGTTGTCCTAAATTATGATTATGAAATGTTTAAGAAGATTAACATGTCGTTTTTTAAATTCTACAATAAAATAAGAAATTTGCAGTTTTTAGTTTGTTATCCGAGAAAAGTAGGATCAGATCGGATTAGATCTTAAGATCCTATAGTCAGGATCGGGATCCTATAAGATCTTAAGTTTGCAAAGATCCTATGTAAGATCCGGATCATTTTTGCTTTGCAGTATCGTAAAATCGTAAGATCCTAAGATCATGATCGGGATCTTAACAACCATGCCATAGAGGCTTGAGCAAGGTGAAAGTTTTGTTTCTGTGACGCTATCTAGAGAATCAGATATACTGGTCTAGTACTTCTATTAGTAATAATATACCTAGTTTGATAATCATTTACCTGATTAGTTATTGGAAAAGGAGATGTATGACCTTTGCTGACAACGGTACAGAAAAAGGAGAATCTCTTTTTAAAGTAATCATATAGTGTGATTAGTGTCCAGTGTGAAATTGTTGCCTAGTGTTTAGGAATGGCGTGAATCTGTTTAATAGGAAATCTGCGATGTTGTTGTCTGTTTTCGATGTTTAATTAGTCATTTTGGAACTCTGTACTCGTGCAAAACTGCAAATGTTGTCAAGGCTGTCCTGTTTTTGTGATTGGACCTAGGATATGAGAATACCTGGTTTTAAGGCATGTCTCGAAAGCAGATGAAAAGTTCATTTTATTCTTTTACATATATAGTTTACATACCCCAAAAACGGGATCAAGTGTTTTGGCTAAAAGCTAATAGTCGTCTGAAAAGGAAAGAAGCACTTTCATTTTTCTGCGAATGGGTGTAGACTGATAGGGGAAGGCTATTATGGAACTAGGCTGAATTTTGATTTTCAACTAAACCATATTCCACATGCACATTAGAATTTTAGTATCAGGCTCACGCAGAATACATAGTTTGAAGAGTCTAGATACTATTACTTATGTGTAATATTTGTTTTACACAACGATATCTGAAATTTCATGTACAATGATTGATGCAATTTGATGCTTTCTGCATAATTGATGCTTATCTGATCCCTAGAAAGAAATGAATTAGCAATTTCGAAGTTTAACCTTAGTCTCTAGAAGGAATGGTGGTAGTTTCCATCAAGTATTTGACTGAGAAAAGAAAATTCAAGGTTCATATTTAAGTGTTAATAACTACTCAAGATGCGAAGGTTTCTTTTTGATGCATGGCTGTAAAACTCACTGGGCGGTACTTGAGCGGTCAGCTACCTTGCAGTGAGTAATCGGCCTAGGCGGGGAGGTACTCGGATTGGAATTTTTATATATAACTATCGAAATTTTATGTATGACATGTTCACAGGACCATATAAATATGTTTGAAAACATTAACAGAATTGTTCACCGAAGTTTTGACCAAGTTAACCCCAAGCTCTGAACTAGTTATCGCCCATCGAAGGAAAGAGTGATTAGTTGTTGGTGCTCATTCTACTTTCCTTTGCAAGATATTCCTTCATAAATAGGTTTTTGAGCATATCATACTAGAAAGATTAGTTAATTATACCCTAGGATTGATTAACTTGATTCATCGTCTCTTTGCACCCACTTTTTTATTTTTATTCTTTTTTTATTTATTATTATTTTTTTTGGTTTTTTTTTGCTGAACACAGATACTTATTTAACACTGTATTTGTTCTAGTGTGAACACAAATAAACCTTTGCTTACGTATTTAAATAATCAAACAATCATTACAGAGCCTCGAAGAAAGAAATAAAATTGTGCAACTTTTATTAATCAATTCCTGCCGGTGATATTCACAATTGGCCTTGCATGTATTCAAGAAGTGATAAAGGCGATGAATGATAGAATTAGCTTGAAACAAAGCCTTTTATCAGTTGGATAAAACCTATACCAGCAGGTTGCAAGTGACGGGTAAGTTAACAGTCACGCAAATCTGTTGTGAGTGGTACCACGCTTCTCTATGTGTGTATATGTAGAGTTCTCGATTGAACGGCAGTGTACTAGAAAAAGGCGATGCGTCGATTAAATAAGAAATGGATGAGTAACTAATTAGACATGAAGTACCCATTCTATATTTCTGGATGCAGACTATTGTTATGCATTGTTGCAGTACAAATATCCAACTTCTCTGCGTTCGGTCCAGCTTCGGACTTGTCTTCCCTTGTTAAATATCACTGTATATGCTGTCTCTTGACTAAATCTTACATTGAACTTGGATAAACAGTGTATACTCTTAACAATGCAAAAGGCTTTTGTTTTACATTTTAATGATTTGGAGGGGGTGACAAGTGATGCAGACGTACAACGTTACTATCATTAGTTTTCTGACTGTTGTGCATCGAATCTAGGGGTGTTTGGGATTGCGTTTCGTAAAAGCACGTCTCAACCTGATTTCTAGAGAAAACGCAGATAATCAGTTTTTCAAGCACTATATTCTGGTTATTTGCAAACACAATAATCAGATAATCTCCCCTTTACGCAATTCACATCACCCTCTTTCTGCCACTGAGTGACTGAGATGTGGTTTGGTGGTGGACTTGAAAGCAATAATAACAGCCCGATAAACTACAGTGAAATTTTGAAAGGGATGGTTTTATTTTAGGGGGTGGTAAAAGTTACAGTATAGACCTTACTAGCATATGGTGTATCACAATCTGTATATGTAATAGATCCTGGATACAACTTTCCATAGTAATTGTAAGAAACAAGTTAATGATCATCTTATATCATACGAAGTATCTGCATTAAAAACAACTATATGGATAACTAAGTCCTTGTGGCAGGTACTATTCCATGTATGGACATGTAGAGAAGCTAGCTGAAGAAATAAAGAAAGGGGCGGCATCAGTCGAAGGAGTTGAAGCCAAATTATGGCAGGTATAACTTGATTTATGTTTATAAGGTTGGTTAAAATCTGCAGTACTTTAAAAAAAAAAAAAAAAAGAAAGAAAAAAAGAGTAATTTTCCTTAGTTGCTGTGGTGTGTATTACCTGAACTTTTTATATATTCAGCAAGTTATTAACTCATATTCTGTACTTAAATTTCACTTGTCGTGTTTGTGTTGTTAGGTACCTGAAACGCTTAATGATGACGTGCTTGGTAAAATGAGTGCACCACCCAAGAGTGATGCGCCGATAATCACACCGGATGAACTTGCTGAAGCCGATGGATTTGTTTTCGGATTTCCAACTAGATTCGGTATGATGTCTGCTCAGTTCAAATCATTTTTCGATGCAACCGGCGGCCTTTGGAAAACACAACAACTTGCTGGCAAGCCAGCTGGTTTTTTTTACAGCACTGGATCCCAAGGTGGTGGACAAGAAACTACCGCGTAAGTACCTGTAAATCCAAATCATTGTATTTTTTTTAACGGCAATATATTAATAACCCGACGCTAGAGGAGAAACATGATCACGTCATGTTTTTACAAGCAATAGGATCATTGACCCAGTCAATCTGATTGGATTTCAAATGCCTATTTCTATGAAGAATAAAGTATGGGAGAGGATTTTTATCTTCTCGCCAAGTTTGTCTTTGGATCAAAACACAAAGGGTTCCAATATTGGGAAATTACATCATCGACTCTTTTGGATGTGGGAGCAATAGAATATACCTTTTCAACATGTTACAAACTTTGGTGAAAATCGCTAATATTTTTGTTTTAAAGTTGTGAAATTATGTTGAAAATTAAAATTAAGGTTTCGACGTTTTTGTGTGATTTCCGAAATTTTGGTGTAGCAACACAAATATTTTCCTTTAGGGTCTAGCTACGGAAATAGTCCCACAACCCAAAAGAGTCGATGATTTACTTTTCCTTTCTATATCTATGTTGAATTAGGTATATTCCCTTATCTACTAACACGTATGCGAACCACAGGTTGACTGCAATTACTCAGCTTGTTCACCATGGGATGATCTTCGTGCCAATTGGATATACTTTCGGAGCCGGTATGTTTGAAATGGAGAAAGTGAAAGGTGGAAGCCCTTGCGGTGCAGGAACTTACGCTGGTGACGGGTCAAGACAGCCATCCGAGCTTGAGCTGGAGCAAGCTTTCCATCAGGGTAAGCACATTGCCACCATTACCAAGACACTAAAGGGAAGTCCATGATTTGCACATCAATAGAGAAGACGCATACTATTCTAATACCGATTGCCTTTCACAAATTACCCTTATTGAACTTCAGTATTTGATAGCAAATACATAATTGTACTTCTTTTTGTTGCTAAGGTTGTACACATGCATATTATCTTGTATGTTTCTTTGTCCATAAGAAATTGTTTGCCTTATTTCCTGTATCTCGGCTACTGATGCTGTCCGAAACTATCAAGATTGAAAAGCATCAAAGAATCTATAAGGAATCTTATTGAACTTTAGTAGGGGGTGTTTGGGATTGCTTATTTTAAAGTGCTAATCTGCTTAAACCTAAGTAACCATTTTAAAGTGCTCATTTACTAGAAATCAAGCATATTTACAGTTTTATCCAAACTCTCAAAAGAAGATACACACTCGACTAAGCACCCAAGTTGTATGAGAACTTGAGAAGCTCTCCAACCGAATAGTTGTGAGTTCAATTCATGTTTAGAACATGTGAGATATATTTGTGGTGTATGTATTCTGAGGTAGTTAGTTTGTAGTTAAAAAAACGGTTTAAGTCATACGATAGACGTGTATTCTCAAATGTGTTGTTATGATACGTGTACTCAAAATATTTACCGTGTAATATGTCAACTTTCATTTTCGTACCATTATGATACGTGGGTTGTGGGTAACCGGCTAAACCGGTTAAAAAGTAATTTTTTGAGCAAAAATGGTCCCTTGCGATTTGTTTCTTTTGCAAAATAGGCACCTTTCGATTTTATTTTTTTTCTATTGCAAAAAAGGTACTTAATTTTTTTTGCAAAATAGGTCTTTTTGTGATTTTAGTCCCTGCTGCTTAACTCGTTTTACAAAATTATTGCTTTTTTTTTAAATTCCAAATTGTTATGCACCGCTACTTTTTTGGAAGAGTAAAGTACAAGTGTACAAACCACTTGTAGATATTCCAAATTCGAATGATACAATGTTGGACCCATTGTGGGCATGATAGAATTAAGTCAAAAAAACAACTTTGAGGAGTAGAGTGGCTATGAGTTCAGCAAGTTCAGCTGAAACTATTGAGAAATTTTAAGTAGCGAAATTCTTTTGGGTACACCCATGTCAAATGCACATTCGTGGGTAAAACATGACAGATTAAGATGTTCTCTTTACTGAATACTGATTTTATTCAAATACAAATTTGATGCTTGTACTTCACAATTTGATATTTCTATAGCCTCATCTTTAGCTGTATAATATAAAACTGATACGTTTGAACGAAATTGACCTTTACTGAATATTGACTTATGGAAATTATTATATGGTAAGATTAAATTTTAATAATCATCAATCGTAATCATGGAGTATTGAGTGGAAAGCAAGTATTCATTATTAAAAAGATGGAAGTGCGGGGTGAGAGCGTACATTATCGTTAATCCTTCAAAATGAATATCTTTTAAGTAGTACTTTCTTAATGTTTTAAATGCGTAATTTCTTGTTAATAAGATAAAGTTTTCTTGTAGAAAAGTTCAAATGCTTAATTAGCAGTGATAATGTGTAGAACACGTTGCTTTAGTGTAAAATATGTAACAAACAAATTAAATATACTTGGAAGTGAATGATGATATTTGCTTATCGAACTTAAAATATTCTCTCATTTATATGTAAAGCTAGGTAGCTAAAGGGACAAAGAAATAAAAGAAAATATCGAGTTCACCTAGTTAATAACACAATATGACAACAACATGTTACCTCGCACTCTTCAATGGCGTCATTAGTCTATTAAAACAATAATGAACTCATATCGTCATAATCAAAGACACATGGTTCATAAGTAAAATTTTTAGACTAACGCTAATGGTGATCACAAGTTTCTATGATCACCCCAGCCACATCAGCGCCAACTCAGCTCCAACTCAGCTTTCTATCTCCAA
Source organism: Artemisia tridentata subsp. tridentata (assembly GCA_021014915.2). Lineage (NCBI taxonomy): Eukaryota > Viridiplantae > Streptophyta > Magnoliopsida > Asterales > Asteraceae > Artemisia > Artemisia tridentata. Next base: position 41,903,362 of record CP139509.1, on the reverse strand, counting down.
GACAATACACCGACCATAAACAAATAATAAGGCAACAACAACCACAAAAATATACCCAAAAAAAAAAATGATAATTCGGTTGGCCGCCAACCAAAACTTTGATTTGGTTGGGGGGAGAGGACTTGGTTGCCTGTGGTTGGGCTAGTGGGGGGATTTGGTTGCCTGTTCGATTGGTTGGGAAGAACTCACCCCATTAGCATTAGTCTTATGTACGAGTGTAATCGAGTCAAATCGATGTTCATCATAGAAAAAATGTTTCTTATATTATGCGAAAGTTCATTTTCTCGGAGTTGTAATGTTATAGGGAGATACGTACATTAATAACGAGCTTAGGAAGCTACGTTTAGTGATTACAAGCTTAACTAGCGCTATAACTTTTTGTGTTGGGTGCTTTTTGTGTGTACCCTTAATGACACCTTAGATCGTTTTTTAGACCGGACGTGGATGCTCGATTATAAGGTTGGTCGAGCTAAGCCAACGCGTCCCCCCCCCCCCCCCCCTCCCCCCTCCTCTCCTTGAAAAATGCACAACTCATTCGGATATTCGACAGAGTCCTCTCCTTGTGTTTGTGAGTGTTGTGTGTGAGTGTTTATTTATTAAATTATTTTTTTGAGGTATGGTTTTTTGATGACCACGATCGCCTTATTACACACTAACTTGGTCATGCAGAATGTCGTGTTGAGTTGGCGTTGAGATGGTAGTGATGATCTGCGATCATCATTACTACCAGCCTTATAGTGTTCGCCATCTACTCCTTTTTCCTGTTTGATTAGAAAGTGCATTTTTCCTCAACTATGTAGAATAAAAGCAATTTTAACCACTATAGTTATTTTGTTACTGAATAACAAATGTACTAATAGAAGATTGACATGATCGATCATACTCGCTTCTAAGCTAAGTTTTGTTTAATAGGCAACTCATATAAATGTCGATAGCCCCTAGCTGCCTACTACTTTGATGCCATTTGTCATTTTTGTCAAAAGGTATTTTTTTATAGGATGCGTTTTGAAATATCTATGCACCTTTAGAGTTTGTTTAAAGATTGATACTGTACGTTTCATGCTGATAAGAAAAATCTAACTGTGAATCTTACATATAATTGTTGCATAGTAGAGTATAATGCAACAACTGGTTTCTATTTTTTATGCAGCATCAAATATATATACCCATGTATATATCATGCATGTACGTAAAGAAAAGATTTAAAACTGCCTAAAACGAAAGTATATATAGAGCATCTATAAATTCAAATCGACGCGCAGATTACATATCCACACTACTACACAAACTATTATTTGGAACGCCATTTTAATACGGTTACAGGGAAAACCGTACGAGAAGATGAAAAAAAACTCATTTGATACAGTTCTTAAACCAACCGTGCTAAAAAGGCATTATTTGGTACATTTTTTGGTACGGTTATTTATAAAACCGTACCAAATAAACATAATTTGCTACAGTTTATTTAGGAACCATACCAAATAAATTTTTGTGGTTGTTTTTCGTTCACATATTTCCCCCCAACTACATTTCACCAAAACTTTTCCCCCATTCAATTTTCACCAAATTTCTTTCCCCCTAAAATGGTTATCCCCAAATGTTCTTTCTCTTTTAAGGCTACGCAACACATTAATCAAACCAAACCCTACTCTTTATTATTTGGTCAATATGAACTTGCTTGCAATGTCTTTGAGGGTTTAATTCTCTCGGTGATAATTCGTGTTTAAAAACAACTTACATTTACTCATTTGTGTATGTTAGTTATAAGAATTCGTAATCTGGAAATTCTGAATTTGAATCATCATTGATGTTAGTATCGTCTAACAACTTAATTAACACACGTCATTGAATAATGAACAATATCATCTAATCATTGAACTTGATTTTTCGAGTCCTTTAAAAGGTGCAAGTTTTGCTCTATAGTTTTTATGGAATAGGAGGTGACCAATGGATGAAAAGCACATTAGGATATATACTTCTTCTTCATCGTCCCTCATTTTTAATTTCTTTTTCAGGAATATTTTACATATGTTTTATTTACTTAAAGTGGGAAAAAGATGCATACCCTACCATTTACTCTCTCACTTCTACTACCTTTTATTTATTTATATTTAGTTATATTTTTTTATTCAAAGACAAAAACTAATCATATTTCTAAGAGCATCTTCAATGCATAAACCTACAATAGTTTTTTACTATTCTAATAAGTCATTTAAGAGAGTTTTTTTAGCATTGCAATGAAAGCTTTTTGAAAAGCTTTTAAGAAAGACTTGTTAAACTGCGGGTATGTTTGGCAAAACTAGCTGTAAGCTGTATGCTGTAAGCTGTAAATTGTAGGCTGTAAGTTGTAAGCTGCAAAGCTGTTAACATGAGCTACAAACTGTATCTTTTTTTTAATAAAAGTGTTTGGTAAGTTAGCTGTTAAATGTAATTATAAGATGTAAAATGACATAAAAGGACATATCTATAATTGTAAACAAATGTTTGGAGGGTATATCAGTAATTTAAAGTTTTAACAGCTCCAAGATGTTTAAAAAGCTTCATGAATCAGCTTTTCATTTAGGAGCTATTTATTTGACATAAAAGCTTGAAGTTAATGTATCCAAACGGAACTACTTAGTTTAGATGAGATTATTTTGTAACAAAAAGCTAACAGCTCCCTCAAAAAGCCCCTACCAAACAGGCCTTAAACTGCATGTCTTTCCTCAAAGTCTTATACATTAAGTGTGATATGCATTAAATGTATTAAATGCAAAAAGTCATTAAAAACTTTTTGTATTGTGGATGCTCTAAGAACCCCATGCCCTTCTCCTTCCTTTTTCTCAATCATCATCACCGATTAATTAATTTATTGATTCATTTCAATAATCCCCAAAGAATGTCTTTTTATTGTTTACTTTAAACTAAACATAATTTTATGTAAGAACTTTAATAATTTCTATATTTATCCGCTTCATTAATTATGATACTGAATATGTTTGGTAAAACTAGCCGTAAACTGTTAGTTGTAAGCTGATAATTGATAATTGTAATTAAGCAGATAACTCGTAGATGAGGATGATAACTATAAGCTGTGGCTTTTTGTTTTATATTATTGTTAGGTAAGGTAGCTGTAGCTGTATTTGTAAAACGTAAAATAACATAAAAAAACATTTTCATAAGCTGAAACAAAAAGAACACCCATGTGTTCCATATTGGATAAAGAGTCATTAAGTGTTTGTTTCATGACAACGAACATCATGAATTCATATAATCGTTTGTAATTCAGATGATGATGGAATTATTTATAATAGAAGATGTTGCAAGTTTAACTAGCCGTTTTTTCTTACAAAATAAGACAAACTAGATAATATAGAATAATATAACATATAATATGTTATTATATTAACAATAACATGTGGAGATGAAAAGTATAAATAAGTTCTAGTTCAACGAGAGAAGAGAGGAACACGTAGTCATGTGTTAACTGAACAAAGGGTAATTAAGTAATTTCAAGTCTAAACATCTCTAAAAAATTTAAAAAGCTTCATTTGTTAAAAAAAAAAAAAAAAAAAAAAAAAAAAAAAAAAAAAAAACTTCTATAGGTCTGATAAGCTTTAAAAAAGCTCCATCCTAACAAGCCCCATTGTCTATGATTTTTTTCTTTTTCATCTTTAGATTCTTTCTCCAAAGAAGAATAGGAACTAAAACTAAACATTTTGCATATATTCTGGCTCATAAATTTTAACCACTTTGCTAAGTGCAGTCTATTAACTGTGAGGATATACAATACACAACCTCTTTACTAAAGATATTGGTAAATACGAGCCTTAGGTGTGGTGATACACCAAAACTCCTCATTTGGGGCCCACGGGTGTCACATCACTTTAACAAACTTCCCTTTACAACCCCCCTTATCACAACTAACTTCAACTTACTCATTTGGGGCCCACCACTTACAACTTTATTTTTTTATTCAAATTTCCAAATAAACTAAATTCATTTCATTAAAAATAAAAAAAACATTACAACATATTAACATTAGACGCAACTAAAAATAACGATACGAAAAAAAATGATACGGGAAAAAAAATACAACACATATTAATAATACGAAACTTAAACATTTTACTCGTCATCTTGATATTTCTTCATTATTTTTTCTTGTCTCTTGTGAATGATAGCGGCTTTGTCCGGTGTAATCGTGTCGGGATCTAGCAGGAGAAACTTCATCTCCTTCATCTCTAACGCCTTTACTTCCTTCTCCTTCCTCGCCTCGTAACAAGCCATTTGAACGTCGGCTTTTTGCGAATATTTTTCGGATAATTGTCCCGAAAAAGTACTCGTTTGACTCCCACCGGAGCTCGCCACGCTCGACGTTGAATTCGACTTTTGTTTCTTTGCAGCTCGGCTCTTTTTGGCGTCGTCGGGACGAGGTCGCTTGTCAGGGCCGAATATATCCTCGAGACATGCAATGTCAATCGGCTCCTCGGCATCCCATTTAGGGTAGTTTCTCAGAATCTCCCAAACGTGAACATACATGAAGCTTTTATTTCCAAAGCGGTGTTCAAAGTTGGTCTTCGCATTTTCGAGATGATCATGGTCATTTTCACCACTTCTACGCTGCAAATGTTTGTAAACAGCGTTGAATTTTTGACAATCACCATTAATCCTTGTCCATTTACCCGTGAGCATATTTTTGCCACGAGGCTCACGGTCAGAACGAAGGTTGAACACTTCCAAAATCTGGTTCCAAAAGAAATCCTCGGAACGATCATTTCCACTATCTTTATCTTGAGAAACCTCTACCCAAATTTCCGCAAGCAGCCTTTCTTCATCCTTGCTCCACTTCCTATTCACACGCGTACCTAGCTCCTCCAATTCATCTTCATCGTCGGCGTCCAAATCCATGACTTTTTTTGATTTTTTGGCCATGGATTTTTTTCCTCTACCTTTGCCCGGTTCACGTGCTTGTGGTACTTTGAATTGTGAGCCCGACGGTTGTGATTCAAAGTGTTGTTGTGGTTGAGATTGAGGAAACGTTGAAGGTTGTGACGGGTTAAAAAACTGTGGTGCCGGAAATCGTTGTTGGGGATGATTTGCGAATCCTTGTTGAAACGCATATTGTTGATTAAGGTAAATTGTCTCGGGATTGAATTGTTGCATACCTTATTGAGGTATTTATGGCGACAACGAGTTAGAATTTTGTGGCGAGGGGGTAGACGGGTTTGACGAACCCCCGTATTGTTTTGGGTCTGAGGAGAGGAGGTTCGTGAAATAGCCGCCTTCGTTTGGATTTTAAGACATTTTTTTGTTTGATTTGGATATAGAGAGTAAAGTGTTGTTTGTGAAAAAGAATGTGTAATGTATTGGTATTTATAGAGTGAAAACTAAATTGTGTTAAGCTTTTTAAAAAAAAAAAAAAAAAAAAAAAAAAAAAAAAATCGTTAAACGGTAATATTACCGTTTTTATTTCAAATGGGCCAAATCAAACGGTAACAATGTGAGTAGTTTCCCTCGTCGTGCAGGTGAGGAGTTGTGGTTTGGTGAGCTATGGCTAAGACCCTCGGTGTGGTGGCGAAGCCTGGCGAAGCTGCCACCGTGGAACGACGAGTGATGAGTAACACCACACCGTCTGCCCTAATAATTGTTATAAAGTTATATTTACATTAAGCATTTTCAAAGATAAAGGGATTAATACTCCCAAATATAGACTCCTAGTATATACATAAAATCAATTTGCTAAATAGCAACCAAGTGAACAACATTGTATAGTGTTCCTAGGTGAATTTTGATTTTATATATCTTTACATATATATGAGGCTAAGTACGACTTGTACGAAACGCTATATTTGTTGTACAATGACATGAAAATGCCACCTCAATGATGAGTCATCACACATACAACGCAATAACTTTTCGGTAATTGTTAAAAAAATATGGCTGCTATGAGAATCGAACCTTGGTCACTACAACCAATACAACAACCAACACTCCAACCGGTGGACCAACCCATTTTTTGTGTTAAACATTGGAAAGCAAAAATGTCATGCTTAAAGAATTCAGCACAACATCTAAACGGTTTGAAATTCAACAAAAACGCTTCATTCTCTCCCTATGATCTCGGTTTGTTTTGAAACTGATTTTCACTTTCCATAACCCAAACCCTAATTTTGAATACATACCATCATTATCTTATTCATCACTATGATTTATTTTGATTTTGAAAATCATATGGCAAAAATCACAAATTATTTCCAACTTCTGTACTCTCAATCAATAATAACACACAATCAAAACCCATTTTTAATCCGGAAAACAATCATATGCTACACAACAATCTCTTCATCTTCAATCTAATATCGAAAAAAGTTATAGATGGGATCGATTTTGGGTCAATCCATCATCTCTGCAATTGATCATCACAGAAGGTAATCATTGTTTTTAATCTTCTTATAATGTTACGATGAATAAGTTAATTGTCTTTTTTCATGAAACTAATTGTATCGGTTGTGTAACAGTCATGTATATATGATATTTCATATGGCTGTGTTTATAAAGGTAGGTTTCTCAATCTTTTAAACTCTAAATAAATTTTGAATTGGATTGGATTTTATTATCTTGATGATTTCATATAAATATTTGTCTTAAAAACGATTAAAAGTTGCTAATATTCTTATTTCTACATTAATATATGTTTCAGGGAAGTGTTTGTGATAATGTTTGGCTGAGTTTTGTATATATGTTTTAAGGTTGCACACCAAGTGTTTGTGATAATGTCTGAATGCGTTTTGTATGTGTGTTTTATGCAGGTGGCTTGCCCATCCTTAAACAACGCTAGTAATATTCGTTGTTGTCCAAGTGATTGCTTGACTCCTACTTTTTGATTATTTATCAGTGTACCAAGAATTGTCTTGAATAATGTGGAAAACTAATGATGTATGTTATCCCACAGGATTGTCTTGAATTGTTGAATAATCTCATCCGCAGCAATTCATCCAATCAGGTTCGATTTATTTCATAAATTATATGTACTTGGTAGGTTGAACTTTTGTATTTATGATGTGAACTTTTAAACATGCCATAGGTTTTGCTGAGGAAGAATATATGCTTCGACTCATTGGTATCGATAGTGAAACTTCAAGGGAGCACCAAGTTCAGTCAACAAAAGGTTAGACATCAAACGAATATTTAGTTCTTTTATCAGCTAACAAACATATAGCAAAGTGGCATCACGGGTGGTCCACACCATCGATACGCTTCTCACGTTCTATAGTTTTGTTGTTCATATGGATACCTATTAAGCCAATGTTGTTGTAAGCCGCGTCGTATCAATATGACACTTGCTGATTATTGGAGGATGAATAACCAGTTAATTTTTAATTTTTCCATATAGGAGTTGTGCAAGAAAGATGTAGGCAACATTGTTGACACCCCGATAACAATTATCATGACAAAAATTCGTTTCCTATCAGTTTATGTAGCATATAGGTAAAGGAAAGATTGCATATTGCTCAAAGCATTAAGCATGAAAATAAAGGCTAAAGTCAAAATCCAACATCATTAGATCTTTTAAAAGCTGAAAGAAACAGGCTCCAATAACAGGTACGAAAATAAAGATTTAAACGTGTTTGTGGGTTCCTTTTATTTTCAATAACAAATATATAAACATGTTATTTTCTTTCCATGGCCTGCTTCTGATTGTCAAGTTGCCTGGTGAAGTTGTGATTTTTGCTGGGCTATACTTGGTGATATGGGGCAAGAGCAATGATGTAAATCAGTCTGATACCAAAGGCGAAGGTGATCAGTTTCCATCAACTAATAAACAAATTCCACCAACTAATGAAACGGGCAAGAATGATCCTATATTCTTTCGATAGCAATACCACCAACTAATGAAATGGTTAAGAAAGTTAATGGGAAATAGAGTGGCAAAACAATGTTATTGAGCGAAAAAAGCACACAACTTGCTTATTTTTTAAATTTGGGAGAGACTGGAAGAATTTGTGCGTTCATGGTCACATACTCACATTCTTGAGGTATGCAAATCTCAATTGCATGCATAGATATCTGTTATCTATCTTCTCCATTTTACTTACGACCCATGTTCATATATTTTCATAAACTATGAATTTTGTAGGTTGTATTTCAGAGGGTCCCCCTTACAAATCATCGTTACCAACTGCAATTCAACAGTTTGGTCATTTGGATATATGTAAATTGCAGGAAAGTAATCTATTTTAGCATGATTTATGCGCCTATGATTCTTGATATTAGATTATGTAAGCATTAGATAACCAGTTTCTATTCGGGCTTCATCTTTGTGCTCATGTATAATTATCACTGCGTATCAGCGAGTATATTAAAGCTTGGCTTTATTTGCTGTCTTTCTTCTACTGATACACACCCACTATAATGCACGATTATGAATAAATAACTTACTAGGCACTGTTATTAATACTGAAAAGATATGTTAATATGTCTACTGTGTTGATGATTATTTGTTAGTCCGAGTTTGCGAAGAGAGCTCGAAAGATATAATGAGCCAAGAGTAAGCTTATAACGGCTCAGCTTGAGTTTACATGGAGCCTTATGATTAGAACTGTTTATATTAAAATTGTTCATTTTGGATGATGGTCATTACTGTATATGGGATCTCTTGCACTTGCATTTAGATCACTACTTAATTTTTGTTGGTGTCAGGGGTGTTTGGGGTCGCTTAAAACCTTTTACCTGCTTTTTTAGATTTGAATAAGCTTTTCTAAATAGATAGTTTGAAGTTGCTTATTAAAATTGTATTTTTGCTCAATTTTGTATATAACCTTCTTTTGGCTGAGTACATATACCGATCCACACCTTACAAAAGTAACTCTTATATTGTATCACTCCTTTTGAGGAATTTAATCATGAACTAATTAAACAATGATGCAAATATTTTGTTGCTACACGTCCTTGGACCCTGACTCCATAGGTAAGGTTCATAATTTAGTATTTTGCTAAGAAGACGAAAAGAAGATGTTCGGATTTCTTTGTAAGAACACAAACATCAAGTTCTGATTGTTGATTAGAGTAAATTATTTGTATCATAATGCTTATCTACTTATAGTTTCTCATTTTTATAAATTACTATATTTTTCTGTTCTTATTGATGCAAGGTTGTTAATCATCCATGGGTTTACATGTATTTAAAGTCTCCCGAAAGATGTGAGAGGTACGCCGAAAACACAATTTCAGGATTCAAATCATCAAGCATTATTAACAGAATTGATCTTGATGATTTGGGAACTAGCACAAAGGTGGAGACTTTAGTAAGTTGACATCCATATTTTCCGACACAATTCACAGTTACTATCAATTTAACCTTTTTTTTATATCTTTATATGACTTGAATTGTATTGACAGTAGGAGGAAATACGGGATATGGCTGAATGAGATGGTTCGGCTAAAGGAAATACGGGATATGGCTGAATTGTAGCACATGTCTTGATTTGATTCCTTACACACTAGAGTGGGTAAAATTTTCATTCTTAAGAGTATATTGAGACACTATTTATGTATCGTATCTAATAACATAATTTACAATTAACTGCGTTGAATTTATGTCACTCAGAGTCTTCCCTTGTGATCATTCCTTGAGAAATACTCATGCCGGAACAGGTAAAATACCTTTTTGAACGTCACCTATTTTAATTGTATTTTTTAAAAGTAAATGTTATTGTCTTCGCTTTGTGACAGAAAAGAATGGAATCTGAATTTTCTCATTTGTTAAAAGTTGCTGAAAAGACTCCTGGTCTCTATGATTCATATGATGAGAATTTAACACTAAGGTTATTCCAAGTCCCCTAATCATGCGAATGTACATGTGATTTCTTGGTTATAATGAGTGCTAAAATTGACTTTGGTGACTTCGTTTTGTAAAATTGTTTCAATGATTTAGGCGATGAAACAAGGTTCTTCCTTTTTGGGGACAGCAGAGCCGTGGTTCTCATGGAACAGTTATATGCCGGAAGTGTTTTTAGATAACAAGGTTTGTTATTTTAGTAAAAATTTGACTTTTAAAATGTGCGAGTTGCAACTATTTCATCATGTGGTTGCAGCTTGATCCATACATGCTTCCTATTATTCAAGGGTGTATCCTTTCTGTTATTACTATTTTGTTTAGCAAATAGATATATAATGCGTCACTTATTTTTTCCATGATTCCTGTTATCCTTTACTCAATAACAACATTCAAACCTTTCAGTTGGCTATTGGTGTAGATATAATAGACATCACATTGCTTGCACGTAGGTGTAACAGGAGAACATGTATGATTTTATCTTATAATCATTTACTATTTAAGAAAGTTGGTTTGACATTATGGATCGTTATAATTTTATAACTGTCATAATCACATGAATATTGACTTGACTGTGATGTTTGACTATTCGGCAGGAACATGGAAATGGAGAAGAGGAGCTAATCGTATAAGGTTATGTAGCAAACTCTTGTGGAAAGTAAAAAAATTGCACAGTTGAAAGGGTTCACGACATCATTTCTGCATGTTTTATATCTTATTTGAAAGGCTATTAAGAATAACTTCTTTTTTTAATGTCTTAAACCGTGAGGTTTATGATTTTGCTGTGTCATCGCAACATATATAGAGATAGCGATTTTGCAGTGTCACCTCAATATGTATAAAGATAGCCTTAATATTCAAGTGTCTACAAGGTATTATTCTCTATACATCATCTTTTTATCGTCCTTTCAGATTTATGATGAAATTTTCATTTTGGATATTGACTATCAAAATGGCTCTCAATATCCTCTTGAGTCTTTGAGGTTCTTTCATTTCAAAATTGATAACTTTTCTGTGGTTGCCTTCGAATCTTACATGAGATATTTATCAAGGTGAAAATGTGTTTAATCACACTTTTCATATAAATAATATATTTTTTTTGTTGCTTACTCAATTCCTACTTTCGATGGATGTACAGTTCCAATAAGAATCATTTAGATAAACGATGTCGCGAATAAATATACCGAAGGAAAAGTTTGCATGTATTATGAAATGCCGTTTCAAAATTGGAAAACAAAAAAGAATTAAAAAGTTTTATCTTGCAACAAAGACGGTAATTACAGAAAGTTCACCACGCACGCTATTTACAAAGAAGTTTTTCATAGGCTTAAAAGAAAATAAAGGTCGGTATATTGCTTTTTTTCAACAGACGACAACTTGATTTGCATATGTCATTATAATTTGCTATTACTCATTATAATTAAGCTAAACATGTGTTGTCAGCTAGCTATATATGAACTTTTATTTTACTTTAAATATTCATGATATTCGTGAGCAAACTATTATCAAAAAATCAGAATGTTAATTATTTTTATTCTACACAAGAATATTAGTTTGCTAATACTAACAAATAATACCATAAATAGGTCGTCCATTTGTGCAATGCCTAGAATGCTCATTAACCTTTTGCATATGAATAACCATCATGTAATTGATTTATTGTCATACTTATAATTGTTCTTTCTACATATAATACATGAACATTATAATTTTGTTTCTAATTTTTTGTTTAACATATTTGTCGTTATTCATTATTTATTTTATGTTTACATAAGTTTGGAAAACAATTTTATGAAGCGAACCCGCCCATCGGTCTGCTGTCGATGTTGAACGAATGGGACTTAAGATTTCTTCATGTGAGGATGATATATTACAGCTCCACAGATGTCTCGATGCTCTTAAGTAACCTGATGGTACATTCTTCAGTTAACGAATTCCTAACTAATTTTTATGCTTTCATATAACATGAACATACTTTTTACTAAATTGCAAATGACTTGATATCACATTTTGTAACTTAAACATTGAAAATACAATTACGACTATTTTCGAAACTCCTGAAAACAATTACTCCCCATCTTAACAAAAGTATCTGTTATTTTATTTCATCATTTTTTAAGAATAAATTGCTCAATTAAAATCGAATAAGAGTGATGTGATTGGCACCCATAAACCATCGTCTTTAGATTCTCAGAATTTTCACTATCAAGACATCATCAATAAATTACAACCTGAAAATGATTATTTTCAAGCTGAAAATTCAAAAATCAAATAGCATTACAAAGAGTTATATGATTCGATTAAGATCACGCGTGATAATAACAATGAAAAGATAACTTCTTTGCTTAATGAGATCAAAAATCTAAATACTCAGGTGAAAGGGAAAATGCCAATTATCACTAGTGATAATGTTGTTCCAAAGGTTTCTGCTTGTAGTAAGTATGCAATTGATGTTGTGCCTATTCCGCTTCCCCTTAGGAACAATAGGTCTGCTCATCAAGTATATCTCACTAACCTTAAGGATAGCCTTGATACCCTTCGTGAGATCGTAGAAGAGGATAGGATAGATAAACCACATGATTGTGCAGTTGTAGATGCCTGCTTCCTCACTTAACGATCTCAGGAACTCTTAGAATACGTCATTGGCACAGGTCCTAAGATTGATAACAAGCGAGATAGGTTTATTGCATCTTCCTCAATGACTAAGAACAAGCATGTTACCTTTGATGTACCATTAACGACATCTGAACCTAGCACAACAAAACCAGAAAAACAAATGGCAGTGAAACAAGCTAATGTTCCCATCATCACTTCTATAGGAGTAAACAGTGACACTAAAGCCAGAGGGTCAAAGCCTAGTCGCAATACAAAGAAAGATAGGACTGCACCAGCTAAGAGTGCTCATCAGGAAAAAGTAGAAGACCATATTAGGAACAATAAACTTGATTTGATAAAAAAGAATCGTGTTGATTCTAGTATTAGCTATAAGCGTACTGTAATTAATTCGAATTCTAATGTTATTTGTAAGACATGTAATGAATGCTTAATTTCTGGTAATCATGATGAATGTGTTGTGTCATTCTTGATGTCTTCTCAACGATCCCCAGTTAAGAATGTTAGGAAACCTAAACTGAGTAAGCAAATTTGGAAAGCAACAGGAAAAATGTTTGCTCATGTTGGTTATCAATGGAGACCCACTGGAAGAAAATTCACTTTAGGAGATCAGTGCCCCTTAACTAGAATGACTAATCATAAAGTAGTGACTGTTAAGGAATGGAAGCCAACTGGTCGAATTTTCCCTTTAGAAACACAATGCCCTGTAACTAACTAGTGAAGTTTCCACTGTGAATACCATGGCATCTATGAATCCTGTAGTTCCAGAGTTTGTTTGTGCTAACCAAACGGACCCCAGTTGTACATGGGGATCCACCTTTTTCTGTTATCCATCGTTGTCTTTTTTCAAATGCAGGTCGTACAAATCGTCCTTTGGTATTTGGACTCAGGCTGCTCAAAACATATGACCGGGGATCGCTCACGGCTCAAGAATTTCGTGAATAAGTTTATCGGTACAGTTAGATTCGGGAACGACCATTTTGGGGCGATTATGGGTTATGGAGATTATGTGTTTGGTGGCAATGTAATTTCCAGGGTATACTACGTGGAAGGACTTGGGCACAATTTGTTCTCTGTTGGTCAATTTTGTGATTCCGATCTTGAAGTTGCTTTCAGAAAACACACTTGTTTCGTTAGAGAATTGGATAGTATTGATCTCCTTAAAGGCAGTCGTGGCACTAATCTATATACCATCTCTATTGAAGACATGATGCGGTCCTCTCCTATTTGCTTGTTGTCAAAGGCCTCAATGAACAAATCATGGCTTTGGCACCGTCATTTAAATCACTTAAACTTTGGCACCATAAATGAACTTACTCCCAAGGATCTTATTCGAGGTATGCCCAGATTGAAGTTTGAAAAAGATCATCTTTGTTCTGCTTGTCAACTGGGCAAAAGCAAGAAGCATACTCACAAACCCAAAACTGTCAACACCATCATGAAAGTTCTTCACACTCTTCACATGGATCTATGCGGACCAATGAGAGTGCAGAGTATAAATGGGAAGAAATATGTTCTTGTGGTGGTCGACGACTACTCACGGTTTACATGGGTGAAGTTTTTGAGAACCAAGGACGAGACTCCAGAGGTTATCATCAAACTTATCAAACAACTACAAGTAAGACTCAACAAAACCGTCAGAATCATCTGGACAAACAATGGAACTGAGTTTGTTAACAAACAACTTATTCAATTTTATGAAAGTATCGGCATAACTCACCAGAAAAGTGTTCCACGCACTCCTCAGCAGAACGGCGTTGTTGAAAGACGAAATCATACTCTTGTGGAAGCTGCACGAACCATGCTAATATTTTTCAAGGCGCCGATGTTTCTTTGGGCAGAAGCAATTGCCACAGCTTGTTACAACCAAAACCGATCCTTGATACATACTCTTCACAACAAAACTCCTTATGAGCTGATACATGGCAAGAAACTAGATCTTTCTTTTCTGCGAGTGTCTGGTGCTCTATGCTACCCGAAAAATGACAGTCAGGATCTCGGAAAACTAAAGGCTAAAGCAGACATTGGATTCTTCGTTGGGTATGCACCAGATCGCAAGGGATACTCAATCTGAAACAATAGTACTCATTCGGATTGACCCCATTCTGAAGCATTTGATTCCCCGTCTGTATACCCATAGCATTTCCTTGCTGATTCCCGATAACCTCAACCATTTGACCTTTTTGTCCCATATTTAACTGAATGGTGTCAGTGTATGATGAAGTCCATTGGTTTTTGTTATGTGGTTTGATGCTTAATGCCCTGTATACCGAAGCAAAACCATTTGCCAAAGCAGTTGAGAATTCGTCTTGGTGAGATGCCATTGATGATGACTGTATGATAAAATGGATACAGGATCGTTGCAACAAAGTAGGAGATGTTGTTTTTGTTAAAGGTTAAACGTGGTTGTGGTTGTGAAGCTTTGGTTTGTTGATGATGATCGTTTGAAGTTGTAGGTGAAATTTTGGTCTGGAAACTTAAAACCTCAATAACTTCATTTTGGAGCGTTTTCAGGCCTCGGTCTCACGGTCGTTTTGACAGGTAATTCGCTGAAAACGGAGTTACGGTTCAAAAGTTATGACCTTTTGAAGTTTCACAGAAGTACGAGGGCCAAAACTGCCAAATTTGAAAGTTTTCTTAGGCTGCTGGAAGGTACAGGGACTGAAAATGTCAATTCTGAAAAGTTAGTTTTGTCCGATATCGCAGTTGCAAGCTTGTCCGATATCGCAGTTGGCCAAAGATCTCGGACAGAATCTGAAATGCAATAAAACCTGAAATGCGATAACTATTTGAGGTCCAATTGCGATAACTATCGCGTTTTGAAGTGCGATAACTATTGTGAAATGCGATAGAACAGAATAGGCTGAAATGCGATAACAAGTGTCAAATGCGATAAAACTGAACTATCTCAATTGCGATAACAAGTGTCAAATGCGATAAAACGCGCTGTTAGAGCCAAATGCGAAATTTCGTCTCAATTGCGATAAGATCTGACCATTCTGGAATTGCGATAAACAGGCTGAAATGCGATAATTCGTTGCTTTTCTCACAATTGCGATAAAACGCCACTTTTGTTGACTTATTAGTACCTTCCCACGTGATATCTTATTTCCCTGACAACTTTTCACCTAATATCAACCTTTCCTGACCACTTTTACCACTTGGACCAATATTATATCAAAGATATTATACAAACACCTCAAATAATTCTTTCTTGAATTATTTCGATCAAAAGAACCAAGAACAACAATAAAAATCTTCCAAACCAAGTTGTTCTAACATAAAATAACCACAAACTTACTGCCTTTGATCTTCAACCTTGCATACAGTAGCCACCAAAGACACAAAGGTCCACGTTTTCCAAATAAAAACGCAACACAAATGTATTTTGCAACAAGATTCGAAGACAAGAACTCCTACCTCGAAGCTAGGCTGTTGATACCACTTGTTGTGACTTGAAATCCTACTTTATCATACCCATATACTGTGGAGATCGAATGGCACTAGAAGAATAAGAAGAGAATAAAGAATAATAGAAAGAAGATAGAAGATGATGTGGTGGCAGTAGAGAAACTGGAAACTGTGTATGTTAGATTGAGAGAAAGATACAAGAAACACACACACTCTCTCTAAAGCACACTTTGCTAAATGAGAGAGTGTTTGGTTATATGTGTTGGCTGCCATCAAGCAAGGCTTGATGGGCTTTACATATTGGACTATGATGTGGGCTTATATGTTGCACTACACATATAATATAAGATGCTATCAATACTAATGCTATAAGCCCACTTTACTTAATACATATTATACATGATACTAACGTTCAAAGCTACAAATGACCATCACTTCCAAAGTAGCATAAATTAAATGCTAACAGATACCGAATCTACAACAAACGAACCCGACAAATTATGGAAACCATTCACGTGACATTGGATGAGCTGACTGAGCAATAGGCTCCTGGACACACAAGTCCTGGACCCGCACCTAATCTTTTGTCTCCTGGACCAATTAGTTCAGGTCTTGTACATCATCCCACTCCTGCAGTTCCTTATGTACCCCCTACGAGTGAGGAGTTGAAGAATTTGTTTGATATGATGTTTGATGAATACTTTGAGCCACCAACTGTTGATACTACAACTCAAGCTCCACCTTTACCTCCAGTTGCTGATGCTCCAATTCCACACAACTCAGATGGTCCATCTGTATCTGTCTCAATTAGTCAAGACGCACCACATTCCAGTCACTCACCATCATCATCGAATATTCAATCTCCTTCGGTACAACAAAGCTCTGCAGTTGATAATTCTTTAGATGTGAATCCTTTTGCTCCTGCTGATGATGCTCCATTCGTGAACATATTTGCTCCTGAATCATCTAATGATGCATCTCCTTCAGGGGATCCTAACATGGCTACATCAATTCCCTATCCTCAACCACATGAACATCTCAGAAAATGGACCAATGATCATCCGATTGACAACATCATTGGAAATCCTTCTCGTCCGGTATCCACACGAAAGCAACTTGCCACCGATGCATTGTGGTGCTTCTTTAATTCCGTACTATCCAAAGTCAAACCCAAAGACTTCAAAGATGCTATGTCCAAAGACAGTTGGTTTAATGCAATGCAAGAAGAAATTCATGAATTTGATCGACTTGAAGTATGGGAATTAGTACCACCTCCAAATTGTGCAATGATTATCGCTCTAAAGTGGATCTTCAAAGTGAAACTCGATGAGCATGGTGATGTTCTGAAAAATAAGGCACGGCTTGTTGCAAAGGGGTATCGTCAAGAAGAAGGCATAGACTTTGAAGAATCATTTGCACCGGTTGCTCGAATTGAAGCCATCAGAATCTTTCTCGCTAATGCTGCCAGTCAGAATATGACAGTCTACCAAATGGATGTAATGACAGCATTCTTAAATGTTGATTTGAAAGAGGTAGTCTATGTCAGTCAACCTGAAGGATTTGTGGACCCTGATCGTCCTACTCACGTCTATCGCTTGAAGAAGGCCCTCTATGGCCTAAAGCAGGCACCTAGGGCGTGGTATGACACTTTGTCTAAGTTTCTTCTGGCAAACAGATTCTCCAAAGGTGTTGTTGATCCTACATTATTCACTAGGAAAACGGGCAAACATCTACTTCATATTCAGATCTACGTAGATGACATTATTTTTGCCTCCTTTGATCCTATGGAATGTGATCAGTTTTCTAACGAGATGAGTTCTAAGTTCCAAATGTCTATGATGGGACAAATGTCGTTCTTCTTAGGCTTACAAATCTCTCAATGTCCCGGAGGCATCTTCATTAATCAATCCAAATATGCAAATGAAATTTTGAATAAATTTGGATTTGATTCAAGTGATCCTGTTGACACTCCTATGGTTGAGAGATCGAAATTGGATGAAGACCTCTCTGGGATCCCTGTTGATCAAACCAAGTTTCGAAGTATGATTGGATCCCTAATGTATCTCACCGCTAGTAGGCCAGATCTCTTGTTCGCAGTATGCATGTGTGCTCGGTACCAGTCTAAGCCCACCAAAAGGCATCTGGAAGCGGTAAAGCGGGTCTTTTGATACCTTTAAGGGACTATTCACATGGGTCTCTGGTATCCTAAGGACACCGCCATGGCACTCACGGCCGATGCAGATGCAGACCATGCGGGGTGTCAAGATACTCGTCGAAGTACATCGGGAGGTGCTCAGTTTCTGGGAGAAAAGTTAGTAAGCTGGTCATCTAAGAGGCAAATGAGTACATCTATATCTTCCACAGAAGCTGAATACATTGCCATGTCTGCGTGCTGTGCTCAAATCCTATGGATGAGATCTCAACTATCGGACTATGGCTTTGCATACAACAAAATTCCTCTGTATTGTGATAACAAAAGTGATATAGCTCTTTGCTGCAACAATGTCCAACACTCCCGATCAAAGCACATCGATATCCGGCATCACTTTATAAGGGAACAGGTTGAGAAAGGGGTTGTTGAACTTTACTTCGTGAGGACTGAGTTTCAGTTGGCTGATATCTTCACTAAGGCACTCCCAAGAGAACGGTTTCAATTTATTCTCCCGCGACTTGGCATGAAGAGCTTGACGCCAGAAACCCTCAAGTGTCTTCAAGAAGAAAATGAGGAGTGAGGGATTTGCTTCATGTATCCTTGTATATATTTTAAACCAAAAAGAAAATAGAAAAATATAAAACCTATAAAAACCATAAAAAATAAGAAAATCACAAAAATACCAAAAATAGTTCCTCTAGGCATGTCTTCTGTTTATCGATAACATTTATGGTCTTAGAAATGTCATTCAATAATGACACGGGACTTTAAATGAAGCTCGAGCAGAAGTTAAAATGAATTGTTAAAGCATGTCATGTCGGCTTGCAGTTACTTCAGACTGTAACCCGTTCCTCATTTTGGGGAAAGCTCGTCGCCAAAAAGACGGCTGTTCCTCCCACTGGGTGATGTTCACCTGGGCATGGATTACTTTATATCCATGTTTTCCTTATTTGGTGTACGTTTCAGTGCATCATTTCTCGTATAAAAAGAGAAGTCTTCTTTACGTCACAAATACTTTTCCATCTATGATTCTTCAGGAAAGTATTTGGGCTAAACTTGGTGGTACCATGAATTTTTTTTAATATCAATCAAAATTGAATTTTTCATAAAAATCTATCACTCAATCAATGACTACAACACTTTAAATAGAAAACGGGTCATCGATTGAGGGGGAGAGCGATTTCAAAATTTTTATATCATCAAAACAAGTCACTTTGTACATAATAAGCAGTGAATTTTATGATACTTGTTGTTATGTGTCAGTGTATGATATTTTAATTCAAATATCTTTCAAACTTATCATACCTGACACTAACATTCTCCCTCATTAATTGAGGGGGAGCATTAGTATGTTCCATTATCAACACATATTAAACCTGACCACATTTTTTCCCATATTTCTAAACTTATTTAAATCAATTGGGATCACAAAATCTCAAAAGGTTTGAAATTTCTGATCGGGGGAAAGAATGGGATTTAAATATGCAATATGATAAAAATGTGATATTTTGGACTTAAATGTAAGCTCTCCCATATGTGCTAAACTCTTTTTATATCAATGCACATATTGAGGGGGAGCAAATGGTTTGAGGTGACAAAAAGGATATGGCATCTCTTGTGTGCGCGACTCAGACTTCACCAATGAATTGACGAAACAAAAACTGTCATTAATCGAAAGGGCTTGTCCTGGTCGGGTAATAATTTCAAGCTGGTCTAACCAGTGATGTAAGCGTGTCTCGAAGAGGACTTATCTGAGCAGAGTGTACCGTTTCGAGAAACTTTATGTGGACTTGACCAGGCCCGGTAATAATTTCAAGCTAGTCTAACTAGTGATGCAAGCGTGTCTCGAATCAGTCATGTTCACTGAAAGTGGATCAATTCAAAAAGTGCAAACTCTACCTAAAATGTGCAAATTTATAATAAAAAACATCTAAGCACATGTTAAGGGGGAATATTTGAAAATTACAAAACTCTCAAAGTGTTAGCAAAATGTGTTTTATAACTATAAACACTTTGAGAAATTTATCAAAGATTTGGTTGACGGCAACATAGGATAGTCATGAAGTTATAAGGTGGCCAAGGTTAGGAAAACCGTCATATGATCCGCCAGAGCCGGAGGGATCTACCCAAGGACAATACCGAATAGTTAGTATTAGAAAGTCCTTATGTATGATTATGGAAAAAGGAGTAATATGAGAAAGGATAAAGAAGGGGTTGAAGAATTAAAAAGAAATGTAATGAGAAAGGGTGAAAAGAAATAGCCCTCCAAATATTCAACCTTAGGGCAGAAATCGGGTTCAATTCGTATGCTACTGGTTGTTACTAAGGTGACGCCGGTATTGAAGACAAGACGTCATGGACCCAGTGACGCACTGCACTAAACCTTCTAACCACTCAAGTTCTCTTAAAAGGACTTGTTTCATTCTCACGGGGAACCCTGCATAATCTATCGACCACTCATTACGAGTCATGTTGATATTGAAACAGGAGACACCGCTCCAGTCTCCGACTACCAAAAATGCACTTATCGAGTCTAGAGCCACGAGATGCATCATAAGATCTCATAGGAACACATGTTACTTCTACCCTGGTTGTTCAACATTAAGGACACCAGTTGTAAACTTATGAGTCCTACACAGATCTTAGCAATTTGCGAGAACATTTATGAGGGAATTTACAAATGTAATTCTCAATGATTGAATGGAAATTCCTGCCAGGGTCAACATCAAACAGCTCTGAAAGCAGGTCACTTCGGTAATTCCTTGTGGATTACGCTTAGTGGTCGCGGCGGTTTCAAACGGTCTACAATCGTGGAGTGAACTCCAACGACTCACCTAATCGTTGATGTACTTCGGTAGATCTTGTATGTCCTCTCGGGGGTATCCGATTCAGGAACGGCCTTGGCAAGGATTAGAGAAAGTTTTCACACTATGCTGTTAACAATCTTGAAATCCAAACCTATAAGTGCCGGACGTTTTATTGCTAACTTTTGTATGCAAGATCCCTGTCGGTTGCAGCTGATTGCCGAAAAGATGCCGATCCATCACCCCATGCTCATACTTCACCATCATAATCAAAGAAATCATGATAATTGAAAGACTTTCAACACTGCTTTCGCAACTCTGATGCTGAAAATCATGATCCAAAATAGTGTGAGCATGTCGGTCCAAAGATCACAACATCACATGGAGACGATACTGCAAAAAGATGGCTTGGAGACGTACGTTGGATGATGACCTCAAAGAATCCTCAAAGATCATCCAAGACAAAAGAACAGTCATCAAAAGTTCACTGCTGAAAGTACAAAGATTAAAGCTTAGAAGAATCAAAGACTACGAGCTAGAAACTCTTATCTATGTAATAGAATACTAGAATTCAAAGTGTAATTTTCGGGGTGACCTCCCTTAGGGGGAGATTGTTAGGTATATAAATATTCACATGAAAGACTCGGTCACCCCGAGTATGGATTAACATTATGTAGCTCGTAGGTTTAATCATATTAGTTTAGATATCGTTTCACCATGGAGTCGGGTCGGGTCTTTACCCACTTTCAGCCCGGTCCATAGCTTACTAGAGGCGTTTTTATGTCTTGTATAAATAGCCCTTCCCACCCATGGGAAGGGTTAGAGCTTTCATTATTTTAATCTAATACACATAGTTTTCTCTCACTAGAAACTCCCACTTCTATATCTCTCTCTCTACAAATTCGGTCTAATCACATGTTCACGAGTGTGTTATGATTTCGTGTTACTTACAACTTATATTTTATGACGTATGTTATTCATGTTTATCTCATGACTTTATATTTACATGGATAAGTTTTGTTTTTTAAATAGCAATTGCCATAATTTAGTAGTTTTCTATTTTGATTTTAAAAAAAATAATCATATCCAAAATCGTTTAAATTTACAAAAATACACAATATGTATTTTGATTTTAAAATTTTAATAAAAATGTTTTGTTTGGTATTATTGATTTTTATGAATATCTAAAATACACAAATAGATAGAATACAAACACATAATTAACAAAATTCCTTATTGCTCTAAATCAGATTTGTCATTGCAATATAGTTCGACATTTTTCAATATAATCAAATTCAAAATTTCACATGCATTTTAAAAAAAAAATATATATCTTTGAAAAAAAGCTTTGTCATAATTTGGCTTTATGTATGATTCAAGGTTTGTGATCAATCAGATCCAAATTTAAACAAATATAAATAAAGTACTTTGCATGCATGCTCTAATAATGCAAAAAAATAAAATAAAAAAACAAATAAATAAATAAAAGAAAAATAAAAATAGAGTGATACTTTGCTAATACGTACTAATAATGCAGTTATAGTTTTGGTGGTATTAGGTCATGACTACCTTATGACTCTAGCACTGCCTTATGACTGCCTTAATAGTATCATTCATTGCACTATTTTTTTACACATCTAGCACTGCACATTGACTGCCTTTTGACTCTTGCACCAACCAACCCTTCACATATTATTTATATAAAGGCCTAAACAAAACCTCATTTTCATCTTACATTTGTAACAAAACTTACAACCGGAAAAAATGAGCAAAAACAAGAAACCAGGTATTGTCTTCAAATGCACACCCTCATTCCTTATATTTTTAATTTACAACCTTTTTTTTTTTTTTTTTTTTTTTTTTTTTTTTTTTTTTTTTGCAGAAATCATAACCATAAGCAGTGATTCTTCTGAATCATCTTACCCAATGCCATGGTCTAAGTATTTATGCTGAGCTGCAAATGTATCAACAAAAAAATGCTAGCATGAATCCAACCCCCAACCATACTGCAAAGCAAGCTTTTGCTGATAGGATTAAGGTGCTAGGCATGGCAAATAAGGAAGCATGTGATTTACTTGGTATCAAGCCATTTGCTCCCAAAAAACGCACAGATGAAAGTGCCAATCAAAAAAGGAGGGGAAAAAAAATAGATGGTTTAGTATGTATGTTGTAACATCATGGTTTATTATGTATGGCTTAAATATGGCTTAAATGCAATTAAATAACTCTGATGTAACCTGTCACATACTATTGAGTGAATATGTTTTCTAATTTCTAACCCATGCATGCATGCAAATGCAATCACAACTAACTTTCCTTGTAAACACATTTATCGAATTGACATAAACGACGAGATGATGATGATGATGATGATGATGATGCAGATTTAGAATGTTATTCTTTTGATGAATTACATTTGGCATATTCATCATAGTTTATTGAATATACTGTATTAGTTTTTATATATGTATTTGGATTTTAAAATTTAAATAATTAAAGTATATATAACATATCAAATTATGATTTAATTATTGCTTCACAAAACATCAAGGCATAAAATTCGGAAAATTTGAAGATAAATATGTACATATAATATATATTTATATTTTATATTTAGTATCAAAACATATTTGTTCCAAAAATATATTCGACAATGCACTCTATAAATAAAGGTATATTGAATGTAAATCGTTAAACCAAAACATAATATTCAGCGAATCAACAAACACGAACGATGTTGACACCTAAATCAACGAATGATAAGTTCAACAGAGATGTAACAGTAATCACTATATCAGACGATGAAGAGGTATGAGGTGTGTTTTAATTAAGACTAATTTGTTTATAATTGTATTAATCTATGTATGTCGGTATTCATGTTTTAATCAAAATTAGTACATTAATTATGTGTTAAATTAAACTAACTGTATAGAATATCAAATACGTACTAACACTTTCGCATGTTAATTATATGCAGGAAAACAAAAAAGAAGCAGCTAAAACCCACTCTAACCACTCAAACCATAATGATAGCTTCACAAAATATACACCATCCATTGTTATATCTGACGATGAAGAGGTATCACTAATAGGGTAAATTCGTATTATGTCAAACTCGTCAATCAGAAAATCTAATTATCTTTCTAATACTTGCAGGTTGTTCCATCAGATGATGAGGTATTATAACATACATGTGTTTATTATTATTGACAATTATTTGTGTTAGATTTACAAAATTAATTATAAACATAAAATATACAGATTTATGCTGCTGGTGTCAATGGTTATCGAACTACTCCAATTTGGAATCAGCAAAAACAAAACAAACCATATGTATACAATATATCTGATGATGATTTTGATTTACATGACACTGATAATGAGGTATTATATAAAATTTTAATTACGTAGTATTATGCATTGTAGTTAACATAAAATATTTATTAGTTTTTTATTTTTTATGCACTGTTTAGGTTGTTTGTTTGACACACAACAGTCGGAGATTGTCAAAGGCGAAATATGAGACCAGTAAAAACATATGCAAGTTTGATTATTCTGAATATGAATCTGATAATGAGGTATTTTTATTAAAATTTGTTAATATTTTATTATGTCAAACTCATCAATCAGAAAATCTAAGTATCTTTGTAATACTTGCTGGCTGTTATTTCAAAAACTCGCAAATGACGTAGGTTGTTCAAGAACAACAAACGTGTCAACACCAATGATGTTGTTATTATTCCATCGGATGATGAACAAGCACCAAAATTTGATACATTTAAAAAAAAATACTAAGCACAGTAAAGCAAGAGAAACAATGGTATAAATTTACATTACAATATCATAAATTATCTTTGATCATGTATACATTATAACTTACACTATGTTTTTATATTATGAATTTGGAATTCTGTAAGTCTAATGATGAAGAACAAGTTGTCATAAAACGTTCTACAACATCACATAAGTCACAAAACACATTACATAGCAAATGTATGCTGATAGACGAGGATACATATGATGAATTTGATAACATCAATAGCAACAGCGATGATGGCGTTTGGACAAACATCAATGACTTGGAAGAACCGTTTTATGCTTTAGATGAATATAAACCGAAATATAATATCCTTGATAAAGAAATCATTGAAGACTTCCCAACAGGTTGTTTTTTCTAAAACAATTTTATAAACATTTGTAGTTGTAAAGTCTTTTAAATGCTGGAACTTTATACTTACATAATTTATTTTTGGATTTACACAGATGCTTACAAATATAGTGTATCAGATGAGGAATATGATAGAGAGATTTTACACAAGCGTAACATGAGTGACGATGACATGTGGGATGATATGGTTGATATTGATGGTAAAGTGCATGGTAAACATGGTGGAAAAAACTATATAGATGAAGAAGCTTGGGAAGTCGATTCCAATGCGTATAGTGTGAGATCGATACCTGATGACGATGATTTAGCCAGTTTTATTAATGACGCCTCAACTGATTATGAAACCACTGATGATGAGAATAATGATGAGAATAGTGAGATCAATCCTAAAGCAACCAAAACAGCTACATTGTAATTGCATACCATACTTGATATATACTAAAACAAGATACCAAATCCAGAATACATCGTTATAAATATGTGCTAAACAAACTAAACATCATTGTCTATACTTAGATACACATTAAACTAATCATAAACTTACCAGAACAACTTCTTTTTAATTAAATACAATACTTGATATATACTAAAACACTCAAATAGTACTAACTTTCAAATTAGTACTGGTCCTCTACACTTGGTACAGCAAAAATTTTTAAGCATCTGAGTAACCACTCTCCAAGCTATCTATGTCGGACATAATGTATTTATATAGATCCTATACGAAGGGGTGTATAACCTGTGTAGACCGCATCTACTGAACAATCCTCCATCATATCATAACGATCCATCCTATCTTAACCGACCTTCAAATGTTGTATTGCATTATACACAGGTTGCAGATTGCACATGCTACGAAATGTACAAATAAATATAAGACTTTTTACTACCCAGACATGGAAACCATAACCTAGAATGTGTACGCTAATTGCTATAATCAGTTTACAATACAATTTACCAAAATTGACCATTTTCTGAATACATTACACAATAATTTATTGACATTTTTGCCAATCTATGGAGGATATCCTAAACCTACCAGAACAACTACTTTTAAATTAAATACAATACTTGATATATACTAAAACACTCAGACAGTACTAACTTTCAAATTAATACTGCTCCTTTACACTTAATACTGCAAAAAATTTGTAAGCAACTGAGTAACCACTCTACAAGCTATCTATGTGGGACATAATGTATTTATATAGATCCTATAGGAATGAGTGTATAACCTGTATAGACCGCATCTACTGAACAATCCTCCATCATATCATAACAATCCAATCCCGGCTTAACCGACCTTCAAATGTTGTATTGCATTATACAGAGGTTGTATACCGCACCTACTACCAAATGTACACATAAATATAAGACTTTTTACTACCCAGACATGCACACCATAACCTAGAATGTGTACACTAATTGCTATAATCAGTTTACTATACAATTTACCAAAATTGTCTTCAAATCCTTAAAGAAATTCATTGATTTCATTGGTTGTTGTTTGCTTATATTTTTGCGGCTTCGAACTCAACCACCTAAAATCGCTATAGCGATCTATTTCACCAAGATACGTTTATGTGTATGTGCTTTGTGGATGAGTGTGTGAGAGGAAAAGTGAAACACACAATAAACTCTAAATATGTTATCATTTTCAATAATAAATATTAAAAATAAATGAAAAAAAAAATAAAAAAACGAAGATCAAATAGAGTACTAGAAACTAATCATTGATCAGTTAAACTACTTATATACATTCATAGATATCAAAGTTCATTACAAAACAACCACTAATATCATCATCTACTTGAAACTAGCATAAACCCATACATATCAATCAAAAACCCATAACAGACAACCAAAAGAACATAATCAATCATGAGCTAATCAAACACATCCATGATGCTAATATGATCCTCCTTTTCAGAAAAACCACCAGGGACTTCAATCAAGATAGCCGTTAAGGCCTCCAACCTCCTTCTCTCCCTGATTTGATCCTTCCTCAAGCACTCATAGGT
Organism: Artemisia tridentata subsp. tridentata; assembly: GCA_021014915.2. Classification (NCBI taxonomy): domain Eukaryota; kingdom Viridiplantae; phylum Streptophyta; class Magnoliopsida; order Asterales; family Asteraceae; genus Artemisia; species Artemisia tridentata. Next base: position 41,876,376 of record CP139509.1, on the reverse strand, counting down.
ATCCCAACCAGCTTCTTCATCATCGTGGTTAAGAGACCACACCTCCGCCATTCTCTCAGTGCGTATTTGAATCTTCCTTTCCATCTCATTGCAGCGCTCCCCAACCCACCTAATAAAAGCTTCATCTTCTGTGTGTTCTTGAACAAATAGAAACTTGAAGCATTCGTGAAGCTTTTGTGACCCAGAAAATGCTTTCAATTCATCGATTAGAGGAGTATCGGCGGCCATTATTTGATTGTTAGGTCAGAGAGGATTTTTTTTGATTTATAGAAATTACTAGAGATTATTAAATATGAAATAAGTACTAATGCAATATATATAACTAAACTGTATTGGAACTGAACAGGTTTTATCATTACAAAAGTTAACTCCGTCTTAATTCACACAAATGCTTTAGTTTCTCATGCACAAATATCAAATACGTCTTTGTCAAAAACTTTTGGAATAACACATAAAACACTTTCACTTATGATAAAAGATGCATAAACAAATAAATTTTGGCAGTATAACATAACTAACCCTCAAAGTTTGCTAATAATGATAATCAAGAAGCATGACAAGTCATACTAAATAGTACATAAAAAACAATAGCATAATCCTATTTACGTAAATTACAAGTCATGCCCGCCCATCGGACAGGCTTTGACACTAGTATATATATATACTAGCTTCATCGGGCGGGTTCACTTAGAAGTTTGATCATGTATAGATATTCTACACCAAACTTCAATTAATTAATTAATCAATGATTAAGAAGGCTACAATTATTACAAGAAGACTCATAATTTTCTTGTACAAACATATTGGCTAAAGCTGCGTCATTTTGCTTGTAGCTACCCCAACATCAAAGATTCATCCCCTTTTCTTTTCTTTCTCTATCACCATTTGTTTTCTTTCTCTTTTTACCTTTCTATCTTTATCATTTCCCACTTGCTCTTCTGGTAAAGTGTTTTTGGGATTGCTTATTAAAACTGCTTATTATTTGTTTAATTTGTCTGTATTGAAATAAGTGGTTTCAAGTAAATTATTCAAAAGTATCTTATGTCACTTGTAAATAATCATATAAGCAGTTTGAATAAGCAATCTAAAACACTTTTATAACTGCTTATCACGGAGTATCAAAACGCAATAAACATAATATATAAGCAGCTATGATAAGCAATCTCAAACACCCCTAATACAATACTTCAAAGTCATTAGTTAATCCTATCGAAACGTTCCACCAAACGTAGGTGTCCAGAAATCAACCGTTGTTTCATGTGTCACAGGAAACGTGCTTGAAACTGGCACTAAACATAGCCCGCGACTTCTTAAATCTTGTCTTGGTCCATCTGGTGGTTTGTCAGTTGCCTACACATGATACCCAAATTCAAAATAATCACATAAATCCGTATATGATCAAAAGATTAAATTTTTTATTACATTCCTACATACCGCCTGTTGTTGCATCATGGCAGCTCCATTTTTCATATATGGAGTACTTAGAACCTGTAAATAAATAAACAAAACTAGATGTAATTAATAATGTAACTTTGTAAAAGGTGGTTATATCATTTACCCAAAGGAGTTACATAGTCGTTTGCAATAACAATATGCTACAAAAAAATGGAAGTGCTAAAAAATACTTACACTAACTTGTTCATGTAGGAATTTAATGTATTCAATAGCTTCAGACAACACAGATGCCGTATCCGTCTGTAACAAAACGAGCAAGCAAATCAATACAAAACATGAATGAATGGAAGTTCATATAAAAAACTAGCTATATAACGAACTAACGAAGTAATTGAAACTTGGTTATTCTCCGGTACATATAATTCTTTACTTTCATTTTTTTCTTATAAATATTTTAGTAGTTTACGAGTAATGTGGCTCACTAATTAGCTTAGAGTGACCGATTAAGTAGATAGCCCACTTTACGTACTTAACCGGTCGCTCATAAATTGATGATCCACATTACATGTAAAAAGTAAACTAGTAGGAAAATCCAAATAATATTTGAAAGTAAAGATTTATAGTACCTGCCTGTCAATTTAACTTTATAAAAAAAACTACAAATTTCATACAAACAATCAAAAGATTGATCATACTTTTCCGAAAGGTGAAACTAATTGTTGGAGTGCAGTGATTCTGTCCCCCATCTTCTCTTTTTTCACCTGAAAAATCCAAACATAGATTTCTTTCATCTTTATGGATATCAAAAAAGAATCAATAAAACTTTGAAATGTTTAAAGATACTTTTTTAACCAATCATATTTATAGTTTCCTTATTAACTAAAAGTTTTATTTGTTAAAATATGTATGAAAGACAATACTTGGTTTGTAACTAATTACTGTTACAAGTATGTATGATGATTACACAAGCAATTCAAGACAAATGATAATACCTTAAAAGCCGCGGGTAAAGGTGATTGGTTTTCATTTCGGGGTCTTTTGGTTGATGATGATGATGATTCGCTAGTGCTTTCTTTCACTACTTTGGGTGCAATCTGTCACGGAAATAAGTTAAACTCTTAGCATAAAATTAAGAAAAAGAAAATAAATTTTTAGGGTTTGAGTGAAACCCTAGCTGTTGGTGGTTATTTTCATGACGTTTTGTGGTACCTTAGGTTTATCTTCAAAGGTTGAAGTAGGTAGTTGCATTTGCAAAGATGGGAAAAAGGGAGGCCGGATATCGTTTACACCTCCTGCCGATGGGTTCCAAAATCGTGCGTTGTTAGCAAAGTGCAGTTGGCTACCACTCATGTCAGCCAACTGCACTTTTGAAGGTGAATTCACGACAAACTCTTGAGGTTGAGGCGGAAATTTTGACCAATTAGATGTTGATAACTCCGCGCCACCTCCACCTCCACCTCCGTTACCACCTGGCATATTTATGCCACCATAGCTCGATTGATACAAAGAATAACTCATTCCTTGGTTTTGATCAAGACGTGATCCTGGTTGTTGTTGATTGTTATCTGAACCAAATAAACTTTGCATTATAGTAGAAGGACTTCCATATAAATCCATGCTTTGGAAGCTTGAATTTAGCCCTTGGCATGTGATTATGCTTTCGTTATCACTATCATGCATCGGTTGATCCAACTGAAAACCCCGAACATTTATTTGCTTAAAATCCGATGATGAGTCTTGTGAACTAGCCGAATACATCTTTTGTTGCCTCCATTGGTTATTTTCGAGCGGAAAATTGTCCGTGCTTGAGCTCAAACTATGATCTTGATCTTGAAGTGGATTACGAAAACCGCCATCACCTTTTTGATCTCCCCTACTAAAAGTATATATACACCAAAGTAAATAATTCCAACATGTAACTAGATACATATATTATATGATTATATTCCTTCATTTAGTGGATGAAAAAGAGAATAAAATTTTCATGATAAATATTGCAAAAAGATAAAGAAAGTTATCATGAAATATTAGTGGACATACACTAAAGCTTGATTCCAATCTAACGATTGTGGAAGTGATGGTGATGAAAGTCCCAACCCCATCATATGTAAACTCGTGCTCGCCCCGGTGACGACACCCATGCTAGTGGCGGTTGTGGTTGTCGTGGTGGCGGCTGTGGGAGCTTCGGAATCTTGGAAAAGATTAATAGAGTTGGAGACCGAAAGTGAATCCAAAGAAGGTCTTGTTCTTGAAGATGAATCCCACCAATTATCAGCCATGTCTCTTTAGCTTCACTTGAAGCTATCAAATAATTTATCAAATGAAATGAAAAGGGTTTTGATCGATCTTGGTATTTATATGTGGTTGAAGATTAAACAAATGAATGAAATGACTAGAATATGGTTGACTTTACATTAGTCAAATGAGAGGGAGTAGTAGACAACATAAATCCTTGTTGAAAATCAGATTTTCCATTAGTCATCTCTATCAATTCAAAATATTTCATTCTCTCTATTTTGTTTTTTTCCTTCCTCTTGATACTTTTCAAATATATGTGATTATATTAGGAGTTTTAAAAATTTACGAAATTTTCCTTTTAAATAGATGGAAATGGAACTTAAATATATTCATATGAAAATGTGTTTGGTTCACAATTTATAGCTGTCAGTAAAAAAAAAAGAAAAAAAAGGGCGAAATGTTATTTCCTACTACTTTCAAGTCTTACTAATTTTTCTACTTACAAGATCCTGACAAATGACAGAATTTACGATTTTGATGAAAACAGTTACCGAGTGAGAAACACATGTTATATTTTTGCATAGGTAGGATGATAAGTAGGAATGTGAAGTAAGAGGATATAGCAAAACTCACCTTTGGTTACTTTGGAAATATAGAAACGATCACGGTTTTTGCATCAAAGAGATTAAAGAATTGAAAGAACTCATCTTCAATCACATCAAACTACTATCATTTACTTGGATCTTTACTAGAGCCAAGAACACCTCTTTAAATTGGATTGCATGGTTCAAAAATCTTTGTAATGTTTTATCCTTCATTGTCTAATCTTGCTCCCTAGTTTCTTGCTAGGGTGCTCTAATATATACTTCCGTTCGGAACAAAGTTGCAGCGGCGTCAACTCGAGTTGATATTGTTTTCTATTTCACTTTTATTTGGTCATCCTACGAGGGAGACTAATTCTCAGTTACAGGTTGGGAATCCAGTTATATATGTTGATTTTAACTCTAGAATTCACTCGCTTTAAACATGTTTAATGTTATTTTCGGCTAGGCTGGAATTCTTGATTGAATGCTTCTAAACATGACTAAACCAATAAACATAAAAAGATTTGTGAGTTACATCAAGCCAGATATATATATTATTTGAGTGAACACAAAAAAGATAACACGTCATATCAATTCTGCTTTTGCTTTGAATATAACTCTTTATATATACAAAATTACAAATATATAAACAGATGCTAATCAAGTCACATATATATCATCGTATTTAAAGTCCCCAATATGTATGCGTATTCAGATAAAAGGTGTTTTCCATGCTTTATTAGTCATGTTGCAATCGATCTATTCAATTTGTTTTCTCTGAAAGTTACATTTTAACAATCTAGATAGGAATCCAAGGCTAGGAATTACTATCGCGTTAACCTATTTAACTATTCAGTAAACCGTGCTCTCTGTCTATATATATACTAAGTCACAGTTTTTTTTTTTTTTTTTTTTTTTTTTTTTTTTTTTTTTTTTTTTTTAATGTTTTCAACAGATTTCTGTAAGTGTTTTACTAACAGCTATTAAAAAGCATGACTGATAAAACTGAGAAAAAAGAACGCAAAAATTAAAAAATATCACAAATTTGCGAAAAGAAAGAGAAGTCTTGTAAACACTTAGGGTGCGTTTAGTTGGAGAAAAAATTCTTTTATTTTCTATCTCTAATTTTATAGAAATTTGGAAGGGAAATTTATTTTCAAAAAAACATTTGAAAATATAGAAAGCACATTTAGTTGATGTTTGTATTTTTTGTTTTAAAGAAGGGAATAGAGGGTCTTACGTTACAAAGGAAAACAATGTAACAACAAAAATTTGTTTTGTAATTTGTTAAGCTAGGAAATAGGTGTTGTGAATACAAGATTGAGGGAATGAAAGTATTGTTTATTGATAATAATGTAGAGAATACAATAGAGTATATATAAGATAATATTAGGGCAAAAACCCTAATAGCTAATTGGGCCATGGGCCTCTATTTAGTTATATGGACATCCACAATATAATGATCCATAACACTCCCTCTTGGATGTTCATATTGTTAAATACACTTAGGAATTGCTGCCTCCTTAAAAACCTTGTCAGGCTAACCCAGTGGGACAAAACCATGACTAAGGGAAAAAGAGTGCAGCGTGTATTATCTCCCTCTGATGACTATATCACTTGAGCTCTTTGAGTCGACGCATCCCAATGTTGTGACTTAGTTTCCTAAATGTTGAGGTAGGAAGTGCCTTGGTAAATAGATCCGCTAAATTGTCGCATGAACGAACTTGTTGAACAATAATATCACCATTCTTCTGTAAGTCATGAGTGAAGAAGAATTTCGGTAGAATATGTTTCGTCCTATCACCCTTGATGTAACCTTCCTTAAGTTGAGCAATACAAGCTGCATTATCTTCATGCAAAATTGTTGGCGCCTCCTTCTCTGAAGAATCCCTACATGATCTACGTATGTGTTGTATCACACTTCTTAGCCACACACATTCTCGACTTGCTTCATGTATTGCTAGAATTTCTGCATGGTTGGATGAAGTCGCTGAGATTGTTTGCTTAACTGAACGCCATGAAATTGCTGTTCCTCCACTTGTAAATACATATCCAGTTTGAGATCGACCATTGTGAGGGTCAGACATATATCCCGCATCTGCAAAACCAACTAAACTTGTATTCGATGGGTTAGTGAAAAATAACCCCATATCCTTTGTACCTTGAAGATACCGAAATATCTGTTTTATTCCATTCCAGTGCCTCTTCGTGGGACAAGAACTATATCTTGCTAATAAATTTACAGCAAATGCTATATCCGGTCGTGTATGACCAGCAATATACATTAAACCTCCAATAGCACTTAAATATGGAACTTCAGGACCAAGAATTTCCTCATCAGCTTCTTGAGGTCGAAATGGGTCCTTTTTAACATCAAGTGTCCTAACAACCATTGGAGTACTTAGTGAATGTGATTTATCCATATAAAATCTTTTCAACACCTTTTCGATATATGCTTCTTGATGCACAAGGATTTCATTCTTAAGATGCTCAATTTGTAATCCAAGACAAAATTTTGTCTTTCCAAGATCTTTCATTTCAAATTCTCTCTTTAAGCACTCAATAGCCTTAGGAAGTTCACCAGGAGTTCCAATTATATTCAAATCATCAACATACACCGCAATTATAACATATTCCGATCCGGATCTTTTAATAAAAATGCATGGGCAAACAGAATCATTCTTATAGCCTTCCTTTAACAAATATTCACTAAGACGATTATACCACATTCGTCCCGACTGTTTTAACCCATATAGAGATTTATTCAACTTAATTGCATATTTTTCTCGAGAACTATTTTTACATGATTCAGACAGTTTAAACCCTTCAGGGAGTTTCATGTAAATTTCAGTATCTAGTGAGTCATACAAATAAGCTGTCACTACATCCATTAGACGCATATCAATTCCTTCTTGTATTACCAGACTAATCAGATAGCGAAGGGTTGTTGCATCCACCACAAGAGAATATGTCTCCTCATAGTCAATTCCAGGTCTTCGAGAAAATCCTTGTGCAACCAATCGAGCCTTATACCTTGTGATTTCATTTTTCTCATTCCTCTTTCGAACAAAGACCCATTTATATCCAACAGGTTTGATATCATTAGGTGTTTGGACTATTGGTCCAAATACTTTTCTCTTCTCAAGAGATTTTAACTCTGCCACAATTGCGTCTTTCCATTTTGGCCAATCATTTCTATTTTTGCATTCTTGCATAGATTTTGGTTCTTGATCCTCATCATCTTCCATTATTTCTAGCGCTACATTATATGCAAATGTATCGTCGACGTCGATTTCACTTCGATTCCAAACTTTTCTAGACATAACATAGTTTATTGAGATCTCTTCATTTTCAGGTACCTGTGGTTCTTCTTGAACCAACATGTCTAGTGTCTTTTTAGGAGACCCTGGCGTTTCTCTTTCCTCGATTATACCATCTTGAATATTTGCTCCTTTTTTCTTTCGAGGATTTTTATCCTTGGAATCGACTGGTCTACCACGTTTTAAACGTGCATTAGATTCTTTGCCTATTTGAGGTTGTCCTTCTTGGACATTAATTTTAATTGGAGCATTAACAGCTGGAATATGTGACTTTGTCACTTTCTTTGGGTCAGTAAATGCGTCTGGTAACTGATTTGCTAATCTTTGTAAATGAATTATCTTTTGAACTTCCAATTCACATTCTTTAGTTCGAGGATCAAAATTATTTAATGATAATTCTTTCCAACTTATTTCTTTTCCCAGCTGTCTTATCTCTCCCCCCAATGTTGGAAACATTGACTCATCAAAATGACAATCATCAAATCGAGCTGTAAATAGATCCCCCGTGGATGGCTCTAAGTACTTAATTATTGAAGGTGAGTCATACCCAACATATATTCCCAACCTCCTTTGAGGTCCCATCTTTGTGCGTTGTGGTGGAGCAATTGGAACATATACCGCACAACCAAAAATCCTTAGATGGGAAATATTTGGTTCCTGACCAAAAACCAACTGTAATGGGGAGTAAATATGATAACTTGTTGGCCTTATGCGAATTAATGTTGCTGCATGTAGAATAGCATGAGGTACAGGATGTTCAACACTTATCCCAATAGACATACAATAATCATTAAATGCTTGAGATGTGAACTCACCAGCATTGTCCAAACGAATTGTCTTAATTGGATAATCTGGAAAATGTGCTCTCAATCTAATTAATTGTGCAAGTAATCGCGCAAACGCCAGATTGCGACTTGATAATAAGCACACATGTGACCATTTAGTCGATGCATCAATCAAAACCATAAAATACCTAAATGGTCCACAAGGTGGATGTATTGGTCCACATATATCCCCTTGTATCCTTTCCAGAAAATTAAGTGATTCATGTTTCACTTTAGTTGGTGATGGGCGTGTAATAAATTTTCCTTGTGAGCAAGAAACACATGTAATATCCTTACTTTGTAGGATTTTATGATTCTTCAAAGAATGCCCTTTTGAATTTTCTATGATTTTTCGCATCATTGTTGACCCGGGATGTCCCAGCCGGTCATGCCAAACAATAAAATTCGCACGGTCCATAAACTGGTGGTTTATGACTGCGTTTGATTCAATAGCACTAATAAGAGTGTAATATACACCGGAGGAAAATGCGGGTAATTTCTCTAGTACATGCTTTTTACCCGAAATCATATTTGTAATGTGAAGGCACTCAACATGTCCTTCATTAACTGTCTCAATATGATATCCATTTTTACGAATATATTTAAAGCTCAACAAGTTCCTTTGAGACATGGGGGAAAATAATGCATTATCAACTTTAAATTGTGTTCCGCCTGGTAATAAAATACTTGCCACGCCAAAACCTTTAATTAATTTGGCGCTACCAGATATAGTGCTAACATTTGATTCTTGTAATTTCAAATATGAAAAATATTTCTCTTTCTTAAGAATTGTATGAGTAGTTGCACTATCCACAAGACATATATCTTCGTCATCGATCATTATACGATCCATGGGCTACGTTTTCTAAAATATAAAACAGATATACACAATTATTGACTACGTTAATGAAATAAATACACATAAACCCACTGATCAATACAACATAAACATGTAATATAAATATATATTATCTTTAGTAATGGGCTACGTGTATTTGATTCATTCTCAACATCCCCTTTGTTATTTACTTTATTTATATTACACGTTAATAGAAACAAGCAGGAACTATGTAAAAGTGCAAGATCATCACTTAAGTGTATAAAGAAACAGATAAGGTGCATCATTGCCTACGAATCATGTGGGAGTTGTGTATAATTTATATTAGTAATATCATAAATATTACACATAACGAAAGAGAATAAATTTTAATAAAGATATTGCATAGCCATGAATAATAAGAATCCAAACGTAATGAAGTCAACCAAAGAAAATCCCAAACAAATAAAAACACCGAATGAAAATCCCAAACAAAACATTTAAAAGTAAATTATTCATGGCTTCAAACTACTAATCACTCATTTGCTAGGAAATCCCCAACCTCCAAGTGGGTTGCACCAGCATCATCATGGTTATCATTGTTGTCATTGTCATAGACAAGATTTGCTTCTACCTTGATTCCTTTATTCTTAATAGACTTTTGATAGAGGTCCACCAGATGCTTTGGTGTACGACATAATTTTGCCCAGTGATTAAAACTGCCACAACGATAGCATGCATCATTGGCTACCAAGGCCATTGTTGTGGCCATATCTTTTCTTCCTCCTTCATGCTTATTAATCTTTCCTTTATCTTGCCACTTCTTGTGGCCATTGTTGTTCTTAAAGTTAACACTATGATTAACAGCATGATAATTACCTCTACCATTGCCACGCCCTTGACCACGACCTCGACCAGAACCATAACCTCGACCAGAACTATAACCTCGTCCACGTCCTCGTCCACGGTCATAACCACGACCACGACCTCCATTGTGATAAGTTGTCACATGCGCTTCCAATAAAGGAGCGGTACCAGTTGGACGATTATCATGATTTTTCATTAAAAGCTCATTATTTTCTTCGGCCACAAGTAAGCATGAAATTAGGTCACTATATTTAGTGAATCCTTTGGCTCGATATTGCTGTTGCAATAGTATATTTGAAGCATAGAATGTGGAAAAAGTCTTTTCCAACATCTCGGCATCACTAATTGAGTCACCACATAATGGCAATGTGGAGGTAATGCGATGCATGGTCGAGTTAAATTCACTCACTGTTTTGAAATCTTGGAGCCTTAAGTGAGTCCATTCATATCTTGCCCTTGGCAAGATGACCGTTTTCTGGTGGTCATATCGGTCCTTTAACTTATTCCAAAGGGCTAGTGGATCTTTTATTGTGAGGTACTCAGTTTTTAAGTTCACATGGAGGTGATGTCGTAAGAACAACAATGCCTGGGCTTTTTGCATATTAGTTGTTTCTTTTCCTTCGTGGATTGTATCCACAAGCCCATGTGCATCCAAGTATGTCTCGGCTTCCAACGCCCAAGACAAATAATTTTTTCCGCTTATGTCTAAAGCCACAATAGAAAGATTTGCAAGTTTTTGCTCCATGATAACTATACGTTGACATTAAATACGTGTTAAACAAAACACATAAACAAAACACCGGGTGAAACAAAAACAAGTAAAATATGTACATGAGATAATATACTTCGATCCATGTTTGGTTAATTTAAATTATACTAAACTTTAAGCAAATATAATAAGCTATATAAAATAATTACGGCAGAATGCACATATTAAATCATGTTACGCTTATAATTAACATATTTTCAATAATAACATATAATAAGAATATAGAAATAATTACACGGATGGTCCTTGTGGTTTACCCAGATTGCATGTTTGGGTGCTATTTCAATTTATTTACGCCAGAGGTACCTAATTTGGCAAACGTTGCACGAGTTTGGTCCCTATCTTGGATGGGCGTTATCTTTCTCAGTTAAATGTTTGCATCGTTAGTCCCTCCGTTAGTTTTGTTTGTATCGTTAGTCCCTCCGTTAGTATTTTCGTCTGACTTTTAACTTTTTCGTCCGATTCTTTACGTTTTCGTCTGAATTTTTACATTTTCGTCAGATTCTTTACATTTTCGTCCGAATTTTTACGTTTTCATCCGAATTTTTACGTTTTCGTCCGATTCTTTACGTTTTCGTCCAAATTTTTACGTTTTCTTCCGATTCTTTACGTTTTCGTCCGAATTTTTACGTTTTTCATCCGAATTTTTTCGTTTTCGTCCGATTCTTTACGTTTTCGTCCAAATTTTTACGTTTTCATCTGAATTTTTACGTTTTCGTCCGAATTTTTACGTTTTAGTCCGATTCTTTACGTTTTCGTCCAAATTTTTACGTTTTCATCCGAATTTTTACGTTTTCGTCCGAATTTTTACGTTTTCGTTCGATTCTTTATGTTTTCGTCTAAATTTTTACGTTTTCATCCTAATTTTTTCGTTTTCGTCCGAATTTTTACGTTTTCGTCCGATTCTTTACGTTTTCGTCCAAATTTTTACGTTTTCGTCTGTTTTTTTACGTTTTAGTCCGATTCTTTATGTTTTCGTCCAAATCTTTACGTTTTCGTCCAAATTTTTACGTTTTCATCAAAAATTTTACGTTTTCGTCCGAATTTTTACGTTTTAATCCGATTCTTTACGTTTTCGTCCAAATTTTTACGTTTTCATCCGAATTTTTACGTTTTCGTCCGAATTTTTACGTTTTCGTTCGATTCTTTACGTTTTCATCCAAATTTTTACGTTTTCATCCGAATTTTTTCGTTTTCGTCCGAATTTTTACGTTTTGGTCCGATTCTTTACGTTTTCGTCCAAATTTTTACGTTTTCGTCCGAATTTTTACGTTTTTGTCTGTTTTTTTACGTTTTAGTCCGATTCTTTACGTTTTCGTCCAAATTTTTACGTTTTCATCCGAATTTTTATGTTTTCGTCCGAATTTTTACGTTTTCGTCCGAATTTTTACGTTTTAATCCGATTCTTTACGTTTTCGTCCAAATTTTTACGTTTTCATCCGAATTTTTATGTTTTCGTTCGAATTTTTACGTTTTCGTTTGATTCTTTACGGTTTCGTCCAAATTTTTACGTTTTCATCTGAATTTTTACGTTTTCGTCCGAATTTTTACGTTTTCATCCGAATTTTTTCGTTTTCGTCCGATTCTTTACGTTTTCGTCCAAATTTTTACGTTTTCATCTGAATTTTTACGTTTTCGTCCGAATTTTTACGTTTTAGTCCGATTCTCTACGTTTTCGTCCAAATTTTTACGTTTTCATTCGGACGAAAACGTAAAAATTCGGACGAAAACGTAAAAATTCGGATGAAAACGTAAAAATTTGGACGAAAACGTAAAGAATCGGACTAAAACATAAAAAAACAGACGAAAACGTAAAAATTCGGACGAAAACATAAAAATTCGGATGAAAACGTAAAAATTTGGACGAAAACGTAAAGAATCGGACTAAAACGTAAAAAAACAGACAAAAACGTAAAAATTCGGACGAAAACGTAAAAATTTGGACGAAAACGTAAAGAATCGGACCAAAACGTAAAAATTCGGACGAAAACGTAAAAATTCGGATGAAAACGTAAAAATTTGGACGAAAACGTAAAGAATCGGATTAAAACGTAAAAATTCGGACGAAAACGTAAAATTTTTGATGAAAACGTAAAAATTTGGACGAAAACGTAAAGATTTGGACGAAAACAGAAAGAATCGGACTAAAACGTAAAAAAACAGACGAAAACGTAAAAATTTGGACGAAAACGTAAAAATTCGGACGAAAACGAAAAAATTAGGATGAAAACGTAAAAATTTAGACGAAAACATAAAGAATCGAACGAAAACGTAAAAATTCGGACGAAAACATAAAAATTCGGATGAAAACGTAAAAATTTGGACGAAAACGTAATGAATCGGACTAAAACGTAAAAATTCGGACGAAAACGTAAAAATTCAGATGAAAACGTAAAAATTTGGACGAAAACGTAAAGAATCGGACGAAAACGTAAAAATTCGGATGAAAACGTAAAAATTCGGACGAAAACGTAAAGAATCTGACGAAAATGTAAAAATTCAGACGAAAACGTAAAGAATCGGACGAAAAAGTTAAAAGTCAGACGAAAATACTAACGGAGGGACTAACGATACAAACAAAACTAACGGAGGGATTAACGATGCAAACATTTAACTGAGAAAGATAACGCCCATCCAAGATAGGGACCAAACTCGTGCAACGTTTGCCAAATTAGGTACCTCTGGCGTAAATAAATTGAAATAGCACCCAAAGGTGCAATCTGGGTAAACCACAAGGACCATCCGTGTAATTTTTTCAAGAATATAAAACCACTTTTTGTTAAATTATTATATAAAGAATTACTTATTAATATTGTTGTTCATTACGTGTTATATGTTGCAATTATACTTATTATAAATTTTATAAGCATGATTCAATTTAAACGCACATATAATAATCATAAAAGCATGTGCCATTGTTGTTTATGAAACAACAACAATAACGATCAAGTGTAATATCAACACTAAGCCATCATGTATGCAATTGATTAACGTGTACAACTAAATTTTGCATCTCAAACCAACCAGGCATGTATATAATCTATCATCATGAGATGTTGTATACTTCACTTTTTTTTTTTCTTTTTTTTTTTTCAATTAGCGTCTAAGATGTTTATGATAAATAGCTGATTACGTGTTGTGAATACAAGATTGATGGAATGAAAGTATTGTTTATTGATAATAATGTAGAGAATACAATAGAGTATATATAAGATAATATTAGGGCAAAAACCCTAATAGCTAATTGGGCCATGGGCCTCTATTTAGTTATATGGACATCCACAATATAATGATCCATAACAATAGGAAATTTGTTTTTTGTGGAGAATTTTTTGGAAATAACAAGATTTGAACTTTTTTTTTTTTTTTTTTTTTTTTTTTTTTTTTTTTGTTTTGTACAAAATATTTTGTGGAAAACATGTTTTCCTCTACCTAAACGCAACCTTATATTTTTGGTCACTTCATACGAGTTAGTTTGAAAGTTAGGTTACTTTTCTTTTTCTTTTTTTAGTTTATTCAACTAGTGATTGGAAGCCCAAAAAAATCAATTTTGAAGAACCACGTCCCATTTATACTTAATACGGCAATACCAAATATATGTATGTTCAAACTAAGCTTCAATTCGAAATAAGCCAAAACCATGTCGTCACACCTTAAAAAAACTCTGGTGATGTTTTCGGTTTGGAGTTGGGTTTTCAGGCAACTAAAGGATTTATAAGCCCTCTACGTGTTCATGTTAGGATTCCTACGGTCCAACACTTCACCAAGTCCAACATATAAGCCCGATTGAGGTTCCATTATAAAACCAATTCGTGATATTAGGAGTAGCTCACCAAGGTTATATGTTAACTTTGAGATTATAGTTCTATAGATATGAGATTGGGCTTGCACACCCAACAATCCTCCCTCAAACCAAAACCATCATTGCCTCCTTTCAATTATAGCCACGATCCCACCTTTTTCATATCGCCTATTTTACCATTGGAACACGCCGCCTTTTATCGGCTTCTTTTCAGTACAAGGTTTACCGAGATCCACTAATATCGTTGAATGAGGGTCTAACCAAGGGAACACCATCCACATCACCATTGGGCCCAACCGTAGCTCGAATACAATTTGTTAGGATTCCTTCGACCCAGCACACACCAGGTCCAACATATAAGCCTAATTGAGGTTCCATTCTAAAACCAATTGGACTTGGTGATAGAATAGAACCTCAATTGGAATTATTTGTTGGACTTGGTGAGATGGTCGGCGCATAAGAAATGTTTTACTCCCTCCATCTCAAAATAAGTGTCTAGTTTGACTTTTCAGAGTCAAACTGGTTCAACTTTGACTCTATATATATATATATATATATATATATATATATATATATATATATATATATATATATATATATATAGAGAGAGAGAGAGAGAGAGAGTCAGAGTTGAACCAATTCATTCATATATTTTACATCAAATATTATATAACACCCACAAAAATAGTTAATGTCAAAGTTGAACCAGTTTGACTCTGAAAAGTCAAAGTTGACACTTACTTTGGGACGGAGGTAGTATTAGTTAGTAAATGGATTTCACTTTTGATCAAAGTTGTTTCATGGTTCAATGATTCAAAGACTTCAAGTGTTGCGTTCAAGAATGAGTACTTGGTTTGATTTTAAAGGTCCAAGTCTTCCTCAAGTTTCAAGTATTGTTCAAGCTTCAAGTGTTGTATGTTTTAGGAAAAAATAATGTGTTCAAAGTCAAGTTTCAATAGTTATTTTGATGTTCAAGGTCAAGGACTGCAGTCGTATTAGGAATAGATTGGAAGCAGTGCATTCTTCTTTCACTTCTAAACTCAATATTCAATAAATAAATGTATATTACTATTTTGGCAAAAGAATTTAAGGGCCCGTTTGGTTGGGGTGTATGGGAATAAGACTATGACTTTGAAAGTCATTAAAGGTGTTTGTTTTGTGGACCCATGAATAAATTGGGTACTGTATATCATAGCCATAGATTTATTACCCACCAATTTGATGTCTAGGAAATCCATTCCGTGAGTCCCTTCTTTTCCACTACAAAATTCAAATATCTATACACTTTTTCATACCATATTTTGTCATACAAACATAAACAATCGTAATGATACACTTTTTCATATCCATTATCATTCTATCTCATACTAAATCCGATACCCATTATAATTCCTAGCAACAAACTCAACAGCCCCAAGAGATACAACAAATTCATCCTCATAATGGTCTATATTTGCCATTAGATTATTATCTTAAAGCGTGCCCCTTAAAAGGAAAAACAAATTACGTACTTCTATATGTAGAAGTTGTTATGCTTTTTCTTCGATGATAGCTTATTTTACTGAGGGTGTTTGTTTAGGGTATGTTTGACAAAAATAGATGGTAATGATGCTGGTGTTGTTGCTGAAAAAGATTATAAAAAAATATTATTTTTATAAGCTACATGAAGTAACCTTTAATTTAACAGAGATTACGGAAGGTTTTTTTTTTTTTTTTTTTTTTTTTTTTTTTTTTTAAGTTCTATCTGTCAAACAAAGATTATTTTTCAAATAGCTTATTTTTTTTAAAAATAAACATAATCTCTCCTTAATCTCATGTGCCAAACATAGCATTAAGCTTATCAAATTACTCTGTATGTCATTTTGGTTATGTTCACAAGCTTACTTTTTCCGGCTTATTTTGAGACTTATGTTTTATAAAAGTTTATTTTTGTTTGTTGTATTAAAAATAACATAATACAATAAGCTTATATAAACTCATAAGTTTAAAATAAACAGGAAAGAGATAAATTTGTGAGATATAAAGCCGATATCACATAAGCCTAGAAATAAGCTTAAAAAACACTCGCTTCAAAGCTTAGCAAAAATCAATAGATTAATCTAATAAAGTTACATTAAATATTAAAACAATTTTTGGATAATTTCAAATTTAATACTCTAAAAGGCACACAAAAAAATTCACTTATATAATTTGTTTTACTACGGAAATTATTAACGTCGAATATGAATGGAAGCCTCCTCATTGTATTGATTGTAAATCATTTGGGCATGCTCTTTTTGATTGTCCTAAATGTGTCAAGGAGACTGCTCGAAATGACATTAATGTGGCAGTCAAGGTGTCTAATCCGGTAGATAATCATGAAGAGGGCTGGCAAGAAGTCGAAAGAATAAAGGGAAGAGTGTGGCTGATTCGTCTCAATCTCGACCCATTGGTGGTGTTAGGCTTAACAAGCCAAAACCTAAGTTTTGGAGACCTATATCGACGGCAGTTACCAAGCAAGGTTCGGATCCTAAGGTTCAAAAAGAGACTTCTTCTTCTAATGATAAATCGGGTACGAACACTAACTCTTCCAATCCTTTTGATGTTTTGAATTTGTTGGGTGATGAGGGTGTTGATGGTTTTCCTCCGAATAGTAAGGAGAAGGAGCAGGCTACGGCTTCTAAGCCTAGTACTTCTTCCTCTCCTTGTACTTCTGCTTTGGGTGATTATAGAAGCACTAGTACTACTCATATTGTTGAGAAAATTGAAAAGCTTGAAAAGCTAATTATTAAGGGAAAGTTACTCTTGTGGATGATGATGGTAAACCTTTTAAAAAGGTTGATTCTTTAACTAAGGTGGGTAACCCATTCTCTAAGGTGGGCAATGTGGTAGTTTCTGATAGCGATGATGATGAAGTTTTTGATGATCACATTGGGACGTTGTATTCTTGAAGTGGAGGTAAGGAGCAGAGTCTTTATAAGCAATGGAAAGTGGATACGTGTGACGGCAACAATTATAATAATGATGATTTTGGCCTCTCTTCTGCACAATTAAAGGCTGCTGAAATTCAAGATTTTTGTCTTACCTAGGTTGTTTTATATTTTATTGCATAAATTGTATCTTTTTATGCTGGTTTTGGTTTGGTGGTCTAGTTGGTTGTAGCTAGTTGTCATTTATGATCTGTCATAAATGATTTAGTGGTTGTGTCAAGCGATTGCTTGCGGTTAATGTGGTACCTAAGCCACATTCCATTGTACTTAAACGTTTTTCTGGAGTAATATATTTTACCCGGAATACCATTTACCAAAAAAAAATAAAATTAGTGAGATTTAACGTCGCCATCAAAGAGTGTTTTTTTTAGGCTTCTCATCTAAACAACTACTCCGTGTTATTTATGCGTCGCCATATCCCAAATTCTTGATTGCACAGGCCTGGCCATATATGATTAAGTCGATCAGAAAAATCATTAAAACCCTTTCAAAATTGACCAAAGATTACGAGCAATATAGTGCAATAAAAAAAATGTGTTGATAGGATTTAATTCAGCCATAACAAAACCACACAAAGATTGAAATTAAGATTATGCCATGTTAAAGATTGAAATTAAGATTATACCATGTTTTAATCTAAAAAATTACTCATAATGGTTTGTGACTCTTACCATTAAAATAACTTTCATCAACGTCACATCAACCATCATTAAATCCGAACCCCGTTATGGTCTTAACATCACTCACTATGGACTTATACCATAGTTCCAACTATATAAACAATATATTTACATGCACACATAACCAGTGGCGGACCCAAAAATGTTGAGGACGGGGGGCAATTTTTTTTTATTATTATTTTATTTATTTATTATTATTATTATTATTATTGAAAAAAGTCGTCGTGCACTTATGGACATAAAAATAAGCGTAAAGAGTCATTGTGCACACAAAAATAAAGATTGAGATGTAAGGTTTTCCAACTATATAAACAATATATTTACATGCACACACCCCCATACTTTATATGTAGTTCCGCCCCTGCACATAACACGCTTGTGCTTTCAACGGTGACGCCCCTCAACGTTTGGAATGTAAGTGAGCCCTCCCACGTGTGACATCTCCTCCAGTAACAAGCTTCACGCACGACCGATCGTTCTCATGTGTGGGGATTCAAGCCTTTACACGCAGCCTAAGTATATGTTCTCGTTTATTTTTTCTTTATTATACATAAACTTTAAAATGATGCGTGTTGGATGTCTATCTATGATTAAACAAATAAGATAACATGTTGGTGAATTTCACAATCACTCTATGCTTTTTGACTCAATGATATTTACATGAAAATAAGATGGAATATTGCAAGAGGCGGCAGGTGATGGTGGTGGTGAGGTGACGTGGACTGTGGATGCAGAGGTGGAGCCAAAAAGTTATGATCGAGGGAACTAATTTCGACTATTTTTAGAAACTACATTATAAATCAGTTTGTTATGAAAACAAATTATGAAAATAGTCAGATATTTTAAAATTTTTACATTACAATTTTTTTCCGCTAAAAAACCGCATGTCCACTCTGCCCCTCTTGTCTCTGCCTCGTGAGGACGACTTTTGTCATTTAGTTACCTCACTAATCCATTTACTTTGTTTTGACTTTTTATTTATTTTAGAAAATAGGAAAAACAGTCAACGAATGGGCCCACACGCATGCGCGTGCTATTTTAATGGGTCCTTATGTTTACTCTTGTTTTTCAGAGCCTGAAGGTGACGCTTTTCTTTCTCTAACTTTTATTTTGAAACATACGAGTATCATGTGTGGAAGGTTTTAAATAGTCAACTGAACAGATAAACTAAAGATTACAACATAGTACATATACACCTGCTCATATTTGGTTTGTAAATCTATTGTTAAAAGTTATAAGGTATATACCGGCGGAACTATTGACAAAAAATGCATTTACGAAAATAAACTCGGATGAAACTTTTTTCATGTTTGTCAGTTTAATTTTAACCGGATAAATGGACGGATTTAAATGCCTTAATGCACGGATTCTTATTCGTATTGGTTTCTTTAAAAAAATAAGGTTGATCATGTTTGTTTATATTCGTTCATTAAGACATTAAACAAACGTGATCAAAAGAACATGACATAATGAAACAAACATGTAATATTTAGAAGGGTAAATTCCGACATTAGACCAGTCGCTCAACTTTTATACCTTTGCTAGACCAAAAAAAGTGCTCTTCCCAAACTAGACCGAGCGACTTGCGACTTTTTTACTTTTAATAAGAAGTCGCCAAGTGGCATGTACTTTTTTTGCATGTGTAAGCTATAAATGCGTGTCCTTTTTGAGCGACCTAAGTTAAGCGACTTGTGTGTACTTTGAGCGACCTTCTATTTTGTTATTTTCTAAAAAAAAGTTAACTACAGTTTTGGTCCTTGTGGTTTACCAGGTATTTCACTTTCAGTCCAATAGTTTAAAAAGTCTCGGATCCACTCCAAAACCCAACGACCCGTAACAAGTTCAGTCCATTTTTAACACAGTTAAAAAAAAAAAAAAAAAAAAAAAAAAAAAAAAAAAAAAAAAAAAAAAAAAAAAAACTCAATCTAAACACATTATCTTCATCACTATAAGAAATCACAACAACTCACACCCACTGCCACCGCCGCCACCACCACCACCCACCGCCACCACACCCTCCAATAACTCCCTCCAATCAAACTAATAACCATAGTGATTCCAGTTACCATACCAAACGCAACCTAAAATCTTCTCTCCACCATCGCCACCACCAAAACTCCATCGCCACCACCACCAAACCCTATAAAGATCCAAACACCACCATCGACACCACCAAAACTCCATCGCCTCCACCACCAAACCCTCATCACAACCACCACGAAACCAACACCAGTAGATTCGATCGGATCTGGTCAAGATCCGGCCAGATCCATGGTTGGTGGTTGTTGCCACGAAACTGAGATATCTTTTTTGTTTTCTTTATATGAGTACGAGTCTTGTTTAAGATCTAGGATAATATCATTTTCGTGTGGTTGTTCTTGTGAAGGATTTCGGGTTACTGTAAATCACGAAAAATGAAACTGAGATCTTTAAGTTTTTCATGTTTATTTCGGATCTTGTTTGATTTGGATGAGGTTGTTTGTTGAAGTTGTTTGTAGATGATTTTGTAAGTCCATGTTTACTGATGTATTAGTATTGCGAACCTTCTAGAAGGAAAAAAAAAAAACAGAGCTTATTTTGAGCAATCCATGGTATTGTGTGGAGTGGGAAATGAAAGAAAATGTGATGGTGAAGGGATAGTCGAGGGGGTTGTTGTTTGTTATAGTTGTGGTTAAACTTTCGTTCTTTCTTGCTGTGGGTGGCGGTGGTGATGGCGATGGTGGGTGGCGGTGGTGGCGGTGGGTGTGGTGGCGGTCGGAATCTGGGTGGGTGGTGGTGAAATAATGAAAGAGATGGTTGAGGTAAGTGGGGTACAAGTATGTAAGCACAAAGTACCCTCCTAGCTAACGGTCAAACGTAGTCAAACTGATGATGTTAGTAAATTTAGACCAAACTCGCAACGAAAGTTTCATTTTGGACTAAACCTGAAACTTTTTGAAAAATTGGACTGAAAGTGAAATACCCGGCAAACAACAAGGACCAAAAATGTAGTTAACTCTTTTAGAAAAAATAACAAAATAAAATGTTGCTTAAGGTACATAAAAGTTGCTTAACTTAGGTCGCTCAAAAAGTACCTGACTTTATAGCTTACACATGCAGAATAAAAAATGAATTGACACAAACTTTTTGGTGACACTTGGCACATTCTTTTTAAAATTAAAAAAGCCGCAAGTCGCTTGGTCTAGTTTGGGAAGAACACTTTTTTTGGTCTAGTAAAGGTATAAAAGTTGAGCGACTGGTATAATGTCGGAATTTGCTCTATTCAGAATGAACATATAATTGTGTTCTATGTGTATTTATATATTTAAGTATGTCAATTTTAAAAGTGTTCAATAAAAATATATGATGTACGAATACAACCGAACATCCACGAACGCATAATCATACGTTTACAAATACAAATGAAACAAATGATACAATTGTTCGTGTTTATTCATTTCACTAAACGAACACAAAATCTTTTTCATATTCGTTCATTTAATAAATAAACCTGAACTTTTTTCCGATTGGTTGAAGTATTTACTAAACATTTGGTAACTGCTAGTTAATTAGCTATTAATTACTACTGTTATATTATAGAATTCTACGTATGTTACAAGTTTAATATGCACAATATACAACGATTACTTAGACAAAACCTCAAGTACTCACAACCACGCAATTCAAGCGGCGAAATCATAAAAGCTCAAATTGTAGAATAAAGCTACGATTACTAAAAAAAAATAAAAGTGAAGATAAAAGAAAGCTAAGGATAGTTATCTTGATAAAACAAGACATTGTTGCAACAACAGGCTTGTGGTCGCGCGTGACGGCGCGTCGGGGAGGTGGAGGTGACGAATCCCGTGTCATTTCTTTCGGAATTAAATTCTGAATCCACGACCACTGAACACGTCAGCTAACTCTAAACGGTTTTAAAGTTATAAGTAACTAAGTGACTCATTGTTGTTTTCTAAATTCATCAGCCTGTTTCGGTGTGTGACGCACTCTTCGTCAAGGCTACGGTTGAGATCCCGAAATGATTTTATTTGGAATTTAACTACGAGGCCAATGACGCTGACGACTTTAGTTAACTCTTAACAATTTAGGAGTTATGGTTTTTTTTTGGGTAAAGGGCTTCCACCCGGCAAATATATTACTCCAAAAACCAGTTAAGTACAATGGAATATGGCTGAAGTACTGCATTAACCTCAAGCAACCGCTTGAACATCCACTAAATCATTCATGACATGCCATAAATGATCCAACTAGCTACACACAACTAGAAAACCAAAAAAACCAAGCATAAACTAAGACACATCACCCTTTATGCTAACCAAAGAAAAAACAACCTAAACAAGTTTAATGTCATTGGATGGCAGCAGCCTTTAATTGAGCCGCAGTTAGACCACAATCATCAAAGTAATCATCATCATAATCATTGTAGTCAGATGTACCATCTTTCTATTACGCCAAAAGACTCATGTCGTTCCCTCTACTACGAAATAATTAGTCACGTTAGGATATTCCATAACTTCATCGTCGTCACTATCAGCAACAACCACATTACCCACCTTGGAGAATGGGTTCCCCACCTTGGTTGAAGAAGAAAGGTTTACTATCATCATCCACAAGAGTAGCTTTCCCCTCAAAAATTAGCTTTTCAAGCTTCCTAATTTTATCAACAATAGAAGTAGTACCAGTGCTACCATGGGATTTCATCTCCATAACTCTCCCTCAAACTTTCTAATAAACTTTTCTTCCTACCACCTCCATTTCCACCCTTAGAAGAACTAGAAACAGCAGGTATAACAGATGCTAAAAAACTAGCCATAGCCACTGATAACGCTCAATTTGTACATATTTTAGTAGCGTTATTCGTATGTTTGTGCATGTTATTTGGTTGTATTTGTGAACATTTTACGCTTAAAAGGTACTAAAGATGTATTCAGGTTCAAGTACAACTATGCTGAATGAAATAAAGAGAAAGACGAAGAAAAGTCAACAAATCAAGTGTATGTGCACGAAGAGAAGTTTTCCGTTCAAGATAAAGATTCATGCTATGATTTTTTCTAAGTTCAAGTAAAAGATTATGAAGTTATTCGATGAAAGAAGGAGTCAAGATTAAGTGTCAAAGATGATTGTTAAAGGTGGAGTTTATTGCCAACCCAAGGTTGAATCAATCATGTAAACCAATTTCCAACCTAAGGTTGAAGCTAAAATTCAAACCCAAGGTTCAATACCTCAACCTGAGGTTGAGCAGTCATCCCAGCCGCGGGTTGAGACCCCAAACCGTGGGTTGAAGTGGTCAGAATGTTCCAACCGCCAAGGTTGAGATCTCAACCGCAGGTTGCTGCACTTAAAGTCTTCCAAAGTTGCATTTAAGTGTGGAATTAAGTACCATTAACACCATGGCCGATCATATACTCTTCATTAATCATTTTTACTGCACTTTTATGACACTTGTAGGCCAAGTTTACATCCCTCTCACCCACAAGCATATATACAACCCTTGTGCAAGAGTTTTGGACCAGAATTTACAACATAACATCACCACTCACCATTTATCCCCCCTTACATCATAAGGACATGATATCTCTTCAATATTATCAATCCCAAAAGACCAAGGAACCTCTACCAATTCAAGAAGAAACGCTCAAGTGCTAGAGAAAGTGTTTGGACATAATTTTTCGGTTGGTTAAGCTTGTAGTTGATTGGAGGCCCAAGGATTGCTATAATTCCTTCCATTACCAATTGTAATCTTACATTGGTAATTCACTTTTATATTTCAAGATGTTTGTTGGTTTCATGATTATTGCTACATTGGATTTTGTTGAAAACAATATGGAGTAATTTCTTTATACACTTATTTGGATGATGTTTATCATATGAGGATTGCTTGTGTTTAATTATGGCTTTGATCAATTTCATGCTTGGTTAAAGAACCAAGTTTGCTTAGCTTTTGTGACATTTGCCTATCAAGTTTGATTAGTTGTTGGTGATTTCATAGGTCGAAAGGGTTATTATCAATCAACTAGTTATAATCGTTTGTCTATGGATGATTATCTATTGTATTGACCATTTCATTAGTAACTTGATTTTGCAAAGAAACTTGGATATAATTTTTGATAAGTTTGTGAAACTACCGCGGATCAAACTTGTTAAATAAACTAAGTCCCGAATTGGTTGATTATGCTTTATGCTTGATTTCATTGTTTTATGATCTTTCGCGAGGGTTATATACTTTAAATCATATATTGGAATTTGTCACCATCATATTCTAATATTTGTAATCAACTTGTCAAACCATCCTCATATTAAGCAATCCAAATATCCTAAACTAATCCAAACAAGTGTTGTCTCTTATATTATTGAATTCACATCATTATCATCTTCGTGTTATTTGCTACTTATATGTTTAGACACCTCATAGTATTTTGGACCGTGACAACCAATATACTTTTAGCACATGCTTGTTACACTAGATTCTTCATCTCGAAAACAATCAAATCTCTTGGGACGACCTTGACTTACCATTCCCTAACTATACACGATAAGGGTATACTTGCCCGAATGTGTTCCTAGTTTACCGGTAATTCTTGTATTATAAATTTAAAGCTTGTTGGAGCGCATCAAGTTTTTGGCGTCGTTTCCGGGGATTTGTTTGTGTTTTTATTTGTTTTGAATCTTTGTTTCATCATTTTATAAGTTGTGCTCGAATTGCTTGTGAAAAACAAAACCACGAATTGCGTTTGTCTTGTTTTGTGTTTAGTTTATTTGAATTTAATCTTATTGCTTGCTTATAATTAGATTATCAATTTATTTTTTTTAAGTTTACTTAATTTTAATTTTTGTTAGAGTAGCAGAATATGCTCGTTTATGATTATATGTTTATGTCTTTATTCCCTTTAAACTGATCTTTTCTTAGTATTTACTTTTGTTTAGAATTAGCTATTAAAAAGTGTTAAATTACTTGAAAAAAAAAAGTCTTTCTTTTAATTTTCGCCCAGCAAAAGCCGGTTCAAACCCGAACCAAGCGGTTCAAAATCTTCTGAGACCCCATAAAAACCCCTGCCGCCGGTTCAACCTTCAGCCGAACCGGTTCAACCTTCAGCCGAACCGGTTCAACCTATCTGACCCAGCCGAACCGACGGTTCAAATCTGAACCGCACCGGTTGAAACTCTCGGTAAATTTTGAACCAACACCAACCGCCGGTTCAATCTTGAACCGCGCCGGTTGAACCTCTCGGTAAATTTTGAACCACCCAAACCACCGGTTACTGTCTGATGAAGCGAAAAGTGTACCGCTTTTAGGGGGTCATTTAAGCCCTAAATCGTATTTATTTGATCAAATATTGCCCTAAATCGTTCCTTTTGTCATTTTAGGTACTTTGGAGAAGAAATCTGGAAAAGGAAGCATTTTGGACGTTTTTGGAGCATAAAAGTGAAGAAAACGACAAAGTCTCAAAATCGGCTGGAAAAGTACCTATGACGGCGTCAAGCACCATTGTGACGCCGTCAACCCCTGACGCGCCAGAGAGGATTTTGGATGATTAAAAGGGGACGGCGTCAAGAAGGCCATCAAGAAACCCTAACCGCGGCGAGGTGACGGCGTCAGCTCTATAACGTGACGCCGTCAGATCTGATTTTCTATATATATTCTCATAATTTTTAGTCATTAGTGTGCAACTTTGTGAGGAGAAACCCTAAGACGATTTTTCTGCTACTTTTAAGGGTTTTACACCCTTGGATCTCCCATGTTCAATTGAAGATAAGTAATCAATTAATCATTCAATATGTCTATGTGTTGTTTGATTATATCTTGTTCTTGTCTTTTATTTAACATGCTAGGCTAGATTTATCTTGTGTTTGCTTAGATCTAATGAAACCTAACTATTGATTATTGGTTGTTGGTGTGTTATTAATTGTATTGGATGATTGTTTATCGATGTTAGGCTTAAGAAAACTGGCTAACCTCCTATACGGTAACTTGCTTGAACGTCTTAAGAAACATGAACCAATGCGTACTAAGGTTTTTATGGTTGTATTTAATGCATGAGCGAATTCTAGTGATCCCATGTTAGGAGCTTCTTAGCCGGCTCGACATAGGAGTGAAGTAGGATCTTATAGAGTTGGGGAAGTACGTACGCCACCCCACGATTGGTATTAAGGAATACACCCGTCATCCACGCAATTAATACACACTAATCAACCGGTAAAAGATAGTTAGGGAGTAAGGAAATCTAAGTAAACACATTTCTCTCCATATAAGTTCCACAACCTTTTTATTTTCAGTTATTTTATTTTATTTGCAATTGTAGTTATTTGGGTTAGTTGACTAGCAACTAATTCCGCCCACTCCTTCAAACCCGAGATTTTACTTGCTTTTATAAAAATATAAAAAATACAAAAAGAATCTTCCCTCACCCTTAGACCTATTAGAGTAGTTTTTCAATCCTAACGACACTATTCCCCTAGAGAACGATCAATCCCCCGGTACTTGCCACTACACTATACTACATCGGTCAGGTACACTGCCTGGTGGGGATTGCAAGCCTCTTGAGATCCCTCGAGAGGTAAAACCTGTTGTAAGGTCGCAAAACCACGCATCAACTTTTTGGCGCCGCTGCCGGGGAATAGTTATTGTTTAGGTTGAATTTTTATTTTATTAGGTCTACTCACTAGATTCCTTTCTAGTGAGATTTTTATTTTATTTTTCTAGAATTTCTTTAGTCTATCTATTTTTCTTTGTGTGTTTGTTCGTAATTTCCATTGACTCTTCCGTTCACCATTATGGAGAACGCGAATCCACCATACCACCAACCACGTAATTCACCCACTCCATATGACATCTTGATGTTTAAACAACATAAAGATGAACCTCTCTATGATGCATGGACTCGTTTTAAATATTTACTCCAAAAAGTCCCTCATCATAACTTCGATTTATGGTCCCTAACTCAAATCTTTTACGATCGTGTCGACCGACATGCCCAAAGGGACATTTACTATTTTGCCGGCATGGATCTTAGGAAATTAAGTGATGAGGAAGCATGAGAAGCTATTGAGAATTGTGCCCAATATTATTATATAGTAGACAACCCAACAAACATTAATACAAGTCAATTGACCACAAATTTCAAGGATCATGAAACAAGTTTGTTTGGGGATGAGGGTAGAGTTGAGCCACCTAGTTGCATGTCATGGTTAGGCACTACCATAATACAGGATGAACACATAGGTGACCTTGATGTGATGGAGGATTTAGCCGAACATGATCACATTAATGAAAAAGACCTAGGTTTTATGATTGATGACGTTGAATCTCAAGAAACACATGATGAATCTTTTAGGCAATTTGAATATAGCAGTCAGAATATTGAGGATGATCCTTATGATTCGGACATAGAAGTTGAGATGCCTAGAGAAGCACTTGAGATACTTGGGAAAATGTTAGGGTTAGATCCTACTAAAACACATGATGAGGATATAGGTGATCTTGACATAAGGAATGATGAGGTAAGTAACATAAGCCCACCAAGTACCCCACAAGTCCTACCATCATTTGAGGCACACACACCACCCATGACTTACCAGGAAGAAGTAGAAGAGACTATAGGAACCCCAAGAGAGGTAGAGCCCTTGGACCAAACAAAACTAGAAGAAATAGGTTTGAATACTTGTAGTCATAACCTTTCTTTTAGTTCTATGGAAGTTCCTAGTTTTGATGAACCGGAGCCTAAACCAAAACCGTTACCTAATCTTCCATCCTTAGATGTGAACTTAGGAATTGAATTAGGTCCCGACCCACCCATCAAACCATATAGTCCAGGTAGTTTTATGTTGAAGGTAGTAGACTCTAAGCCTTGTAGAGAGGAAGCTGACATAGGAGTGAACCATAACCTTTCATACTTACATCACCCATTCATGATTAATCACAAGAAACACTATGGGTTTAAACCGGGTTTATTAGGTCAAGATGGATTCCCAACTAGGAGTCTCTCTAAGTTGATAGAAGATGATCCCTTTCTAGAAGAAAACTTCAATTCACCCATTGACCCAATTGAACTAAGTAAGGTTATGATGATTGGATCCCACATCTTTGAGCATATAATTCATCCACCACTCTTTCCTCACGTGGCATACTCATACCGAGTCGATGTGTATCGCTACTATCACCCGCACTTAACCCTAAGTGTAGGAAAAACCTCTCCTTTATCCGTTAAATAAGGGCAGAGTCAGGCTCGTGACTCGAATAAAAACAAGCGCTTCTTGGGAGGCAACCCAAGCTTTATTTGCTTTGTGTGTTTATTTATTTGTTTGTTTGATTTTATTTGCTTCCGTATGTATGTTTAATTTTTATTATTATTGATTCATGTTCGAAACTAAATTGTGAAAATGCTTTATCTTGTTTTTAACTTCGTCTTAACTACATATAAAGGTATTTTGCAAAAGATAAGTGTAAGGGAAATCCAAATCGGTTTATTAGAACAAATGAACATGAATCATAACAATATTAAATTAACATACATATTAGTAATTGTTTGAGTCAAATGCTTGTATCGAGTCATAATGATATTTTGCACGATTTCCAGGAAATAAGGATTGAGTTTTTCCAGAAATTTTTCGGAAACTTAACATTAAAAATCTGTCAGATCACTTCTGACGGCGTCAGGAACAGTTTTCTGGAATTTTTTTTCAAAGTTTTGTTTTTCTTCCGGAATCATAAAATGCTTTATTAAATCTCTAACTTATAAACTCCAGGAATCTGCAAAATAATCATTCCACAGGCATTATATCCTTATACAGATTTATCCCGCCGATGTTATGCAGGTTTTTGTGTTTGTTTTCTCAGGTTTAACAGGTTATTTTGGACAAGGAGATGTATGTGGAATCTAGCTTTTGGCGGTGCTTTAATCTTAAAGCTTCAACATTACCTTGGAAGAAGATCTAACCATGTTACCTCTTTATCCACCGAGCGAATCAGGGGAGTATTTGATTTCATTCTTTTACCTTATTTACTTTTACATCTTGTTATTTGAACATTGGGGACAATGTTCATCTTAAGTGTAAGGGGGGTAAAGTACGATACCTTAGAGAATGCTATTACGCTTGATTTTTCGTTTGTTTAATGGTAGATGTGTAATAAAACTGAGAGAAATACCTGTTAAGGCAATTTTAGTGCCAAATTTAAATTTTTTTACAACATATAGGAGTGAAACTTTGGTCTTAATGAGCGTCTCACGGATAGGAGTTATATGACTAGCACAAAACCGTACCACTAAAAAATTTTCCACCCCCAAATATGTGAGGTTCGCCCCTAGAATTGGTAGGAAAAGCATTTATGCTATGATGTGTGTACCGGTAGCACTTAGATTCTAGAACTTGCGTTAGGACCATTCCGAGGCCATAAGTGAGACTACAGTCGTGTAGTTTGATTTACTACATGATAAGAGGCATTAGGATTAACCCATTGTTTTACACCTGTGTTTTTGTTATAATTACATTGGCTACATTGGTCAAGTAATTCTCCCACACCCTTTGCATTGTACTCATTTTTAGTACACGATACCCCTAGTACACCCCTCAGAGCCTATCTTTTCGTTTCTAACTTTAAGCATTTTACTTAAAGTAAGAATTTGTTTACACCCCACTTAAATATACACCCAAATCGCCTTAGCCTACCTTGTATGCACTCATTTTTAGTGCATTATTGTGACAACATTTGTTTAAACCCCAAGTTAATTATCTAATTGATTACATGGTTGCTAAGTCGAGTCATATCCTTGTACATATTGTTTTGGGACGATTGGGACTCATGGGTAAAGTACTAGTGTAATGGAGTAATGGGGAAGAACAACATTATTACCCCCATATGTGCTAAATATTTTAAAAAAGTACTCCAAGTGTTTCGATTATCTTAATTCGAGTCATTAGAATAGTTAATTGTAAAGTTATGTAAAAGTTCAAGTGTAAGGGGGATACAACCCCCCTACGATGTATTATTTTGGATGGTAGGGCAAGAGTGTATGCAAAAAAAAAAAAAAAAAAAAAAAAAAAAAAAAAAAAAAAAAAAAGTAAAGTAGAAAAAACATACGGACTACCATCCCGTTTCATTTTATGTTTATTTTATCTTTTTGTAATTTTTTTTTCATTAGCTTAAGTCGAGTATAGTCTTGGCTTAGCAACGCCATATTGTACATGTAATTAATCAATATCTTTAACTCGCCACCAGTAAAATATCCTTTATCCAACAAAATCGTGTTTATCATATCCCTACACCTAACGTTATAACCCGTTTAAAAGCCCTCTTTGATAGTTTATCTTAGGTGCTTACTCCTAGTGGAGGAGGTTTTTGATCCTTTCTCAAGCCTATGGTAATCTATTTGCTATGACAGGTAGTGAGAGATATTATTCATTTTCATTTATGAGATACACTTTTATGACACCTGAGAGATGTGAGTATCTAAACACTACTTGTGAGGTGCTAGTCTGTAATCTCCGTGCTTATTATGATTAAAGTGGAACGACTATTTGTTGTAATTACTTTTATATTAGCGTTAAATGACCCCTAACTTGTATTTTGATTTGAATAAAAGCGCATTTGCTTGAGGACAAGCAAATCTCAAGTGTAAGGGTATTTGATGAAGCGAAAAGTGTACCGTTTTAGGGGGTCATTTAAGCCCTAAATCGTATTTATTTGATCAAATATTGCCCTAAATCGTTCCTTTTGTCATTTTAGGTACTTTGGAGAAGAAATCTGGAAAAGGAAGCATTTTGGACGTTTTTGGAGCATAAAAGTGAAGAAAATGACAAAGTCTCAAAATCGGCTGGAAAAGTACCTGTGACGGCGTCAAGCACCATTGTGACGCCGTCAACCCCTGACGCGCCAGAGAGGATTTTGGATGATTAAAAGGGGACGGCGTTGATGCGTGGTTTTGCAACCTTACAACAGGTTTTACCTCTCGAGGGATCTCAAGAGGCTTACAACCCCACCAGGCAGTGTACCTGACCGATGTAGTATAGTGTAGTGGTAAGTACGGGGGATTGATCGTTTTCCACAGGGAATAGTGTTCGTTAGGTATGAAAAACTACTCTAATAGGTCTAAGGGTGAGGGAAGATTCTTTTTGTATTTTTTTTTATAATTTTATGAAAGCAAGTAAAATCTCGGGTTTGAAAGAGAGGGCGGAATTAGTTGCTAGTCAACTAACCCAAGTTACTACGAATGCAAATAAAATAAAATAACGAAAATGAAAAGCTTGGTAAAACTTATGTGGAGAGAAATGTGTTTACTTAGATTTCCTTACTCCCTAACTATCTTTTACCGGTTGATTAGTGTGTATTAATTGCGTGGATGACGGGTGTATTCCTTAATACCAATCGTGGGGTGGCGTACGTACTTCCCCAACTCTATGAACTCCTACTTCACTCCTATGTCGATCCGGCTAGGAAGCTCCTAACATGGGATCACTAGAATTCGCTCATGCATTAAATACAACCATAAAAACCTTTAGTACGCATTGGTTCATGTTTCTTAAGACGTTCAAGCAAGTTACCGAATAGGAAGTTAGCCAGTTTTCTTAAGCCTAACATAGATAAACAATCATCCAATACAACTAATAACACACTAATAACCAATAATCAATAGCTAGGTTTCATTAGATCTAAGCAAACACAAAGAAAACCTAGCCTAGCATGTTAAACAAAAGACAAGAACAAGATAGAATCAAACAACACATAGACATATTGAATGATTAATTGATAACTTATCTTCAATGTAACATGGAAGATCTCAAGGCAAAAAGCCTTGAAAAAGCTGCTAAAATCGTCTTAGGGTTTTTCACACACAAAGTTCCACAATAAATTCCACACCAATGACAAAAAATTGTAAAACTATATATAGACTTTCAGATCTGACGGCATCACGTTATGGAGTGTGACGCCGTCACCTCGCCGCTTTTAGGGTTCCCGGATGGCCTTCTTGACGCCGTCCCTCTTTAGCTCTCCAAAATCCGTTCTGGCTTATCAAGGCTTGACGCCGTCAGAATTAGCCGTGACGCCGTCCCTCTTTAACTTATACCGTGACGACCTTGATCACTCCAAAGGGTGACGCCGTCAGAATTCCCATGCAAATTTCTCTGGCTTATCATGAGTAATTTTCACATCCACCTTTTTCTTGCCAAGCCATGACGCCGTCTGGGGATATTTCTGACGCCGTCAAAGGTACTTTTCAGCTGATTTTGAGACTTTGTCGTTTTCTTCACTTTTATGCTCCAAAAACGTCCAAAATGCTTCCTTTTCCATATTTCTTCTCCAAAGTACCTAAAATGACAAAAGGAACGATTTAGGGCAATATTTGATCAAATAAATACGATTTAGGGCTTAAATGACCCCCTAAAAGCGGTACACTTTTCGCTTCATCAAATACCCTTACACTTGAGATTTGCTTGTCCTCAAGCAAATGCGCTTTTATTCTAATCAAAATACAAGTTAGGGGTCATTTAATGCTAACATAAAAGTAATTACAACAAATATTCGTTCCACTTTAATCATAATAAGCACGGAGATTACAAACTAGCACCTCACAAGTAGTGTTAAGATACTCACATCTCTCAAGTGTCATCAAAATAAATCTCATAAATGAAAACGGATAATATCTATCACTACCTGTCATAGCAAATAGATTACCATAGGCTTGGGAAAGGATCGAAAACCTCCTCCACTAGGCGTAAGCACCTAAGATAAACTATCAAAGAGGGCTTTTACATGGGTTATAACGTTAGGTGTAGGGAAAAGGAAAACACGGTTTTGTTGGATAAAGGATATTTTACTGGTGGCGAGTTAAAGATCTTGATTAATTACATGTACTATACAATGTTGCTAAGCCAAGACTAGACTCAATCTTAAGCTAAAAACAAAATAACAAAAACATAAAATAAACATAAAATGAAACGGGATGGTAGTCCGTATGTTTTTTCTACTTTTCTTTTTCTCATTTTTTTTTATTTTTTTCTTGATTTTTCGATTTTTTTTTATTTTTTTTTTTTTTATTTTTTTTTTCCATACACTTTTGCCCTACCATCCAAAATAATACATCATAGGGGTGTTGCATCCCCCTTACACTTGAACTTTTACATAACTTTACAAATGCTATTCTAATGACTCGAATTAAGATAATCAAAACACACTTGGAGTATTTTTTTAAAACATTTAGCACATATGGGGGTAATAAATGATGTTCTTCCCCATTACTCCATTACACTAGTACTTTACCCATGAGTCCCAATCGTCCCAAAACAATATGTACAAGGATATGACTCGACTTAGCAACCATGTAATCAATTAGATAATTAGCTTGGGTTTAAACAAATGTTGTCACAATAATGCACTAAAAATGAGTGCATACAAGGTAGGCTAAGGCGATTTGGGTGTACATTTTAGTGGGGTGTAACAAATTCTTCCTTTAAGTAAAATGCTTAAAGGTCGAAACGAAAAGATAGGCTCTGAGGGGTGTACTAGGGGTATCGTGTACTAAAAATGAGTACAACGCAAAGGGTGTGGGAGAATTACTTGACCAATGTAGCCAACGTAATTATAACAAAATCACAGGTGTAAAACAATGGGTTAATCCTAATGCCTCTTATCATGTAGTAAATCTAACTACACGAATGTAGTCTCACTTGTGGCCTCGGAATGGTCCTAACGCAAGTTCTAGAATCTAAGTGCTACCGGTACACACATCATAGCATAAATGCTTTTTCCTACCAATTCTAGGGGCGAACCTCACATATTTGGGGGTGAAAAATTTTTTAGTGGTACGGTTTTTGTGCTATTCATATAACTCCTATCCGTGAGACGCTCATTAAGATCAAAGTTTCACTCCTAAATGTTGTAAAAAAATTTAAATTTGGCACTAAAATTACCCTAACAGGTATTTATCTCAGTTTTATTACACATCTACTATTAAACAAACAAAAATCAAGCGTAATAGCATTCTCTAATCGTACTTTTACCCCCTTACACTTAAGATGAACATTGTCCCCAATGTTCAAATAACAAGATGTAAAAGCATAAAGTAAAAGAATGAAATCAAATACTCCCCTGATTCGCTCGGTGGATAATGAAGTAACACGGTTAGATCTTCTTCCAAAGTAATGTTGAAGCTCCATGACTAATGCATCGCCATAAGCTTGATCCAAAACATTTCCTTGTCCAAAATAACCTGTTAAACCTGAGAAAACAAACACGAAAACCTGCATAACATCGGCGGGATAAATTCTATATATAAGGATATAATGCTTGTGGAATGATAATTTTGCAGATTCCTGGAGATTATAATTTAGAGATTCAATAAAAACTTTTTATGAAAACAAAACTTTCAAAAATTTTCAGAAAATTAAACCTGACGCCGTCAGGTTGTAAATCCTGACGCCGTCAGAAATGATCTGACAGAATTCTCATGTTAAGTTTCCGGAAAAATTTTGGAAAAACCTATACCTTACTTCCTGGAAATCCTGCAAAACATCATTATGACTCGATACAAGCATTTGACTCAAACAAATACTAATATGTATGTTCATTTAATATTATTACGATTCATGTTCATATGTTCTTGTAAACCGATTTGGATTTCCCTTACACTTAACTTTTGCAAAATACCTTTATATGTAGTTAAGACGAAGTTAAAAACAAAATAAAGCATTTTCACAAATTAGTTTTGAACATGAATCAATAATAATAAAATTTAAACATACATACGGAAGCAAATAAAAACAAACAAACAAACAAATAAACACACAAAGCAAATAAAGCTTGGGTTGCCTCCCAAGAAGCGCTTTTCTTTATTAACGAGTCTTGTAGCTAGACTCAAAGTCAGGCTCATCTAGTGTCGCTTATGCTCACGTATCCGAGTGTGAGCCATCTAATTGTTGCCTCATCTTTCTTGTATTCATCATTCAGCTCCAAACATCCATGATAGTATCTCTTGTTTTTCTCATGTGGATATTTGAGCCCCTTCCTCTTATCATTCTCACTTAACAAATCAAGAGGCACAAGTCTATTGCAAGATTCAATGGAGAAGTTTTTAAACCTAGGATGTGCTCGGGGCATTTGGTAAACAAAATCTTCATCCCCATCCGAGAATGTAATTAACCCGTCCACAAGTTTCTCGTCAAGGTTGGTCAACCCTTTGAAGGGTTCTCCAAAAATGACTTGAGTTAATTTGTCATCAATAAATTCTCCTAAGTTCTCCATAACCATAAAATCCACCAAATACACAAAACTTCCAACGAATACGTGTAGTGGCTTAATCCTAGCAACAATGTTATCTCCTTGATATTCTAGCTCATCTACCATGATTTTATTATAATTAGCGCGAGAGATAATGTTCATAGGCAAAGATGAGTTAAGATAAGCATAAAAATCATGATAGCCAATCTTACACGGAAATTGCATGTTAAAGAGGCTATCCTTTTCGATCTTAGTCCTAGGGTCAACATACTTAAAGGGATCAATTTCCTCTTTTCCCCATTCCTCGTTAACTACTTCTCCATTACCAGCATCCTCATCGGAGTCTGAGTAGTAAAACGGACTAACATATTCATTCTCATGGTCAGACTCCTCCATCTCAGAATTGTTACCAAAGTGGTGGTCGGGTGAAAGGTTGTTGTTTTCTATGATGGGGGTGGGAACGGGTAGTTGGAAATTTGCACGGCGGAAAATACGAATAATAGGAATCAAGCGATCACTATTACTCATGAGGCAGGTGGAAGGTGTCACAAACAAAAATACAAAGAAATAAGATAGACTAAAGAAAACCTAGAAAAATAAAATAAATAAATTTAAAAAAAAAAAAAAAAAAAAAAATCTCACTAGAAAGGAATCTAGCGAGTAGACCTATAAAAATAAAAATTCAACCTAAACAATAACTATTCCCCGGCAGCGGCGCCAAAAACTTGATGCGTGGTTTTGCAACCTTACAACAGGTTTTACCTCTCGAGGGATCTCAAGAGGCTTACAACCCCACCAGGCAGTGTACCTGACCGATGTAGTATAGTGTAGTGGTAAGTACGGGGGATTGATCGTTCTCCACAGGGAATAGTGTTCGTTAGGTATGAAAAACTACTCTAATAGGTCTAAGGGTGAGGGAAGATTCTTTTTGTATTTTTTTTTATAATTTTATGAAAGCAAGTAAAATCTCGGGTTTGAAAGAGAGGGCGGAATTAGTTGCTAGTCAACTAACCCAAGTTACTACGAATGCAAATAAAATAAAATAACGAAAATGAAAAGCTTGGTAAAACTTATGTGGAGAGAAATGTGTTTACTTAGATTTCCTTACTCCCTAACTATCTTTTACCGGTTGATTAGTGTGTATTAATTGCGTGGATGACGGGTGTATTCCTTAATACCAATCGTGGGGTGGCGTACGTACTTCCCCAACTCTATGAACTCCTACTTCACTCCTATGTCGATCCGGCTAGGAAGCTCCTAACATGGGATCACTAGAATTCGCTCATGCATTAAATACAACCATAAAAACCTTTAGTACGCATTGGTTCATGTTCCTTAAGACGTTCAAGCAAGTTACCGAATAGGAAGTTAGCCAGTTTTCTTAAGCCTAACATAGATAAACAATCATCCAATACAACTAATAACACACTAATAACCAATAATCAATAGCTAGGTTTCATTAGATCTAAGCAAACACAAAGAAAACCTGGCCTAGCATGTTAAACAAAAGACAAGAACAAGATAGAATCAAACAACACATAGACATATTGAATGATTAATTGATAACTTATCTTCAATGTAACATGGAAGATCTCAAGGCAAAAAGCCTTGAAAAAGCTGCTAAAATCGTCTTAGGGTTTTTCACACACAAAGTTCCACAATAAGTTCCACACCAATGACAAAAAATTGCAAAACTATATATAGACTTTCAGATCTGACGGCGTCACGTTATGGAGTGTGACGCCGTCACCTCGCCGCTTTTAGGGTTCCCGGATGGCCTTCTTGACGCCGTCCCTCTTTAGCTCTCCAAAATTCGTTCTGGCTTATCAAGGCTTGACGCCGTCAGAATTAGGCGTGACGCCGTCCCTCTTTAACTTATACCGTGACGACCTTGATCACTCCAAAGGGTGACGCCGTCAGAATTCCCATGCAAATTTCTCTGGCTTATCATGAGTAATTTTCACATCCACCTTTTTCTTGCCAAGCCATGACGCCGTCTGGGGATATTTCTGACGCCGTCAAAGGTACTTTTCAGCCGATTTTGAGACTTTGTCGTTTTCTTCACTTTTATGCTCCAAAAACGTCCAAAATGCTTCCTTTTCCAGATTTCTCCTCAAAAGTACCTAAAATGACAAAAGGAACGATTTAGGGCAATATTTGATCAAATAAATACGATTTAGGGCTTAAATGACCCCTTAAAAGCGGTACACTTTTCGCTTCATCAGGCGTCAAGAAGGCCATCAAGAAACCCTAACCGCGGCGAGGTGACGGCGTCAGCTCTATAACGTGACGCCGTCAGATCTGATTTTCTATATATATTCTCATAATTTTTAGTCATTAGTGTGCAACTTTGTGAGGAGAAACCCTAAGACGATTTTTCTGCTACTTTTAAGGGTTTTATACCCTTGGATCTCCCATGTTCAATTGAAGATAAGTAATCAATTAATCATTCAATATGTCTATGTGTTGTTTGATTATATCTTGTTCTTGTCTTTTATTTAACATGCTAGGCTAGATTTATCTTGTGTTTGCTTAGATTTAATGAAACCTAACTATTGATTATTGGTTGTTGGTGTGTTATTAATTGTATTGGATGATTGTTTATCGATGTTAGGCTTAAGAAAATTGGCTAACCTCCTATACGGTAACTTGCTTGAACGTCTTAAGAAACATGAACCAATGCGTACTAAGGTTTTTATGGTTGTATTTAATGCATGAGCGAATTCTAGTGATCCCATGTTAGGAGCTTCTTAGCCGGCTCGACATAGGAGTGAAGTAAGAGCTTATAGAGTTGGGGAAGTACGTACGCCACCCCACGATTGGTATTAAGGAATACACCCGTCATCCACGCAATTAATACACACTAATCAACCGGTAAAAGATAGTTAGGGAGTAAGGAAATCAAAGTAAACACATTTCTCTCCATATAAGTTCCACAACCTTTTTATTTTCAGTTATTTTATTTTATTTGCAATTGTAGTTATTTGGGTTAGTTGACTAGCAACTAATTCCGCCCACTCCTTCAAACCCGAGATTTTACTTGCTTTTATAAAAATATAAAAAATACAAAAAGAATCTTCCCTCACCCTTAGACCTATTAGAGTAGTTTTTCAATCCTAACGACACTATTCCCCTAGAGAATGATCAATCCCCCGGTACTTGCCACTACACTATACTACATCGGTCAGGTACACTGCCTGGTGGGGATTGCAAGCCTCTTGAGATCCCTCGAGAGGTAAAACCTGTTGTAAGGTCGCAAAACCACGCATCACTGTCCCGGAAAAAAAAAATTTTTTAGCTTTTAATCTTTTTTTTCGATTAGCTCGTTCTTATCTTGTATACACATTTTCAAAAATAGTTTACTTCTATTTAATTTTTCACTTTTTATTCGTAATTCTCAATGACTTTTTGCAAATCGCTCCGGGTTTGTATAAACCCACGTTCTTGGGGTAAACAAATCGTTGGTCCACTTCACAAACTTAAACGTAAGTTCAAGAAGAAGAATCGTAAAACCGATAATACACCAAATGTACCCCCCGAGATCGAGTCATCCGAGCCTTTTACCGAGATCGATTCATTTAAACCTTTTATCGAAATCAAGTCACCCGAACCTTACACCAAACAACCGTTCATCGAGGAATTTGTCGTTGTAACAAAACTCAACATATTTGATGAGAAAGTCGAAACTCCACCCGATTCCCCACCCGTTATCGTCGTTGATCCCGATGACCAACCTATGTGGTCAAGCACTAGGACCGTTGCACCAACACCTAGTTCCGTTATTACCCAACTTCCCCTTGAGAACAATTTCGTTATCAAGGGTACCCACATGAGTATGATTCGGGAGAATCAATTTGATGGGAAAATCCGGTCCGATCCTCACCGACACATATCCGATTTTCTTGAGATTAGTAACCTATTCCAATATGGTGAAAATCAAGAGGAAGCGGTTAAGTTGAGGACTTTTCCTTTCTCATTATCCGGTGAAGCTAAGATTAGTTGAACAAATTAGATGAAGGGACAATCACTACGTGGGATGAAATGAAAGAAGCTTTCATAAGCATTTACTTTTCTCCCGCGAAGTTCAAACGTCTCCTAAACAAAATTCATAGTTTTCACCAACTCGATCACGAAAGTCTCGTTGATGCTTGGCTCCGTATTAAAGATATGCTTCGCACTTGTCATGGACACGGTCTAACCAAAGGAACAATAGTTCAAACATTCTATCATGGATTAGACGATCCAACTCAAGGATTTCTCGACGCCGGAGGAATTTTCCTCTATAGAACTCCGAACGAAGCTTACAAAATCCTCGAGGACAAGGTCTGACTTAAGCTTGATTTCGTGAAAGAATCTCTGATCGTGCCCAAAAGAAAAACCGTTGTTTTTGCCGGTGGAGACAACATTAATTCCATTCATGGAATCTTGATGGAAAAAATCGAAGCTCTCGCTACGAAAATCGATTATGAATTCCAGAGCATAAGGAAGGAGATGAAAGAGATGCGAGACATTCGTAGAGACGACGAAAGAAACCATGCTTCACAAATCTACATGAGTGATGACACGCTGATGTGTAATCCCATTGAAGCAAATTATGCCCAACAAGAAGGATATGCTTACCGAAATCCCACAAGTTCATACTCCTATCCAAGCCATAACCCAACTCATGGCTATCATCAATATTTTTCACCATCCCCATCACAGTATTCTAGACACAAAGACACCGAAACCTCAACGGAGGAGATGATGAGAGAATGGATGGTTAATCAGATGGAAGTAAATGAGATGATGTTGAATCAGATGGTTGAATTGGAGTGCAAAATTGATCAAGGTGTAAGGAACCACCAAGCCTTAATCCAAGACTTGGAGAGGCAGTTTGAGTCTCTAGACAAAGAAACCAATCGTACCAAATCTCTTCCTCATACCACAGATTTCAACTTAAGACATGAATTTGTCTCCGAATCACCCTTGATCCGAAACGAACATGATAAGGGTGATGTTGAATTTATTGAGGAAAATCATATCCCAACCATTCCGAACCCAATCATGACTAATTCACCAACCGAACCACCTTTTCTCGAAGATTGCACCATGCATATCACTACCACTGAATGTTCAGCGAAAGAGAAGATGTGTGTACATGATGAATTACCGACTCATGTTGGTAACGAGGAATTGGATGCGATTGGAACTGTTGGAAATGAAGTTTTGAAAAGGTAAGAGATTAGAAAGGATGAAAAAGGAGTGTCAAAGGTACCCGACCTAGATTGGAATGAGAATGGAAAATTGGTTCTTCAAGCCGATCACAATTATCAATACATTTGGCACCCTACAATAAAGACTCCATACTGGAAACGAATTATCAAAGAATCCTAGGGCGGGGAAGAGTCTAGCTAATGACTTAGAAATAAATTAAGCGCTTCTCGGGAGGCAACCCGAGCTTTTAATTGTTTTCATGTTGTTATTCTTGTTTTAAATAAACATGTACACCCTTTACAAAAATACTTTCAAACTTAAAAAATCATAAATATGGGGGTGTTACATGCTAATAATGTTTATTATATTATTGCTTGCATTTTTTTTTGGTTGTTGTGTTTGAATAATTGTAGCAGGTGATGGAGATGGGATGTTTGGAAGAGAAATCGATTGATCTCGCGTACTTAACATCTTATCATATGGAGATTCGATCGCGATTGCTTGAGCCCGTGAAGTTTCGTTTCTCTCGGTCTTTTCTTATCTTATTTTTTCTCCCTATTTTTCATTCTTTGAAGTTTATTTTTCATATTGAGTATAATGCTTAACTTAAGTGGGGGGGGGAAATAAAATAGTGAAAAACGAAACTAGTTTTAAATTTTCATATTTTTGGGCCAATTTGAAAAGAGATTTATATACTTGTTTGCCCTTATTATCTAGTGTTTTCACGCATATAGGTTAATATATTAGAATAACTAGATCATCCCACTGGTGAAATCAGTAAATTTTGAAAAATTTGAGATGTATCCCGATTGACATTGCAATCCATTTTAGGATCGATAACATTTGCTAGCGCATTTATAGCCCATTACCACTAAATATGTGAGGATTTGAGCCTATTTCATATAGCATATATCTTTTATGCTTGAATCTTTTTGCTATGAGTGTGCCGGTGATTTTATTTATTCTAGAACTTGTGCATGTAAATCATTACCAGACCGCAGTGAGATCACATTCGTGTGATATAAGTGTATTCGTGTGACAAAGAGGCACCCTTAGGAATTAAACCAAATGGCCTTCCAATTTACATCTAATCATATATCAGCTAACCATATCGGTTAGTTAACCACCCATATGGACCCATTTGTAGCGCTCATTTTTAGCGCTAGATACCCTTGGTACACCCTCCGAGCCAATCTTTTCATTTTTGTTACATCCAGAAAAATACAAAAATATTTTACACTTTAAACCTTAGCCTTACCCTTGTCAAAGTCTAAACGGTTGGTTGCTAGTTGCTTGGTTGTTGGATTGTTTTTTATGATTATTAGTTAGCCACACTTTGTCATTCGTGTGTGCCATTCCAACAAAAATGAAGGTGCGCAACTTCTTATTTGTAGTTTTCTGGTGTGGTTATGCAAAGTGTGGGGGAGATGTGATGTATGAAGTAGAAAGGCTGAAAAAAAAATGTGAAAAAAATGTAAAAAAAAAAATAAATAAAAATAAATAAAAAATGAATGAGTCATCGAAGAATAAGAAGAAGAAAAAAGAAAAAATATATGTGATGACAATTATAGCCAATGTGCTATATTATTATTATGAAGATGAAGGAAGATGAAATATGTTTGAGATATCGATTAGCCAATGTGCTAAGACGTGATATACATATATATTTGGTGATCGATATGTGAAGAGGAGAAGATTGTGACTATAATCATTTACGGGTTTGTGGTTTGTTCGATAACTAGCAACATTGGACTTTGACTTGACTTTATTTTTTATTTTAAAACAAATTTCATAAATATTCACATGCCTTATCCATACCTCTTATTAACCCGAAGCCTAAACGTTACAACACGAATAAAAGTCCTCTTTAGATGTTTACACTTGGTGCTTACGCCACGTCGGTAGAGTTTTGTTTCTTGTACAAGCCTATGGTAATAAACGGATCATGACTAAGCAATATGAGTGTGATTTTCTTATATACTCCATCACCAAAAATATATGAGTGTTGAGTGAATTATACTTTCATTCCTTTTCGTGAGGTGCTTAGCCATGTTATCAAGCGAGAGAATCAATAGGGTATTGTCAAACATCTCGGTTTTTCACCATTAAAGCTTAAAAAGATGAATCGTATCTCGTACTTATACTTGATAGATTTGCATCATAGTTTTATTAATCATTTTTCATACACCATGTGTGATATATTTTTCTTAATTGCTAGATTTGCTTGAGGGCAAGCAAACCCTTAAGTGTGGGGGAGTGTGAGCTCATTTTTCGCATATTTAAAGAAAACCAAAAAGATTTTTCGATATTTTCAAAATTTTTCATAAATTTTTAAATTTTTTCTTTTCATTTTGCCATTTAGTTATGTATTTTAATTTTTCTTTCCTTAGATTTGCTTGAGGGCAAGCAAAGTTTAAGTGTGGGGGATTTGATAACGCTCATTTTGTATATATTTTAGTAGCGTTATTCGTATGTTTGTGCATGTTATTTGGTTGTATTTGTGAACATTTTACGCTTCAAAGGTACAAAAGATGTATTCAGGTTCAAGTACAACTATGTTGAATGAAATAAAGAGAAAGACGAAGAAAAGTCGACAAATCAAGTGTATGTGCACGAAGAGAAGTTTTCCGTTCA
Source organism: Artemisia tridentata subsp. tridentata (assembly GCA_021014915.2). Taxonomy (NCBI): domain Eukaryota; kingdom Viridiplantae; phylum Streptophyta; class Magnoliopsida; order Asterales; family Asteraceae; genus Artemisia; species Artemisia tridentata. The sequence continues at coordinate 41,833,075 of CP139509.1, read as the reverse complement.
AAATAAAGATTCATGCTATGATTATTTCTAAGTTCAAGTAAAAGATTATGAAGTTATTCGATGAAAGAAGGAGTCAAGATTAAGTGTCAAAGATGATTGTTAAAGGTGGAGTTTATTGCCAACCCAAGGTTGAATCAATCATGTAAACCAATTTCCAACCTAAGGTTGAAGCTGAAATTCAAACTCAAGGGTCAATACCTCAACCTGAGGTTGAGCAGTCATCCCAGCCACGGGTTGAGACCCCAAACCGTGGGTTGAAGTGGTCAGAATGTTCCAACCGCCAAGGTTGAGATCTCAACCGCAGGTTGCTGCACTTAAAGTCTTCCAAAGTTGCATTTAAGTATGGAATTAAGTACCATTAACACCATGGCCGATCATATACTCTTCATTAATCATTTTTACTGCACTTTTATGACACTTGGAGGCCAAGTTTACATCCCTCTCACCCACAAGCATATATACAACCCTTGTGCAAGAGTTTTGGACATGAATTTACAACATAACATCACCACTCACCATTTATCCCCCCTTACATCATAAGGACATGATATCTCTTCAATATTATCAATCCCAAAAGATCAATGAACCTCTACCAGTTCAAGAAGAAGTGCTCAAGTGCTAGAGAAAGTGTTTGGACATAACTTTCCGGTTGGTTAGAAGCTTGTAGTTGATTTTGATATAATTCCTTCCATTACCAATTGTAATCTTACTTTGGTAATTCACTTTTATATTTCAAGATGTTTGTTGGTTTCATGATTATTGCTACATTGGATTTTGTTGAAAACAATATGGAGTAATTTCTTTATACACTTATTTGGATGATGTTTATCATATGAGGATTGCTTGTGTTTAATTATGGTTTTGAACAATTTCATGCTTGGTTAAAGAACCAAGTTTGCTTAGCTTTTGTGACATTTGCCTATCAAGTTTGATTAGTTGTTGGTGATTTCATAGGTCGAAAGGGTTATTATCAACCAACTAGTTATAATCGTTTGTCTATGGATGATTATCTATTGTATTGACCATTTCATTAGTAACTTGATTTTGCAAAGAAACTTAGATATAATTGTTGATAAGTTTGTGAAACTACCGCGGATCAAACTTGTTAAATAAACTAAGTCCCGAATTGGTTGATTATGCTTTATGCTTGATTTCATTGTTTTATGATCTTTCGCGAGGGTTATATACTTTAAATCATAGATTGGAATTTGTCACCATCATATTCTAATATTTGTAATCAACTTGTCAAACCATCCTCATATTAAGCAATCCAAATATCCTAAACTAATCCAAACAAGTGTTGTCTCTTATATTATTGAATTTACATCATTATCATCTTCGTGTTATTTGCTACTTATATGTTTAGACGCCTCATAGTATTTTGGACCGTGACAACCAATATACTTTTAGCACATGCTTGTTACACTAGATTCTTCATCTCGAAAATACTCAAATCTCTTGGGACGAGCTTGATTTACCATTCCCTAACTATACACGATAAGGGTATACTTGCCCGAATGTGTTCCTAGTTTACCGGTAATTCTTGTATTATAAATTTAAAGCTTGTTGGAGCGCATCAGCCACCCTAGTTTCCTTATTACTACCAAACTCCAAATCAACCCCAACCTTAGGAGAAACACTTGTTGCACAAGGAATACCATTATCATCAGTATCGGCCATATCAAGGGCATCAAATGGGTTCGATGTAGCAATATTCGTCCCACTCGTACTTGCATCTTTAGTGATTTTCTCCTTAGTAGCATCCGGCTTCTTCGAGACAGAAACAAACTTCTGCTTAGGTTTTGAAGGGCTAAATTTAGCCCCTTTACTCACATCAATACCACATTTCTGAGGCATTTAATTAAACCCCAACCTTTTTTCCTTTATCCTTACGATTCCTTTCCTCAGTGAAACTATCATCATTCTTATCCAAAGTAGTAGAAACTTCAGAAGCCTTGGCTGCCACAATAGTACTACTACGAACAACCTCCTTAGCACAATTTCGACATTCAAACAAAGCATGTCCAAAAGTTTTACATTCACCACAATGAGGAGGTTTCCATTCATATTTTACATTAATAATTTCAGTAGTAAAACCATTACCTTCTACATTTAGAATTTCCATTGTAACCTTGCTTTTTATTTCTAATCCACGCTTAATTCGACTAAAGCACGAGCAAAACTAATACTGCCCCAAGACTCGACACACATAGAGCTTGTAAAAGCATCTAACATAATAGGTCTCCCCACTTGCATAGCAATCAAGCTCAAACCATCCTCAGAATAAGCAACCAAAGTAACCTTATGCATTTTGATCCAAACCGGTACCTTGTTTACCTCGTTCCTATTAAGGGATAAAGTGGGCTTTAGGAGTTATGGTTGAAATAGTAGGATGCATCTTTATTTCATATGGTAAACGGTGACAGCTAGGGTTTGACGGTGTAGCTTAGAGGTGGCGGATCAAAGTGGCCAACAATCTCTGAGGATCCGACCTGAAGCTTTGATACCATGTTAGATTATAAAATTCAATATTAGTTCTGAAGTTTGTTATGTCACATTGTATAGAAATTACTTGGACAAACCCTAATGTACTTTTAAACCCACAACCGAACTTGTACATAATCCATTGTCTAATAGCTACAAGTGCATTTTTTAAATAAATAAACAAATACTATCGTATTTATTGTGACAACACGAGTGCAACTAAATATTTTACTTGGCAGGAATTAACTTTATAGTTTATACCAACACAGTATGATTGGGCATGATAACCATTCATTGAGATATCCTCTTGAATAAAATCTACAAAGCATACAACACGAGTTCAGTACAATACATAGATGCGAGACTTTGGCTAAGATGTCCAATGAACTTGATAGGTTAACTATAGTTCTGGTGTCCAATGAATTTGGAGCATAGAAAGTGATTCAATAATGCTGTACATGATCGCAGAGATATTTCTAAGTTAAAATATTATTGTTTTGTGTATGAACAAAAATAAAAAGTCTTTTATCAAAAAAAATAAATAAATAAATAAAAAGTCAACGATGGTGAAATGGCGTGTCTCCCACATTCAGTTGCCAACCATCCTACGGCTACGGTTCGCTTCACAACCAATAATCAATGACGTCATTTATGTCTAAGCATGACATATTAATTAATTAACATATCCCATGACCTTCGATTCCAATAGTTGTATACTTTCGGCGTTAACAAAGACGTTCTATTTGGACTTTTATACTATTGTAATATGTATTTATTTTTATTTTTTTGGTAAAGGGTTTTAGGTAAAGTATATTAATAATCAATAACGTTCAGCCAATATGGTAAAGCATCATATTGACTATTACAAACAACGCATCATTTGTGCTTCAAACCACTACTCATAAGATTGACATGTTAATCTCATAGAAAGAAATAGTCTAGCCGAATAAAAACATAAACATCAAATACAAGACTAGACTGCACTACAAACATTACGTTGGGCTATCCTTAATTAAATACGTTGGAAGCTTCCACCTTGCTAACACCCGCTCTACATGTATTGTCCGCTTGAAATGAAACGTTAAAAGCTTAAGGCGAACTGTAGAAATAATAACTTCAGTCACTTGTTCAATGGATCTCTTCTTTTGCTTAAATAACCTCGCGTTCCTCTCTTGCCAAATAAAATAGGAAGACGCCACAAATACTAACTTGGAAATTATGTTGTTGGCTGATCGAGACTTTCCATACGAGAGTAACCAAGCTGTTATATGATCCGGAACTAACTCACATAAAGAGCATCGAGACAGGTTTAAGTCGATCAAAGGACCGACATCCCATTGTCTCAATACGTCTTGAGTCTTCAACTTCCTTTGGAGAATAAGCCACGCATGAAATGCATGGCGAGGAATACAATGGGCAAACCAAACCACACTCGTCCAAGCAATACTGTTACCACGCGGACGAATGTCTTCCCAAACAGTACCAATCGAGAATCTCTTATCAATACCAAATCTTGTTCGCCACACTAATGAATCCATATGATCAGAATTGAGTAAAGGAACATTAATGTGAAGCAAAAAAGGATATTTTGTCAACCATTCGTTGGGCCACAGCCATGCATCATCATGTATTAAATCACAAAGCTTGGATTGCATGTTAAAACCTCCCCTATGTATCTCACGTGTAGAAATGGTATCCATCAAGGGGCTATTATGACACCAAATATCAAACCAAGATGAAATAATGGAGCCATTTCCAATTTTGTACCAAATAAATTGTCGAGCCAAGAGTCGTACCTAAAGTAGTTTACGCCATCCCCAAGACATGTTGCCCCTAATAGGATAGTCCCAAAAATTGCGATCTTGAAGCTTATGAGTATGTATCCATTTGTGTAACACCCCGAAATCGGATCAACGGAAGCATACAGGTCGTGGGGTGCTATTGAATAGTTATCACAACCCAAGGTACAAAGAACGGTTTTACTTAAACCATTTTAGAAGAAAGTTCATAATTGAAAACATTCAATTTACATCGTTCCAAAAATAGTGCGGAAAATATATGTCCATAAAAGGATTTAAAGCGGTCCCAAATAGTTTTCAGAGTCATCTATGACCATGCCATGCCTTTCGCTAAGCTCTTCCAAAAGTAAGTTATGCAGCGGAAAAGATCTAACACCTGAGATAAAACATGCTAAAAGTCAACACAAAGGTTGAGTGAATTCATAGGTTTAAAGTATAGTAGTTGATCACAAATATTCTTTTTGAGTTATTTCAAATTAGTTATTTGCTACCAAAGTATGAGTAAAGTAAATACATTGTATTTGCCATATTACTTTTATTTGATTTTTTTAAACAATTTATTTGAAATTATTATAATACTATACTTTGAAGAAAAGACTAAGTTGGTGTAAGTTATTGATTATATCTGTATTAAACATGTGTTTTTATCATGTAACAATTATTTTAGAATAAAAAAATGTACATAACTATGTTTACTTGTGTTAAAGCTGTTTACTTTATATCAACAAGAATTTATTTAAGGGTGTGCTTATTTTTTATCATGACAATTATTTAAAAGGATAAGTTACAAGGGATCAATTTTTTTAGTTATAAACCTCTACAAAAAGTTTTAGGGATAATAATTTAAAAAAGCATCATATTTGTTCAAAAATACTCTTCTGTGTATCGAACAAAAGTTTTTGCTTATATGAGTGCTAAACTTTCAATTTCGGACTCTTTTAGTTACTTTGTGATATTTTTGCCTTTCTAATTTTTAAAAATTCAGGGGCAAAAATATCACAAAAGTATCTTAAAAAGACCGAATTTGAAAGATTAGTACCTCAAAAAGTTCGAATTTGAAAGTTTAGTACCCATATAAGCAAAAAAAATTGTTTGATACCTAGAAGAGTATTTTTGAAGAAGTATTATGATTTTTAAAGTTATTATCCCAAAGTTTTAACATGTTTGAAATTACCTTTTAACAGGTTTTATAAAAAGGTGTTCTTTTAACAAGACTATATTTTACAAATTATTTACTTTACAGATAGTTGTATTATTTTGGTGGTTTAAAAACGTTGTCAAAGGAAAAGATAAAACAGGGAGTTGACTAAGGAATAACCAGGGTTGTTTGGTTTGACTTTAGGTCTTCTGATGGACCAATAGAGTTACACAAGGCAATATATAGTCAATGCAAAATGATTATGATGCTAGATATTTATTTGGCTGCAAACTAAGTGTGGTGCTTGTGATTTTGACTTTTAGTACAAAGTCTTCAAAAATTTGAGTCCCTTTTATGTTTTGGAGTTTCAGTTTTCACACGTCTTTATGTTCTAATCTTTTTCATATTCAATGCATGTATTATTACTCTGATTTTTTATTAGGCGGTATATAGAATTCTAGGATTTTGTTAATACAAACTTTAGGGTTTTGGTAAAGTGTTTGATCTTACATAAGAAAACTCAAAAATGATTCTTATTAGATGACATTCTTAAAAATAATTATAGTCCTTTAAAATTTGGATAAAAAACAAACATTTGATTCTGATTAGATGAATTACTTCCTTACGATCAATTTGTAGTAAAATTGACCCTCTTAATAAGTTATCATTAGCAAAACTCAAAAATTTATATATTAATTTTAAGGTACTACCAAATATCCAAAATGGGCTGTCCAAAAAACTCGACGCTCGAAACTCGTTTATAACTCGCTTGAAAAATACTCGAAAATTCGCTCGCTCGATTATCGCTCGGTTGTAACCGAGCCGATCGGCTCTGTTCGGTTTATAAACGAGCCGAGCAACGAGCATAGGTCCGCTCGCTCGTCGCTCGAATTATTTTTAAGCTTATTATTTTTTAATATATATATATATATATATAATATATATATATATATATATATATATATATATATATATATATATATATATATATATATACTAGACTTCAAAGCCCGCCCGATGGGCGGGCATTACTTGTAATTATAATTTGGATGGTTTTAGTTATTCTAAAATTATTTTTAAGGACGTTACCTTTATTGTATTTTTTAATATCATAATTATAAGATGGTAGATAGTGTCAGTTAGTGGAAAATTATTTTTAAGGACGGGTTATTTTTTTTCTTCTTATGGTATTATAAAAGTAATTATAAATATATTTATTAATCTAATTATATAACAAACGATTATCAATGTTATATTTATGATTTTTTATAAATACATAATCATTTTTATTAACCTACATAGGTATAAAAATTGTTAATATTCTGATTTTGGATATACCAAATATAAATACATTATATTTATATCTAATAATGGTCAATGTTGTTGACCATTATTATGACCCATCGTAAAGTGACCCGTCTGACCCGTGTTTTTTAAGTGGGATGACCCGTCTGACCCGTGACTTTAACTTGACCTAATCATTAAGTTGCCAAATCAAGAGAAGGGAGAAATACAAACATTGTGATTGGCATTCCAATGTCAAAACTGGTTCGAGCACCCACTAAATTGAAGCACTCAAAAGATTATTTCAAACGGTTGCTTAAACACAAAATCACACCCACCGATTTAATTTTATTTTTTTAGGCTATTAGTTTACGGTTGAGAAATTTTAAGAGAAAGTTAATTATTAGTTTTAAGGACGCCTATTTTATTTTATTTTGTTAGGCTATTAGTTTACGGTTGGGTAATTTTTAGAGAAAGCTAACTATAATTTTGATGGTGTCAGTTAACGGAAAAATATTTTTAAGTACGTCGATTTCATTTATTTTTGTTATGGTATTAGTTTACATTTGTAAAATTTTAAGAGCAAGTTATTTCAAAAACATGCAAATGGTGTTGACCGTTATTAATTATTAAACAATTTGAGAAAAAGCAATTTACAATTGTAAATTTGTTTATGTTTTTTACTTTTTAGTTTAAAATAAGTGGTCTATTTATATACTTCTTAAGATATATAGTTTGACATTTTGTATGCAACTTTGTTCTTAAATTTTTTTGCTCTGTATTATATAATAGTTGTTTCAAAATATATAGATGGATTGAGTTTTAAATGTATTTTCATTTATGTAATTTTGATCAAGCATTATATAAAAAAACAATAATATTTAATGTAAAAGTTGGGCTTACTTGTACTCAACTAAAAAAGTATTTTCATAACTTGCCATCTCGTCAAATGAAAAAGATACAAACGTACCAATTTCTATACTGAATGCATTAACACTGAAAATAAATGAACGTTAAGATTTATAGAACAATTAAAATATACAAAGTAAATTAATGTAAATTTTCTTCAAAGTTTAATCTCAATGAGACATTGCGCACGTCTGATGAGTACTCTATTACATCCAATTTACTCTAAATAAATCTCCGTAAGCAATCCCACACACCCCGTAGGCTAGTTAATAAAATAATTAGATGGCCATTGTTTTGTAGATGAGTTTGAAAAAGGACACAGTTTTTTTTTTTTTTTTTTTTTTTTTTTTTTTTTTTTATTTTTTTTTTTAACAAACAACAACATTGTGGCCTAAGTGGCAAAAGGTTTTTGACCATCATTAATAAATTGTGAGAAGTCTAAAATTACTCTAAAAATTAAGGGATTTACTCGGTTTGATTTTGTGTGATGATAGTTCAAAGATACTATTATAACCATTCCTCCCAATCAAAAGCACCTTTACCGTAGTGTTTAAAACAACTTATTTTGCAAAAATATGGTGTCCAGTCACGAGTTAAATTGGCTATGCAATAAGGTACGGTCACATAGCACCCTTGCCATTTCTTATGAGTGAATGTAAAATGTGAAAAGCTGAGGTGGCGGTAAGATGGCAAAACGGCTCAAGCCACCACACCCAATGCTCTAAGAGAAATTTGTATGTAAACCCAAGCAACCCGTTGATATTAATGCAAATGTTTAATTCCCCCTTAAAAATTTGCAATATAAGGTGCCTACAAATAACTATTAATATGGTGTATCATAGTAACCAAAAGTAGCAAAACCACCTTAATACCTCTTCCATGTACACACTCAAACATAAACAAAAACTTTAGACACTTCAACCCTACTTTTTTCTCGTTTTCGGTCAACACTCGAGTCAAATATCTCTTTAGAATCAAGAAAAACCCGAGCAACTTAATATGAAAATA